>OZ004330.1:7566648-7987315 GCA_963924455.1 Pelagia noctiluca | reverse complement strand
AAGAGTTCACCTCAATTTCTTATAAAGTACGCCTTTTGCATGGAATAAAACAATCCCGTTTGCTCTAAAACGTTGTTAAAAAACGTATTACAACAGTTTTGTCCATGGGAACAGTTAAGAACATTGTACACCGAAGGTTTTTTAAAGTTCCCAATGAATCTAAGTGAAAACTTTGCCCCGCAATAAGAGTTTACCTTAACTTCTTATAAAATACGCCTTTTTCATGGATTAAAACAATTCCGTTTGCTCTACAATGTTGTAAACAAACGTTTAACAACAGTTCTGTCCATGGGAACAGCCTAGAACTTATTACCCGACGGTTTCTTTTAGTTCCCAATTAAACTTAGTGAAAACTTAGCCCTGCAATATAAGTTCACCTCAACTTCTTATAAAGTACGCCATTTGCACGGAATAAAACAATTCCGTTTGCTCTAAAGCGTTGTAAACAAACGTCTTACAACAGTTCTGTCCATGGAAACAGCCTAGAACTTATTACACCGAGGGTTTCTTATAGTTCCCCATGAGACTTAGTGAAAATTTAGCGCCGCAATAAGAGTTCATCTCAATAACTTATAAAGTACGCCTTTCGCATGGAAAAAAATAATTCCCTTCGCTCTAAAACTTTGAAAATAAACGTATTACAACAGTTCTGTCCATGGGAACAGCCTAGAAGATATTACACCGAGGGTTTTTTATAGTTTCCCATGAAACTAATTGAAAACTTAGCCTTGCAATATAAGTTCATTTCAACTTCTTATAAAGTACGTCTTTTGCACGGAATAAAACGATTCCGTTTGCTCTAAAGCGTTATAAATAAACGTATTACAACAGTTCTTTCCATGGGAACAGCGTAGAACTTATTACTTCCAGGGTTTCTTAAAGTTCCCCATGAGACTTAGTGAAAACTTAGCCCCGCAATAAGAGTTCACCTCAATTTCTTATAAAGTACGCCTTAAGCATGGAATAAAACAATTCTGTTTTCTCTAAAACGTTGTAAACAAACGTATTACAACAGTTTTGTCAATGGGAACAGTTTAGAACATATTACACCAAAGGTTTTTTAAAGCTTCCCATGAAACTATATGAAAACTTTGCCCCGCAATAAGAGTTTACCTTAACTTCTTATAAAATACTCCTTTTTCATGGAGTAAAACGATTCCGTTCGCTCTAAAACGTTAAAAACAAACGTATTACAACAGTTCTGTCCTTGGGAACAGCGTAGAACTTATCACTTCGAGTGTTTCTAATAGTTCCCAATGTCACTTAGTAAAAACTTAGCCCTACAATAAGAGTTCATCTCAATTTGTTATAAATTACGCCTTTCGAATGGAATAAAACGATTCCGTTTGATCTAAAACGTTGTAAAAAACGTATTACAACAGTTCTGTCCATGGGAACACCCTAGAACATATTACACCGAGGGTTTTTTATAGTTCCTCATGAAACTAAGTGAAAACCTAGCCCCGCGATAAGAGTTCGGGTCAATTTCTTATAAAGTACGCCTTTTGCATGGCATAAAACGATTCCGTTTGCTCTAAGACGTTTTGAACAAACATATTATAACGGTTCTGTCCATGGCAATATCCTAGAACTTATTACTTCGAGGGTTGCTTATAGTTCTCAATTTCATTTAATAAAAACTTAGCCCTGCAATAAGAGTTCACCTCAATTTCCTTTTACAGTACGCCTGTCGCACGGAATAATACGATTCCGTTTGCTCCAAAACGTTGTAAACAAACTTATTACAACAGCTCTGTCCATGGGAACAGCCTAGAACTGATTACACCGAGGGTTTCTTATAGTTCCCCATGAGACTTAGTGAAAACTTAGCCCCGCAATAAGAGTTCCCCTCGATTGCTTATAAAGTACGCCTTTGGAATGGAATAAAACGATTCCGTTTGCTCTAAAACGTTGTAAACAAACGTATTACAAAAATTTGGTCCCTTGGAACAGCTTAGAACTTATTACACCAAGGGTTTCTTATAGTTCCCCATAAAACTTAGTGAAAACTTAGCCCGCAAAAAGAATTTACCTCAACTTCTTATAAAGTACGCCATTTGCACGGAATAAAACGATTCCGTTTGCTCTAAAGCGTTGTAAACAAACGTATTACAACAGTTCTGTCCATGGAAACAGCCTAGAACTTATTACACCGAGGGTTTCTTATAGTTCCCCATGAGACTTAGTGAAAACTTAGCCCCGCAATAAGAGTTCATCTCAATTTCTTATAAAGTTCGCCTTTTGCATGGAAAAAAAATAATTCCCTTCGCTCTAAAACGTTGTAAATAAACGTATTACAATAGTTCTGTCCATGGGAACAGCCTAGAAGATATTACACCGCGGGTTTTTTATAGTTCCCAATGTCACTTAGTAAAAACTTAGCCCTACAATAAGAGTTCACCTCAATTTGTTATAAATTACGCCTTTCGAATGGAATAATACGATTCTGTTTGCTCTAAAACGTTGTAAACAAACGTATTACAACAGTTCTGTCCATGGGAACAGCGTAGAACTTATTACTTCGCGGGTTTCTTATAGTTCCCAATGAAACTTAGTGAAAATTTAGCCCCGCCATAAGAGTTCACCTCAATTTCTTATAAAGTACTCCTTTTGCATGGAATAAAAAGATTCCGTTTGCTCTAAAACGTTGTAAACAAACTTAATACAACAGTTCTGTCCATGGAAACAGCAAGAACATATTACAACGAGGATTTTTTATAGTTCCCCATGAAACTAAGTGAAAACTTAGCCCCGCAATAAGAGTTTACCTTCATTTCTTATAAAGTACGCCTTTTGCATGGCATAAAACGATTCCGTTTGCTCTAAAATGTTGTGAACAAACATATTACAACAGTTCTGTCCATGGCAATATCCTAGAACTTATTACTTCGATGGTTGCTTATAGTTCTCAATGTCATTTGATAAAAACTTAGCCCTGCAATAAGAGTTCACCTCAATTTGCTTTTAAAGTACGCCTGTCGCACGGAATAATACGATTCCGTTTGCTCCAAAACGTTGTAAACAAACTTATTACAACAGTTCTGTCCATGGGAACAGCCTAGAACTTATTACACCGAGGGTTTCTTATAGTTCCCCATGAGACTTAGTGAAAACTTAGCCCCGCAATAAGAGTTCCCCTCGATTGCTTATAAAGTACGCCTTTGGAATGGAATAAAACGATTCCGTTTGCTCTAAAACGTTGTAAACAAACATATTACAACAGTTCTGTCCTTGGGAACAGGGTAGAACTTATCACTTCGAGTGTTTCTTATAGTTCCCCATGATACTTAGTGAAAACTTACCCCCGCGATAAGAGTTTACCTCAATTTCTCATAAAGTACGCCTTTCGCATGGACTAAAACAATTCCGTTTGCTCTAAAACGTTGTGAACAAACTTAATACAACAGTTCTGTCCATGGAAACAGCAAGAACTATTACAACGAGGATTTTTTATAGTTCCCCATGAAACTAAGTGAAAACTTAGCCCCGCAATAAGAGTTTACCTTCATTTCTTATAAAGTACGCCTTTTGCATGGAATAAAACGATTCCGTTTGCTCTAAAACGTTGTAAACAAACGAATAATAACAGTTCTGTCCATTGGAACAGCCTGAAACTTATTACACCGAGGGTTTCTTATAGTTCCCCATGAAACTTAAGGAAACTTAGCCCTGCAAAAAGAGTTTATCTCAATTTCTTATAAAGTACGCCTTTTGCATGGAATAAAACGATTCCGTTTGCTCTAAAACATTGTAAAAAAACGTATTACAACAGTCCTGTCCATGGGAACAGCCTAGAACTTATTACACCGAGGGTTTCTTATAGTTCCCCGTGAGACTTAGTGAAAACTTAGCCCTGCAATAAGATTTCCCCTCGATTGCTTATAAAGTACGCCTTTGGCATGGAATAAAACGATTCCGTATGCTCTAAAACGTTATAAACAAACGTATTACAAAAGTTTGGTCCATGGGAACAGCTTAGAACTTATTACACCAACGGTTTCTTATAGTTCCCCATAAAACTTAGTGAAAACTTAGCCCCGCAATAAGAGTTCAACCCCATTTCTTTTAAAGTACGCCTGTCGCACGGAATAATACGATTCCGTTTGCTCCAAAACGTTGTAAACAAACGTATTACAACAGTTCTGTCCATGGGAACAGCCTAAAATATAATACACCGAGGGTTTTTTATAGTTTCCCATGAAGCTAATGGAAAACTTAGCCTCACAATAAGAGTTTACCTCAATTTCCCATAAAGTACGCCTTTTGCATGGAATAAAACGATTCCATTCGCTCGAAAACGTTATAAACAAAAGTATTACAACAGTTCTGTCCTTGGGAACAGCGTAGAACTTATCACTTCGAGTGTTTCTTATAGTTCTCAATATCACTTAGTAAAAATTTAGCCCTACAATAAGAGTTAATCTCAATTTGTTATAAATTACGCCTTTCGAATGAAATAAAACGATTCCGTTTGCTCTAAAACGTTGTAAACCAACGTATTACAACAGTTCTGTCCATGGAAACAGCCTAGAAGTTATTTCACCGAGGGTTACTTATAGTTCCCCATGAAACTTAGTGAAAACTTAGCCCGCAAAAAGAATTTACCTCAATTTCTTCTAAAGTACGCCTTTGGCATGAAATAAAAAGATCCTGTTTGCTCTAAAACGTTGTAAACAAACGTATTACAACAGTTCTGTCCATGGGAACAGCCTAGAACTTATTACACCGAGGGTTTCTTAAAGTTCCCCATAAGACTTAGTGAAAACTTAGCCCCGCAATAAGAGTTCACCTCAATTTCTTATAAAGTACGCCTTTTGCATGGAATAAAACAATTCCGTTTGCTCTAAAACGTGGTTAACAAACGTATTACAACAGTTTTGTCCATGGGAACAGTTTAGAACATTGTACACCGAAGGTCTTTTAAAGTTCCCCATGAAACTAAGTGAAAACTTTGCCCCGCAATAAGAGTTTACCTTAACTTCTTATAAAATACGCTTTTTTCATGGATTAAAACAATTCCGTTTGCTCTACAACGTTGTAAACAAACGTTTAACAACAGTTCTGTCCATGGGAACAGCCTAGAACTTCTTACCCGACGGTTTCTTTTAGTTCCCCATGAAACTTAGTGAAAACTTAGCCCTGCAATATAAGTTCACCTCAACTTCTTATAAAGTACGCCATTTGCACGGAATAAAACGATTCCGTTTGCTCTAAAGCGTTGTAAACAAACGTATTACAACAGTTCTGTCCATGGAAACAGCCTAGAACTTATTACACCGAGGGTTTCTTATAGTTCCCCATGAGACTTAGTGAAAACTTAGCCCCGCAATAAGAGTTCATCTCAATTTCTTATAAAGTTCGCCTTTTGCATGGAAAAAAATAATTCCCTTCGCTCTAAAACGTTGTAAATAAACGTATTACAATAGTTCTGTCCATGGGAACAGCCTAGAAGATATTACACCGCGGGTTTTTTATAGTTCCCAATGTCACTTAGTAAAAACTTAGCCCTACAATAAGAGTTCACCTCAATTTGTTATAAATTACGCCTTTCGAATGGAATAATACGATTCTGTTTGCTCTAAAACGTTGTAAACAAACGTATTACAACAGTTCTGTCCATGGGAACAGCGTAGAACTTATTACTTCGCGGGTTTCTTATAGTTCCCAATGAAACTTAGTGAAAATTTAGCCCCGCCATAAGAGTTCACCTCAATTTCTTATAAAGTACTCCTTTTGCATGGAATAAAAAGATTCCGTTTGCTCTAAAACGTTGTAAACAAACTTAATACAACAGTTCTGTCCATGGAAACAGCAAGAACATATTACAACGAGGATTTTTTATAGTTCCCCATGAAACTAAGTGAAAACTTAGCCCCGCAATAAGAGTTTACCTTCATTTCTTATAAAGTACGCCTTTTGCATGGCATAAAACGATTCCATTTGCTCTAAAACGTTTTGAACAAACATATTATAACAGTTCTGTCCATGGCAATATCCTAGAACTTATTACTTCGAGGGTTGCTTATAGTTCTCAATGTCATTTAATAAAAACTTAGCCCTGCAATAAGAGTTCACCTCAATTTCCTTTTAAAGTACGCCTGTCGCACGGAATAATACGATTCCGTTTGCTCCAAAACGTTGTAAACAAACTTATTACAACAGCTCTGTCCATGGGAACAGCCTAGAACTGATTACACCGAGGGTTTCTTATAGTTCCCCATGAGACTTAGTGAAAACTTAGCCCCGCAATAAGAGTTCCCCTCGATTGCTTATAAAGTACGCCTTTGGAATGGAATAAAACGATTCCGTTTGCTCTAAAACGTTGTAAACAAACGTATTACAAAAATTTAGTCCCTGGGAACAGCTTAGAACTTATTACACCGAGGGTTACTAATAGTTCCCCATGAAACTTAGTGTAAACTTAGCCCGCAAAAAGAATTTACCTCAATTTCTTCTAAAGTACGCCTTTTGCATGGAATAAAACAATTCCGTTTGCTCTAAAACGTTGTAAACCAACGTATTACAACAGTTCTGTCCATGGGAACAGCCTAGAACTTATTACACCGAGGGATTCTTAAAATTCCCCATAAGACTTAGTAAAAACATAGGCCTGCAATAAGAGTTCACCTCAATTTCTTATAAAGTACGCCTTTTGCATGGAATAAAACAATTCCGTTTGCTCTAAAACGTTGTTAACAAACGTATTACAACAGTTTTGTCCATGGGAACAGTTAAGAACATTGTACACCGAAGGTTTTTTAAAGTTCCCCATGAATCTAAGTGAAAACTTTGCCCCGCAATAAGAGTTTACCTTAACTTCTTATAAAATACGCCTTTTTCATGGATTAAAACAATTCCGTTTGCTCTACAACGTTGTAAACAAACGTTTAACAACAGTTCTGTCCATGGGAACAGCCTAGAACTTATTACCCGACGGTTTCTTTTAGTTCCCAATGAAACTTAGTGAAAACTTAGCCCTGCAATATAAGTTCACCTCAACTTCTTATAAAGTACGCCATTTGCACGGAATAAAACAATTCCGTTTGCTCTAAAGCGTTGTAAACAAACGTCTTACAACAGTTCTGTCCATGGAAACAGCCTAGAACTTATTACACCGAGGGTTTCTTATAGTTCCCCATGAGACTTAGTGAAAATTTAGCGCCGCAATAAGAGTTCATCTCAATAACTTATAAAGTACGCCTTTCGCATGGAAAAAAATAATTCCCTTCGCTCTAAAACTTTGTAAATAAACGTATTACAACAGTTCTGTCCATGGGAACAGCCTAGAAGATATTACACCGAGGGTTTTTATAGTTTCCCATGAAACTAATTGAAAACTTAGCCTTGCAATATAAGTTCATTTCAACTTCTTATAAAGTACGTCTTTTGCACGGAATAAAACGATTCCGTTTGCTCTAAAGCGTTATAAATAAACGTATTACAACAGTTCTGTCCATGGGAACAGCGTAGAACTTATTACTTCGAGGGTTTCTTAAAGTTCCCCATGAGACTTAGTGAAAACTTTGCCCCGCAATAAGAGTTCACCTCAATTTCTTATAAAGTACGCCTTTAGCATGGAATAAAACAATTCTGTTTTCTCTAAAACGTTGTAAACAAACGTATTACAACAGTTTTGTCCATGGGAACAGTTTAGAACATATTACACCAAAGGTTTTTTAAAGTTTCCCATGAAACTATATGAAAACTTTGCCCCGCAAAAAGAGTTTACCTTAACTTCTTATAAAATACGCCTTTTTCATGGATTAAAACAATTCCGTTTGCTCTACAACGTTGTAAACAAACGTTTAACAACAGTTCTGTCCATGGGAACAGCCTAGAACTTATTACCCGACGGTTTCTTTTAGTTCCCAATGAAACTTAGTGAAAACTTAGCCCTGCAATATAAGTTCACCTCAACTTCTTATAAAGTACGCCATTTGCACGGAATAAAACAATTCCGTTTGCTCTAAAGCGTTGTAAACAAACGTCTTACAACAGTTCTGTCCATGGAAACAGCCTAGAACTTATTACACCGAGGGTTTCTTATAGTTCCCCATGAGACTTAGTGAAAATTTAGCGCCGCAATAAGAGTTCATCTCAATAACTTATAAAGTACGCCTTTCGCATGGAAAAAAATAATTCCCTTCGCTCTAAAACTTTGTAAATAAACGTATTACAACAGTTCTGTCCATGGGAACAGCGTAGAACTTATTACTTCGAGGGTTTCTTAAAGTTCCCCATGAGACTTAGTGAAAACTTTGCCCCGCAATAAGAGTTCACCTCAATTTCTTATAAAGTACGCCTTTAGCATGGAATAAAACAATTCTGTTTTCTCTAAAACGTTGTAAACAAACGTATTACAACAGTTTTGTCCATGGGAACAGTTTAGAACATATTACACCAAAGGTTTTTTAAAGTTTCCCATGAAACTATATGAAAACTTTGCCCCGCAAAAAGAGTTTACCTTAACTTCTTATAAAATACTCCTTTTTCATGGAGTAAAACGATTCCGTTCGCTCTAAAACGTTATAAACAAACGTATTACAACAGTTCTGTCCTTGGGAACAGCGTAGAACTTATCACTTCGAGTGTTTCTAATAGTTCCCAATGTCACTTAGTAAAAACTTAGCCCTACAATGAGAGTTCACCTCAATTTGTTATAAATTACGCCTTTCGAATGGAATAAAACGATTCCGTTTGATCTAAAACGTTGTAAAAAACGTATTACAACAGTTCTGTCCATGGGAACAGCCTAGAACATATTACACCGAGGGTTTTTTTATAGTTCCTCATGAAACTTAGTGAAAACCTAGCCCCGCAATAAGAGTTCGGGTCAATTTCTTATAAAGTACGCCTTTTGCATGGCATAAAACGATTCCATTTGCTCTAAAACGTTTTGAACAAACATATTATAACAGTTCTGTCCATGGCAATATCCTAGAACTTATTACTTCGAGGGTTGCTTATAGTTCTCAATGTCATTTAATAAAAACTTAGCCCTGCAATAAGAGTTCACCTCAATTTCCTTTTAAAGTACGCCTGTCGCACGGAATAATACGATTCCGTTTGCTCCAAAACGTTGTAAACAAACTTATTACAACAGCTCTGTCCATGGGAACAGCCTAGAACTGATTACACCGAGGGTTTCTTATAGTTCCCCATGAGACTTAGTGAAAACTTAGCCCCGCAATAAGAGTTCCCCTCGATTGCTTATAAAGTACGCCTTTGGAATGGAATAAAACGATTCCGTTTGCTCTAAAACGTTGTAAACAAACGTATTACAAAAATTTAGTCCCTGGGAACAGCTTAGAACTTATTACACCAAGGGTTTCTTATAGTTCCCCATAAAGCTTAGTGAAAACTTAGCCCGCAAAAAGAATTTACCTCAATTTCTTCTAAAGTACGCCTTTTGCATGGAATAAAACAATTCCGTTTGCTCTAAAACGTTGTAAACAAACGTATTACAACAGTTCTGTCCATGGGAACAGCCTAGACCTTATTACACCGAGGGTTTCTTAAAATTCCCCATAAGACTTAGTGAAAATTTAGCCCCGCAATAAGAGTTCACCTCAATAACTTGTAAAGTACGCCTTTTGCATAGAATAAAACGATTCCGTTTGCTCTAAAACGTTGTAAACAAACGTATTACAACAATTCTGTCCATGAGAACAGCCTAGAATATATTACAGCAAGGGTTTCTTATAGTTCCCCATGAAATTTACTGAAAACTTAGCGCCGCAATAAGAGTTCAACTCATTTTCTTATAAAATACGCCTTTGGCATGAAATAAAATGATCCTGTTTGCTCTAAAACGTTGTAAACAAACGTATTACAACAGTTCTGTCCATGGGAACAGCCTAGAACTTATTACACCGAGGGTTTCTTAAAGTTTCCCATAAGACTTAGTGAAAACTTAGCCCCGCAATAAGAGTTCACCTCAATTTCTTATAAAGTACGCCTTTTGCAAGGAATAAAACAATTCCGTTTGCTCTAAAACGTTGTTAACAAACGTATTACAACAGTTTTGTCCATGGGAACAGTTTAGAACATTGTACACCGAAGGTCTTTTAAAGTTCCCCATGAAACTAAGTGAAAACTTTGCCCCGCAATAAGAGTTTACCTTAACTTCTTATAAAATACGCTTTTTTCATGGATTAAAACAATTCCGTTTGCTCTACAACGTTGTAAACAAACGTTTAACAACAGTTCTGTCCATGGGAACAGCCTAGAACTTATTACCCGACGGTTTCTTTTAGTTCCCCATGAAACTTAGTGAAAACTTAGCCCTGCAATATAAGTTCACCTCAACTTCTTATAAAGTACGCCATTTGCACGGAATAAAATGATTCCGTTTGCTCTAAAGCGTTGTAAACAAACGTATTACAACAGTTCTGTCCATGGAAACAGCCTAGAACTTATTACACCGAGGGTTTCTTATATTTCCCCATGAGACTTAGTGAAAACTTAGCCCCGCAATAAGAGTTCATCTCAATTTCTTATAAAGTTCACCTTTCGCATGGAAAAAAATAATTCCCTTCGCTCTAAAACGTTGTAAATAAACGTATTACAATAGTTCTGTCCATGGGAACAGCCTAGAAGATATTACACCGAGGGTTTTTTATAGTTCCCAATGTCACTTAGTAAAAACTTAGCCCTACAATAAGAGTTCACCTCAATTTGTTATAAAGTACTCCTTTTGCATGGAATAAAACGATTCCGTTTGCTCTAGAACGTTGTAAACAAACGTATTACAACAGTTCTGTCCATGGGAACAGCGTAGAACTTATTACTTCGCGGGTTTCTTATAGTTCCCAATGAAACTTAGTGAAAATTTAGCCCCGCCATAAGAGTTCACCTCAATTTCTTATAAAGTACTCCTTTTGCATGGAATAAAAAGATTCCGTTTGCTCTAAAACGTTGTAAACAAACTTAATACAACAGTTCTGTCCATGGAAACAGCAAGAACATATTACAACGAGGATTTTTTATAGTTCCCCATGAAACTAAGTGAAAACTTAGCCCCGCAATAAGAGTTTACCTTCATTTCTTATAAAGTACGCCTTTTGCATGGCATAAAACGATTCCGTTTGCTCTAAAACGTTGTGAACAAACATATTACAACAGTTCTGTCCATGGCAATATCCTAGAACTTATTACTTCGATGGTTGCTTATAGTTCTCAATGTCTTTTGATAAAAACTTAGCCCTGCAATAAGAGTTCACCTCAATTTGCTTATAAAGTACGCCTTTGGAATGGAATAAAACGATTCCGTTTGCTCTAAAACGTTGTAAACAAACATATTACAACAGTTCTGTCCTTGGGAACAGCGTAAAACTTATCACTTCGAGTGTTTCTTATAGTTCCCCATGATACTTAGTGAAAACTAAGCCCCGTAATAAGAGTTCACCTCAATTTGTTATAAAATACGCCTTTCGAATGGAATAAAACGATTCAGTTTGCTCTAAAACGTTGTAAACAAACGTATTACAACAGTTCTGTCCATGGAAACAGCCTAGAAGTTATTACACCGAGGGTTACTAATAGTTCCCCATGAAACTTAGTGTAAACTTAGCCCGCAAAAAGAATTTACCTCAATTTCTTCTAAAGTACGCCTTTTGCATGGAATAAAACAATTCCGTTTGCTCTAAAACGTTGTAAACGAACGTATCACAACAGTTCTGTCCATGGGAACAGCCTAGAACTTATTACACCGAGGGATTCTTAAAATTCCCCATAAGGCTTAGTGAAAACTTAGGCCTGCAATAAGAGTTCACCTCAATTTCTTATAAAGTACGCCTTTTGCATGGAATAAAACAATCCCGTTTGCTCTAAAACGTTGTTAAAAAACGTATTACAACAGTTTTGTCCATGGGAACAGTTAAGAACATTGTACACCGAAGGTTTTTTAAAGTTCCCAATGAATCTAAGTGAAAACTTTGCCCCGCAATAAGAGTTTACCTTAACTTCTTATAAAATACGCCTTTTTCATGGATTAAAACAATTCCGTTTGCTCTACAATGTTGTAAACAAACGTTTAACAACAGTTCTGTCCATGGGAACAGCCTAGAACTTATTACCCGACGGTTTCTTTTAGTTCCCAATTAAACTTAGTGAAAACTTAGCCCTGCAATATAAGTTCACCTCAACTTCTTATAAAGTACGCCATTTGCACGGAATAAAACAATTCCGTTTGCTCTAAAGCGTTGTAAACAAACGTCTTACAACAGTTCTGTCCATGGAAACAGCCTAGAACTTATTACACCGAGGGTTTCTTATAGTTCCCCATGAGACTTAGTGAAAATTTAGCGCCGCAATAAGAGTTCATCTCAATAACTTATAAAGTACGCCTTTCGCATGGAAAAAAATAATTCCCTTCGCTCTAAAACTTTGAAAATAAACGTATTACAACAGTTCTGTCCATGGGAACAGCCTAGAAGATATTACACCGAGGGTTTTTTATAGTTTCCCATGAAACTAATTGAAAACTTAGCCTTGCAATATAAGTTCATTTCAACTTCTTATAAAGTACGTCTTTTGCACGGAATAAAACGATTCCGTTTGCTCTAAAGCGTTATAAATAAACGTATTACAACAGTTCTTTCCATGGGAACAGCGTAGAACTTATTACTTCCAGGGTTTCTTAAAGTTCCCCATGAGACTTAGTGAAAACTTAGCCCCGCAATAAGAGTTCACCTCAATTTCTTATAAAGTACGCCTTAAGCATGGAATAAAACAATTCTGTTTTCTCTAAAACGTTGTAAACAAACGTATTACAACAGTTTTGTCAATGGGAACAGTTTAGAACATATTACACCAAAGGTTTTTTAAAGCTTCCCATGAAACTATATGAAAACTTTGCCCCGCAATAAGAGTTTACCTTAACTTCTTATAAAATACTCCTTTTTCATGGAGTAAAACGATTCCGTTCGCTCTAAAACGTTAAAAACAAACGTATTACAACAGTTCTGTCCTTGGGAACAGCGTAGAACTTATCACTTCGAGTGTTTCTAATAGTTCCCAATGTCACTTAGTAAAAACTTAGCCCTACAATAAGAGTTCATCTCAATTTGTTATAAATTACGCCTTTCGAATGGAATAAAACGATTCCGTTTGATCTAAAACGTTGTAAAAAACGTATTACAACAGTTCTGTCCATGGGAACACCCTAGAACATATTACACCGAGGGTTTTTTATAGTTCCTCATGAAACTAAGTGAAAACCTAGCCCCGCGATAAGAGTTCGGGTCAATTTCTTATAAAGTACGCCTTTTGCATGGCATAAAACGATTCCGTTTGCTCTAAGAGGTTTTGAACAAACATATTATAACGGTTCTGTCCATGGCAATATCCTAGAACTTATTACTTCGAGGGTTGCTTATAGTTCTCAATTTCATTTAATAAAAACTTAGCCCTGCAATAAGAGTTCACCTCAATTTCCTTTTACAGTACGCCTGTCGCACGGAATAATACGATTCCGTTTGCTCCAAAACGTTGTAAACAAACTTATTACAACAGCTCTGTCCATGGGAACAGCCTAGAACTGATTACACCGAGGGTTTCTTATAGTTCCCCATGAGACTTAGTGAAAACTTAGCCCCGCAATAAGAGTTCCCCTCGATTGCTTATAAAGTACGCCTTTGGAATGGAATAAAACGATTCCGTTTGCTCTAAAACGTTGTAAACAAACGTATTACAAAAATTTGGTCCCTTGGAACAGCTTAGAACTTATTACACCAAGGGTTTCTTATAGTTCCCCATAAAACTTAGTGAAAACTTAGCCCGCAAAAAGAATTTACCTCAATTTCTTCTAAAGTACGCCTTTTGCATGGAATAAAACAATTCCGTTTGCTCTAAAACGTTGTAAACAAACGTATTACAACAGTTCTGTCCATGGGAACAGCCTAGAACTTATTACACCGAGGGTTTCTTAAAATTCCCCATAAGACTTAGTGAAAATTTAGCCCCGCAATAAGAGTTCACCTTAATTTCTTATAAAGTACGCCTTTTGCATGGAATAAAATAATTCCGTTTGCTCTAAAACGTTGTTAACAAACGTATTACAACAGTTTTGTCCATGGGAACAGTTTAGAACATTGTACACCGAAGGTTTTTTAAAGTTCCCAATGAAACTAAGTGAAAACTTTGCCCCGCAATAAGATTTTACCTTAACTTCTTATAAAATACGCCTTTTTCATGGATTAAAACAATTCCGTTTGCTCTACAACGTTGTAAACAAACGTTTAACAACAGTTCTGTCCATGGGAACAGCTTAGAACTTATTACCCGACGGTTTCTTTTAGTTCCCAATGAAACTAAGTGAAAACTTAGCCCTGCAATATAAGTTCACCTCAACTTCTTATAAAGTACGCCATTTGAACTTAATAAAACGATTCCGTTTGCTCTAAAGCGTTGTAAACAAACGTATTACAACAGTTCTGTCCATGGAAACAGCCTAGAACTTATTACACCGAGGGTTTCTTTTAGTTCCCCATGAGACTTAGTGAAAACTTAGCGCCGCAATAAGAGTTCATCTCAATAACTTATAAAGTACGCCTTTCGCATGGAAAAAAATAATTCCCTTCGCTCTAAAATGTTGTAAATAAACGTATTACAACAGTTCTGTCGATGGGAACAGCCTAGAAGATATTACACCGAGGGTTTTTTATAGTTTCCCATGAAACTAAATGAAAACTTAGCCTTGCAATATAAGTTGATTTCAACTTCTTATAAAGTACGCCTTTTGCACGGAATAAAACGATTCCGTTTGCTCTAAAGCGTTGTAAATAAACGTATTACAACAGTTCTGTCCATGGGAACAGCGTAGAACTTATTACTTCGAGGGTTTCTTAAAGTTCCCAATGAGACTTAGTGAAAACTTAGCCCCGCAATAAGAGTTCACCTCAATTTCTTATAAAGTACGCCTTTAGCATGGAATAAAACAATTCTGTTTTCTCTAAAACGTTGTAAACAAACGTATTACAACAGTTTTGTCCATGGGAACAGTTTAGAACATATTACACCAAAGGTTTTTTAAAGTTTCCCATGAAACTTTATGAAAACTTTGCCCCGCAATAAGAGTTTACCTTAACATCTTATAAAATACTCCTTTTTCATTGAGTAAAACGATTCCGTTCGCTCTAAAACGTTGTAAACAAACGTTTAACAACAGTTCTGTTCATGGGAACAGCCTAGAACTTATTACCAGACGGTTTCTTTTAATTCCCCATGAAACTTAGTGAAAATTTAGCCCTGCAATATAAGTTCACCTCAACTTCTTATAAAGTACTCCTTTTGCACGGAATAAAACGATTCCGTTTGCTCTAAAGCGTTGTAAACAAACGTATTACAAATGTTCTGTCCATGGGAACAGCCTAGAACTTCTTACTTCGAGGTTTTCTTATATTTCTCCATAAAACTTAGTGAGAACTTAGCACCGCAATAAGAGTTCACCTCAATTTCTATTAAAGTACGCCTGTCGCACGGAACAATGCGATTCCGTTTGCTCAAAAACGTTATAAACAAACGTATTACAACAGTTCTCTCCTTGGGAACAGCGTAGAACTTATCACTTCGAGTGTTTCTTATAGTTCCCCATGAAACTTAGTGAATCCTAAGCCCCGTAATAAGAGTTTACCTCAATTTGTTATAAATTACGCCTTTCAGATGGAATAAAACGATTCAGTTTGCTCTAAAACGTTGTAAATAAACGTATTACAACAGTTCTGTCCATGGGAACAGCCTAGAAGATATTACACCGAGGGTTTTTTATAGTTTCCCATGAAACTAATTGAAAACTTAGCCTTGCAATATAAGTTCATTTCAACTTCTTATAAAGTACGCCTTTTGCACGGAATAAAACAATTCCGTTTGCTCTAAAGCGTTGTAAACAAACGTATTACAAATGTTCTGTCCATGGGAACAGCCTAGAACTTCTTACTTCGAGGTTTTCTTATATTTCTCCATAAAACTTAGTGAGAACTTAGCCCCGCAATAAGAGTTCACCTCAATTTCTATTAAAGTACGCCTGTCGCACGGAACAATGAGATTCCGTTTGCTCAAAAACGTTATAAACAAACGTATTACAACAGTTCTCTCCTTGGGAACAGCGTAGAACTTATCACTTCGAGTGTTTCTTATAGTTCCCCATGAAACTTAGTGAAAACTAAGCCCCGTAATAAGAGTTTACCTCAATTTGTTATAAATTACGCCTTTCAGATGGAATAAAACGATTCAGTTTGCTCTAAAACGTTGTAAATAAACGTATTACAACAGTTCTGTCCATGGGAACAGCCTAGAAGATATTACACCGAGGGTTTTTTATAGTTTCCCATGAAACAAATTGAAAACTTAGCCTTGCAATATAAGTTCATTTCAACTTCTTATAAAGTACGCCTTTTGCACGGAATAAAACGATTCCGTTTGCTCTAAAGCGTTGTAAATAAACGTATTACAACAGTTCTGTCCATGGGAAGAGCGTAAAACTTATTACTTTGAGGGTTTCTTAAAGTTCCCCATGAGACTTAGTGAAAACTTAGCCCCGCAATAAGAGTTCACCTCAATTTCTTATAAAGTACACCTTTAGCATGGAATAAAACAATTCTGTTTTCTCTAAAACGTTGTAAACAAACGTATTACAACAGTTTTGTCCATGGGAACAGTTTAGAACATATTACAACAAAGGTTTTTTAAAGTTTCCCATGAAACTATATGAAAACTTTGCCCCGCAATAAGAGTTTACCTTAACTTCTTATAAAATACTCCTTTTTCATGGAGTAAAACGATTCCGTTCGCTCTAAAACGTTGTAAACAAACGTTTAACAACAGTTCTGTTCATGGGAACAGCCTAGAACTTATTACACCGAGGGTTTTTTATAGTTCCCCATGAAACTTAGTGAAAACTTAGCCCCGCAATAATAGTTCACCTCAATTTATTATAAAGTACCCCTTTCGCATGGAATAAAACGATTCCGTTTGCTCTAAAACGTTGTAAACAAACGTATAATAACAGTTCTGTCCATGGAAACAGCTGGAAACTTATTACAGCGAGGGTTTCTTATAGTTCCCCATGAAACTTAAGAAAACTTAGCCCCGTAATAAGAGTTCACCTCAATTTCTTATAAAGTACGCCTTTCGCATGGAATTAAACGATTCCGTTTGCTCTAAAACGTTGTAAACGAACGTATTACAACGGTTCTGTCCAAGGGAACAGAGTATAATATTTACACCAAGGGTTTCTTATAGTTCCCCATGAAACTTAGTAAAAACTTAGTTCTGCAATAAGAGCTCACCTCAATTTCTTATAAAGTACTCCTTTCGCATGGAATAAAACGCTTCCGTTTGCTCTAAAACGTTGTAAACAAACGTATAATAACAGTTCTGTCCATGGGAACAGCCGGAAACTTATTACACCGAGGGTTTCTTATAGTTCCCCGTGAAACTTAAGAAAACTTAGCCCCGCAATAAGAGTTCACCTCAATTTCTTATAAAGTACGCCTTTCGCATGGAATTAAACGATTCCGTTTGCTCTAAAACGTTGTAAACGAACGTATTACAACGGTTCTGTCCAAGGGAACAGCGTATAATATTTACACCAAGGGTTTCTTATAGTTCCCCGTGAAACTTAAGAAAACTTAGCCCCGCAATAAGAGTTCACCTCAATTTCTTATAAAGTACGCCTTTCGCATGGAATTAAACGATTCCGTTTGCTCTAAAACGTTGTAAACGAACGTATTACAACGGTTCTGTCCAAGGGAACAGCGTATAATATTTACACCAAGGGTTTCTTATAGTTCCCCATGAAACTTAGTAAAAACTTAGTTCTGCAATAAGAGCTCACCTCAATTTCTTATAAAGTCCTCCTTTTGAATGGAATAAAACGATTCCATTTGCTCTAAAACGTTGTAAACAATTGTATATTAACAGTTCTGCTCATGGGAAAAGCCTGAAACTTATTACACCGAGGGTTTCTTATAGTTCCCCATGAAACTAAACGAAACTTAGCCCCGCAATAAGAGTTCACCTCATTTTCTTATAAAATACGCCTTTCGCATGGAAGAAAACGATTCTGTTTGCTCTAAAACGTTGTAAACAAACGTATTACAACAGTTCTGTCCATGGGAACAGCCGATAACTTATTATACCGAGGGTTTCTTATAGTTCCCCATGAAACTTAAGGATACTTAGCCCCGCAATAAGAGTTTACCTCAATTTCATATAAAGTACGCCTTTCGCATGGAATAAAACGATTCCGTTTGCAATAAAACGTTGTAAACAAACGTATAATAACAGTTCTGTCCATGGGAACAGCCTGAAACTTATTACACCGAGGGTTTCTTATAGTTTCCTATGAAACTTAAGGAAACTAAGCCCCACAATAAGAGAGCACGTCATTTTCTTATAATGTACTCCTTTTGCATGGAATAAAACGATTCCGTTTGCTCTAAAACGTTGTAAACAAACGTATTACAACAGTTCTGTCCAAGGGAACAGAGTATAATATTTACACCAAGGGTTTCTTATAGTTCCCCATGAAACTTAGTAAAAATTTAGTTCTGCAATAAGAGCTCACCTCAATTTCTTATAAAGTACTCCTTTCGCATGGAATAAAACGCTTCCGTTTGCTCTAAAACGTTGTAAACAAACGTATAATAACAGTTCTGTCCATGGGAGCAGCCGGAAACTTATTACACCGAGGGTTTCTTATAGTTCCCCGTGAAACTTAAGAAAACTTAGCCCCACAATAAGAGTTCACCTCAATTTCTTATAAAGTACGCCTTTCGCATGGAATTAAACGATTCCGTTTGCTCTAAAACGTTGTAAACGAACGTATTACAACGGTTCTGTCCAAGGGAACAGCGTATAATATTTACACCAAGGGTTTCTTATAGTTCCCCATGAAACTTAGTAAGAACTTAGTTCTGCAATAAGAGCTCACCTCAATTTCTTCTAAAGTACGCCTTTTGCATGGAATAAAACAATTCCGTTTGCTCTAAAACGTTGTAAACGAACGTATCACAACAGTTCTGTCCATGGGAACAGCCTAGAACTTATTACACCGAGGGATTCTTAAAATTCCCCATAAGGCTTAGTGAAAACTTAGGCCTGCAATAAGAGTTCACCTCAATTTCTTATAAAGTACGCCTTTTGCATGGAATAAAACAATCCCGTTTGCTCTAAAACGTTGTTAACAAACGTATTACAACAGTTTTGTCCATGGGAACAGTTAAGAACATTGTACACCGAAGGTTTTTTAAAGTTCCCAATGAATCTAAGTGAAAACTTTGCCCCGCAATAAGAGTTTACCTTAACTTCTTATAAAATACGCCTTTTTCATGGATTAAAACAATTCCGTTTGCTCTACAATGTTGTAAACAAACGTTTAACAACAGTTCTGTCCATGGGAACAGCCTAGAACTTATTACCCGACGGTTTCTTTTAGTTCCCAATTAAACTTAGTGAAAACTTAGCCCTGCAATATAAGTTCACCTCAACTTCTTATAAAGTACGCCATTTGCACGGAATAAAACAATTCCGTTTGCTCTAAAGCGTTGTAAACAAACGTCTTACAACAGTTCTGTCCATGGAAACAGCCTAGAACTTATTACACCGAGGGTTTCTTATAGTTCCCCATGAGACTTAGTGAAAATTTAGCGCCGCAATAAGAGTTCATCTCAATAACTTATAAAGTACGCCTTTCGCATGGAAAAAAATAATTCCCTTCGCTCTAAAACTTTGAAAATAAACGTATTACAACAGTTCTGTCCATGGGAACAGCCTAGAAGATATTACACCGAGGGTTTTTTATAGTTTCCCATGAAACTAATTGAAAACTTAGCCTTGCAATATAAGTTCATTTCAACTTCTTATAAAGTACGTCTTTTGCACGGAATAAAACGATTCCGTTTGCTCTAAAGCGTTATAAATAAACGTATTACAACAGTTCTTTCCATGGGAACAGCGTAGAACTTATTACTTCCAGGGTTTCTTAAAGTTCCCCATGAGACTTAGTGAAAACTTAGCCCCGCAATAAGAGTTCACCTCAATTTCTTATAAAGTACGCCTTAAGCATGGAATAAAACAATTCTGTTTTCTCTAAAACGTTGTAAACAAACGTATTACAACAGTTTTGTCAATGGGAACAGTTTAGAACATATTACACCAAAGGTTTTTTAAAGCTTCCCATGAAACTATATGAAAACTTTGCCCCGCAATAAGAGTTTACCTTAACTTCTTATAAAATACTCCTTTTTCATGGAGTAAAACGATTCCGTTCGCTCTAAAACGTTAAAAACAAACGTATTACAACAGTTCTGTCCTTGGGAACAGCGTAGAACTTATCACTTCGAGTGTTTCTAATAGTTCCCAATGTCACTTAGTAAAAACTTAGCCCTACAATAAGAGTTCATCTCAATTTGTTATAAATTACGCCTTTCGAATGGAATAAAACGATTCCGTTTGATCTAAAACGTTGTAAAAAACGTATTACAACAGTTCTGTCCATGGGAACACCCTAGAACATATTACACCGAGGGTTTTTTATAGTTCCTCATGAAACTAAGTGAAAACCTAGCCCCGCGATAAGAGTTCGGGTCAATTTCTTATAAAGTACGCCTTTTGCATGGCATAAAACGATTCCGTTTGCTCTAAGACGTTTTGAACAAACATATTATAACGGTTCTGTCCATGGCAATATCCTAGAACTTATTACTTCGAGGGTTGCTTATAGTTCTCAATTTCATTTAATAAAAACTTAGCCCTGCAATAAGAGTTCACCTCAATTTCCTTTTACAGTACGCCTGTCGCACGGAATAATACGATTCCGTTTGCTCCAAAACGTTGTAAACAAACTTATTACAACAGCTCTGTCCATGGGAACAGCCTAGAACTGATTACACCGAGGGTTTCTTATAGTTCCCCATGAGACTTAGTGAAAACTTAGCCCCGCAATAAGAGTTCCCCTCGATTGCTTATAAAGTACGCCTTTGGAATGGAATAAAACGATTCCGTTTGCTCTAAAACGTTGTAAACAAACGTATTACAAAAATTTGGTCCCTTGGAACAGCTTAGAACTTATTACACCAAGGGTTTCTTATAGTTCCCCATAAAACTTAGTGAAAACTTAGCCCGCAAAAAGAATTTACCTCAATTTCTTCTAAAGTACGCCTTTTGCATGGAATAAAACAATTCCGTTTGCTCTAAAACGTTGTAAACAAACGTATTACAACAGTTCTGTCCATGGGAACAGCCTAGAACTTATTACACCGAGGGTTTCTTAAAATTCCCCATAAGACTTAGTGAAAATTTAGCCCCGCAATAAGAGTTCACCTTAATTTCTTATAAAGTACGCCTTTTGCATGGAATAAAATAATTCCGTTTGCTCTAAAACGTTGTTAACAAACGTATTACAAAAGTTTTGTCCATGGGAACAGTTTAGAACATTGTACACCGAAGGTTTTTTAAAGTTCGCAATGAAACTAAGTGAAAACTTTGCCCCGCAATAAGATTTTACCTTAACTTCTTATAAAATACGCCTTTTTCATGGATTAAAACAATTCAGTTTGCTCTACAACGTTGTAAACAAACGTTTAACAACAGTTCTGTCCATGGGAACAGCTTAGAACTTATTACCCGACGGTTTCTTTTAGTTCCCAATGAAACTAAGTGAAAACTTAGCCCTGCAATATAAGTTCACCTCAACTTCTTATAAAGTACGCCATTTGAACTTAATAAAACGATTCCGTTTGCTCTAAAGCGTTGTAAACAAACGTATTACAACAGTTCTGTCCATGGAAACAGCCTAGAACTTATTACACCGAGGGTTTCTTTTAGTTCCCCATGAGACTTAGTGAAAACTTAGCGCCGCAATAAGAGTTCATCTCAATAACTTATAAAGTACGCCTTTCGCATGGAAAAAAATAATTCCCTTCGCTCTAAAATGTTGTAAATAAACGTATTACAACAGTTCTGTCGATGGGAACAGCCTAGAAGATATTACACCGAGGGTTTTTTATAGTTTCCCATGAAACTAAATGAAAACTTAGCCTTGCAATATAAGTTGATTTCAACTTCTTATAAAGTACGCCTTTTGCACGGAATAAAACGATTCCGTTTGCTCTAAAGCGTTGTAAATAAACGTATTACAACAGTTCTGTCCATGGGAACAGCGTAGAACTTATTACTTCGAGGGTTTCTTAAAGTTCCCAATGAGACTTAGTGAAAACTTAGCCCCGCAATAAGAGTTCACCTCAATTTCTTATAAAGTACGCCTTTAGCATGGAATAAAACAATTCTGTTTTCTCTAAAACGTTGTAAACAAACGTATTACAACAGTTTTGTCCATGGGAACAGTTTAGAACATATTACACCAAAGGTTTTTTAAAGTTTCCCATGAAACTTTATGAAAACTTTGCCCCGCAATAAGAGTTTACCTTAACATCTTATAAAATACTCCTTTTTCATGGAGTAAAACGATTCCGTTCGCTCTAAAACGTTGTAAACAAACGTTTAACAACAGTTCTGTTCATGGGAACAGCCTAGAACTTATTACCAGACGGTTTCTTTTAATTCCCCATGAAACTTAGTGAAAATTTAGCCCTGCAATATAAGTTCACCTCAACTTCTTATAAAGTACTCCTTTTGCACGGAATAAAACGATTCCGTTTGCTCTAAAGCGTTGTAAACAAACGTATTACAAATGTTCTGTCCATGGGAACAGCCTAGAACTTCTTACTTCGAGGTTTTCTTATATTTCTCCATAAAACTTAGTGAGAACTTAGCACCGCAATAAGAGTTCACCTCAATTTCTATTAAAGTACGCCTGTCGCACGGAACAATGCGATTCCGTTTGCTCAAAAACGTTATAAACAAACGTATTACAACAGTTCTCTCCTTGGGAACAGCGTAGAACTTATCACTTCGAGTGTTTCTTATAGTTCCCCATGAAACTTAGTGAATCCTAAGCCCCGTAATAAGAGTTTACCTCAATTTGTTATAAATTACGCCTTTCAGATGGAATAAAACGATTCAGTTTGCTCTAAAACGTTGTAAATAAACGTATTACAACAGTTCTGTCCATGGGAACAGCCTAGAAGATATTACACCGAGGGTTTTTTATAGTTTCCCATGAAACTAATTGAAAACTTAGCCTTGCAATATAAGTTCATTTCAACTTCTTATAAAGTACGCCTTTTGCATGGAATAAAACAATTCCGTTTGCTCTAAAGCGTTGTAAACAAACGTATTACAAATGTTCTGTCCATGGGAACAGCCTAGAACTTCTTACTTCGAGGTTTTCTTATATTTCTCCATAAAACTTAGTGAGAACTTAGCCCCGCAATAAGAGTTCACCTCAATTTCTATTAAAGTACGCCTGTCGCACGGAACAATGAGATTCCGTTTGCTCAAAAACGTTATAAACAAACGTATTACAACAGTTCTCTCCTTGGGAACAGCGTAGAACTTATCACTTCGAGTGTTTCTTATAGTTCCCCATGAAACTTAGTGAAAACTAAGCCCCGTAATAAGAGTTTACCTCAATTTGTTATAAATTACGCCTTTCAGATGGAATAAAACGATTCAGTTTGCTCTAAAACGTTGTAAATAAACGTATTACAACAGTTCTGTCCATGGGAACAGCCTAGAAGATATTACACCGAGGGTTTTTTATAGTTTCCCATGAAACAAATTGAAAACTTAGCCTTGCAATATAAGTTCATTTCAACTTCTTATAAAGTACGCCTTTTGCACGGAATAAAACGATTCCGTTTGCTCTAAAGCGTTGTAAATAAACGTATTACAACAGTTCTGTCCATGGGAAGAGCGTAAAACTTATTACTTTGAGGGTTTCTTAAAGTTCCCCATGAGACTTAGTGAAAACTTAGCCCCGCAATAAGAGTTCATCTCAATAACTTATAAAGTACGCCTTTCGCATGGAAAAAAATAATTCCCTTCGCTCTAAAATGTTGTAAATAAACGTATTACAACAGTTCTGTCGATGGGAACAGCCTAGAAGATATTACACCGAGGGTTTTTTATAGTTTCCCATGAAACTAAATGAAAACTTAGCCTTGCAATATAAGTTGATTTCAACTTCTTATAAAGTACGCCTTTTGCACGGAATAAAACGATTCCGTTTGCTCTAAAGCGTTGTAAATAAACGTATTACAACAGTTCTGTCCATGGGAACAGCGTAGAACTTATTACTTCGAGGGTTTCTTAAAGTTCCCAATGAGACTTAGTGAAAACTTAGCCCCGCAATAAGAGTTCACCTCAATTTCTTATAAAGTACGCCTTTAGCATGGAATAAAACAATTCTGTTTTCTCTAAAACGTTGTAAACAAACGTATTACAACAGTTTTGTCCATGGGAACAGTTTAGAACATATTACACCAAAGGTTTTTTAAAGTTTCCCATGAAACTTTATGAAAACTTTGCCCCGCAATAAGAGTTTACCTTAACATCTTATAAAATACTCCTTTTTCATGGAGTAAAACGATTCCGTTCGCTCTAAAACGTTGTAAACAAACGTTTAACAACAGTTCTGTTCATGGGAACAGCCTAGAACTTATTACCAGACGGTTTCTTTTAATTCCCCATGAAACTTAGTGAAAATTTAGCCCTGCAATATAAGTTCACCCAAACTTCTTATAAAGTACTCCTTTTGCACGGAATAAAACGATTCCGTTTGCTCTAAAGCGTTGTAAACAAACGTATTACAAATGTTCTGTCCATGGGAACAGCCTAGAACTTCTTACTTCGAGGTTTTCTTATATTTCTCCATAAAACTTAGTGAGAACTTAGCACCGCAATAAGAGTTCACCTCAATTTCTATTAAAGTACGCCTGTCGCACGGAACAATGCGATTCCGTTTGCTCAAAAACGTTATAAACAAACGTATTACAACAGTTCTCTCCTTGGGAACAGCGTAGAACTTATCACTTCGAGTGTTTCTTATAGTTCCCCATGAAACTTAGTGAATCCTAAGCCCCGTAATAAGAGTTTACCTCAATTTGTTATAAATTACGCCTTTCAGATGGAATAAAACGATTCAGTTTGCTCTAAAACGTTGTAAATAAACGTATTACAACAGTTCTGTCCATGGGAACAGCCTAGAAGATATTACACCGAGGGTTTTTTATAGTTTCCCATGAAACTAATTGAAAACTTAGCCTTGCAATATAAGTTCATTTCAACTTCTTATAAAGTACGCCTTTTGCACGGAATAAAACAATTCCGTTTGCTCTAAAGCGTTGTAAACAAACGTATTACAAATGTTCTGTCCATGGGAACAGCCTAGAACTTCTTACTTCGAGGTTTTCTTATATTTCTCCATAAAACTTAGTGAGAACTTAGCCCCGCAATAAGAGTTCACCTCAATTTCTATTAAAGTACGCCTGTCGCACGGAACAATGAGATTCCGTTTGCTCAAAAACGTTATAAACAAACGTATTACAACAGTTCTCTCCTTGGGAACAGCGTAGAACTTATCACTTCGAGTGTTTCTTATAGTTCCCCATGAAACTTAGTGAAAACTAAGCCCCGTAATAAGAGTTTACCTCAATTTGTTATAAATTACGCCTTTCAGATGGAATAAAACGATTCAGTTTGCTCTAAAACGTTGTAAATAAACGTATTACAACAGTTCTGTCCATGGGAACAGCCTAGAAGATATTACACCGAGGGTTTTTTATAGTTTCCCATGAAACAAATTGAAAACTTAGCCTTGCAATATAAGTTCATTTCAACTTCTTATAAAGTACGCCTTTTGCACGGAATAAAACGATTCCGTTTGCTCTAAAGCGTTGTAAATAAACGTATTACAACAGTTCTGTCCATGGGAAGAGCGTAAAACTTATTACTTTGAGGGTTTCTTAAAGTTCCCCATGAGACTTAGTGAAAACTTAGCCCCGCAATAAGAGTTCACCTCAATTTCTTATAAAGTACACCTTTAGCATGGAATAAAACAATTCTGTTTTCTCTAAAACGTTGTAAACAAACGTATTACAACAGTTTTGTCCATGGGAACAGTTTAGAACATATTACAACAAAGGTTTTTTAAAGTTTCCCATGAAACTATATGAAAACTTTGCCCCGCAATAAGAGTTTACCTTAACTTCTTATAAAATACTCCTTTTTCATGGAGTAAAACGATTCCGTTCGCTCTAAAACGTTGTAAACAAACGTTTAACAACAGTTCTGTTCATGGGAACAGCCTAGAACTTATTACACCGAGGGTTTTTTATAGTTCCCCATGAAACTTAGTGAAAACTTAGCCCCGCAATAATAGTTCACCTCAATTTATTATAAAGTACCCCTTTCGCATGGAATAAAACGATTCCGTTTGCTCTAAAACGTTGTAAACAAACGTATAATAACAGTTCTGTCCATGGAAACAGCTGGAAACTTATTACAGCGAGGGTTTCTTATAGTTCCCCATGAAACTTAAGAAAACTTAGCCCCGTAATAAGAGTTCACCTCAATTTCTTATAAAGTACGCCTTTCGCATGGAATTAAACGATTCCGTTTGCTCTAAAACGTTGTAAACGAACGTATTACAACGGTTCTGTCCAAGGGAACAGAGTATAATATTTACACCAAGGGTTTCTTATAGTTCCCCATGAAACTTAGTAAAAACTTAGTTCTGCAATAAGAGCTCACCTCAATTTCTTATAAAGTACTCCTTTCGCATGGAATAAAACGCTTCCGTTTGCTCTAAAACGTTGTAAACAAACGTATAATAACAGTTCTGTCCATGGGAACAGCCGGAAACTTATTACACCGAGGGTTTCTTATAGTTCCCCGTGAAACTTAAGAAAACTTAGCCCCGCAATAAGAGTTCACCTCAATTTCTTATAAAGTACGCCTTTCGCATGGAATTAAACGATTCCGTTTGCTCTAAAACGTTGTAAACGAACGTATTACAACGGCTCTGTCCAAGGGAACAGCGTATAATATTTACACCAAGGGTTTCTTATAGTTCCCCGTGAAACTTAAGAAAACTTAGCCCCGCAATAAGAGTTCACCTCAATTTCTTATAAAGTACGCCTTTCGCATGGAATTAAACGATTCCGTTTGCTCTAAAACGTTGTAAACGAACGTATTACAACGGTTCTGTCCAAGGGAACAGCGTATAATATTTACACCAAGGGTTTCTTATAGTTCCCCATGAAACTTAGTAAAAACTTAGTTCTGCAATAAGAGCTCACCTCAATTTCTTATAAAGTCCTCCTTTTGAATGGAATAAAACGATTCCATTTGCTCTAAAACGTTGTAAACAATTGTATATTAACAGTTCTGCTCATGGGAAAAGCCTGAAACTTATTACACCGAGGGTTTCTTATAGTTCCCCATGAAACTAAACGAAACTTAGCCCCGCAATAAGAGTTCACCTCATTTTCTTATAAAATACGCCTTTCGCATGGAAGAAAACGATTCTGTTTGCTCTAAAATGTTGTAAACAAACGTATTACAACAGTTCTGTCCATGGGAACAGCCGATAACTTATTATACCGAGGGTTTCTTATAGTTCCCCATGAAACTTAAGGATACTTAGCCCCGCAATAAGAGTTTACCTCAATTTCATATAAAGTACGCCTTTCGCATGGAATAAAACGATTCCGTTTGCAATAAAACGTTGTAAACAAACGTATAATAACAGTTCTGTCCATGGGAACAGCCTGAAACTTATTACACCGAGGGTTTCTTATAGTTTCCTATGAAACTTAAGGAAACTAAGCCCCACAATAAGAGAGCACGTCATTTTCTTATAATGTACTCCTTTTGCATGGAATAAAACGATTCCGTTTGCTCTAAAACGTTGTAAACAAACGTATTACAACAGTTCTGTCCAAGGGAACAGAGTATAATATTTACACCAAGGGTTTCTTATAGTTCCCCATGAAACTTAGTAAAAATTTAGTTCTGCAATAAGAGCTCACCTCAATTTCTTATAAAGTACTCCTTTCGCATGGAATAAAACGCTTCCGTTTGCTCTAAAACGTTGTAAACAAACGTATAATAACAGTTCTGTCCATGGGAGCAGCCAGAAACTTATTACACCGAGGGTTTCTTATAGTTCCCCGTGAAACTTAAGAAAACTTAGCCCCACAATAAGAGTTCACCTCAATTTCTTATAAAGTACGCCTTTCGCATGGAATTAAACGATTCCGTTTGCTCTAAAACGTTGTAAACGAACGTATTACAACGGTTCTGTCCAAGGGAACAGCGTATAATATTTACACCAAGGGTTTCTTATAGCTCCCCATGAAACTTAGTAAAAACTTAGTTCTGCAATAAGAGCTCACCTCAATTTCTTATAAAGTACTCCTTTTGAATGGAATAAAACGATCCCATTTGCTCTAAAACGTTGTAAACAATTGTATATTAACAGTTCTGCTCATGGGAAAAGCCTGAAACTTATTACACCGAGGGTTTCTTATAGTTGCCCATGAAACTAAACGAAACTTAGCCCCGCAATAAGATTTCACCTCATTTTCTTATAAAATACGCCTTTTGCATGGAAGAAAACGATTCTGTTTGCTCTAAAACGTTGTAAACAAACGTATTACAACAGTTCTGTCCATCGGAACAGCCGAAAACTTATTATACCGAGGGTTTCTTATAGTTCCCCATGAAACTTAAGGAAACTTAGCCCCGCAATAAGAGTTGACCTCAATTTCATATAAAGTACGCCTTTCGCATAGAATAAAACGATTCCGTTTGCAATAAAACGTTGTAAACAAACGTATAATAACAGTTCTGTCCATGGGAACAGCCTGAAACTTATTACACCGAGGGTGTCTTATAGTTTCCTATGAAACTTAAGGAAACTAAGCCCCACAATAAGAGAGCACGTCAATTTCTTATAAAGTACTCCTTTTGCATGGAATAAAACGATTCCGTTTGCTCTAAAACGTTGTAAACAAACGTATTACAACAGTTCTGTCCATGGGAACAGCGTAGAACTTTTTACACCTAGGGTTTCTTATAGTTCCCCATGAAACTTAAGGAAAACTTAGCCCCGCAATAAGAGTTCACCTCAATTTCTTATAAAGTACTCCTTTTGCATGAAATAAAACGATTAGGTTTGCTCTAAAACGTTGTAAACAAACGTATTACAACAGTTCTGTCCATGGAAACAGCGTACAACTTTTTACACCGAGGGTTTCTTATAGTTCCTAATGAAACTTAGTGAAAACTTAGTTCCACAATAAGAGTTCACCTCAATAACTTGTAAAGTACGCCTTTTGCATAGAATAAAACGATTCCGTTTGCTCTAAAACGTTGTAAACAAACGTATTACAACAATTCTGTCCATGAGAACAGCCTAGAATATATTACAGCAAGGGTCTCTTATAGTTCCCCATGAAATTTACTGAAAACTTAGTGCCGCAATAAGAGTTCACCTCATTTTCTTATAAAATACGCCTTTCGCATGGAAGAAAACGATTGTGTTTGCTCTAAAACGTTGTTAACAAACGTATTACAACAGTTCTGTCCATGGGAACAGCCTTGAACTTTTTACACCGAAGGTTTCTTATAGTTCCCCATGAAACTTATTGCAAACTCAACCCTGCAATAAGAGTTCAGCCCAATTTCCTATAAAGTACGCCTTTCGCATGGGAAGGAAAGAATCCGTTTGCTCAAAAATGTTGTAAACAAACGTATAACAACAGTTCTGTCCATGGGAACAGCCTAAAACTTATTATACCGAGGGTTTCTTATATTTCCCATGAAACTTAAGGAAACTTAGCCCCGCAATAAGAATTCACCTCAATTTCATATAAAGTACGCCTTTCGCATGGAATAAAACGATTCCGTTTGCAATAAAACGTTGTAAACCAACGTATAATAACAGTTCTGTCCATGGGAACAGCCTGAAACTTATTACACCGGGGGTTTCTTATAGTTTCCCATGAAACTTAAAAAAACTAAGCCCCGCAATAAGAGTTCGCCTCAATTTCTTAAAAAGTACGCCTTTTGCATGGAATAAAACGATTATGTTTGCTCTAAAACGTTGTAAACAAACGTATTACAACAGTTCTGTCAATGGGAACAGCGTAGAACTTTTTACATCTAGGGTTTCTTATAGTTCCCAATGAAACTTAGTGAAATTTTAGCTCTGCAATTAGAGTTCACCTCAATTTCTTATTAAGTACGCCTTTTGCATGGACAAAACGATTCTGTTTGCTCTAAAACGTTGTAGACAAACGTATTACAACAGTTCTGTCCATGGGAAGAGCCTAGAACATATTACACTGAGTGTTTTTTTATAGTTCCCCATGAAACTTAGTGAAAACTTAGCCCCGCAATAAGAGTTCACCTCATTTTCTTATATAATACACCTTTCGCAAGGAATAAAACGATTCTGTTTGCTCTAAAACGTTGTAAACAAACGTATTACAACAGTTCTGTCCATGGAAACAGCTTAGAACTGTTTACACCGAGGGTTTCTTATAGTTCCCCATGAAACTTAGTGCAAACTTAGCCCTGCAATAAGAGTTCAGCCCAATTTCTTATAAAGTACGCCTTTCGAATGGAATAAAACGATTCCGTTTGCTCTAAAAAGTTGTAAACAAACGTATAACAACAGTTCTGTCCATGGGAACAGCCTAAAACTTATTAGACCCAGGGTTTCTTATAGTTCCCCATGAAACTTAAGGAAACTTAGCCCCGCAATAAGAGTTCACCTCAATATCTTATAAAGTACGCCTTTCGCATGGAATAAAACGATTCCGTTTGCTCTAAAACGTTGTAAACAAACGTATAATAACAGTTCTGTCCATGAGAACAGCCTGAAACTTATTACACCGAGGGGTTTCTTATAGTTCCCCATAAATTTTAAGGAGACTAAGCCCCGCAATAAGAGTTCACCTCAATCTCTTATAAAGTACGACTTTTGCATGGAATAAAACGATTTTGTTTGCTCAAACACGTTGTAAACAAACGTATTACAACAGTTCTGTCCATGGGAACAGCGTAGAACTTTTTACACCTATGGTTTCTTATAGTTCCCCATGAGACTTAGTGAAAACTTAGCTCTGCAATTAGAGTTCACCTTAATTTCTTATTAAGTACGCCTTTTGCATGGAATAAAACGATTCCGTTTGCTCTAAAACGTTGTAAACAAACGTATTACAACAGTTGTGTCCATGGGAACAGCCTAGAACTTATTACACCGAGGGTTTCTTATAGTTCCCCATGAAACTTAGTGAAAACTTAGCCCCAAAAAAAGAGTTCACCTCAATTTCTTATAAAGTACGCCTTTTGCATGGAATAAAACGATTTCGCTTGCTCTAAAACGTTGTAAACAAACGTATTACAACAGTTCTGTCCATTTGAACAGCCTAGAACTTATTACACCGAGGGTTTCTTATAGTTCCCTATGAGACTTAGTGAGAACTAAGCCTCGCATTAAGAGTTCACCTCAATTTCTTATAAAGTAGGCCTTTCGCATGGAATAAAACAATTCCGTTTGCTCTAAAACGTTGTAAACAAACGTATTACAACAGTTCTGTCCATGGGAACAGTTTAGAACATATTACACCGAGGGTTTTTATAGTTCCCCATGAAACTTAGTGAAAACTTTGCCCTGCAATAAGAGTTTAACTTAACTTCTTATAAAATACGCCTTTTTCATGCAGTAAAACGATTCCGTTAGCTCTAAAACTTTGTAAACAAACGTATAACAACAGTTCTTTCCTTGGGAACAGCATAGAACTTATTACACCGAGGGTTTCTTATAGTTCCCTATGAGACTTAGTGAAAACTTAGCCCCGCAATAAGAGTTCACCTCAATTTCTTATAAAGTACGCCTTTTGCACGGAATAAAACGATTCAATTTGCTCTAAAGCGTTTTGAACAAACGTATTACAACAATTCGGTCCATGGGAACAGCCTAAAACATATTACACCGAGGGTTTTTATAGTTCCCCTTGAAACTTAGTGAAAACTTAGCCCCGCAATAATAGTTAACCTCAATTTCTTATAAAGTACGCCTTTTGCATGGAATAAAACGATTTCGTTTGCTCTAAAACGTTGTAAACAAACGTATTACAACAGTTCTGTCCATTTGAACAGCCTAGAACTTATTACACCGAGGGTTTCTTATAGTTCCCTATGAGACTTAGTGAAAACTTAGCCCCGCAATAAGAGTTCACCTCAATTTCTTATAAAGTACGCCTTTGGCATGGAATAAAATAATTCCGTTTGCTCTAAAACGTTGTAAACAAACGTATTACAACAGTTCTGTCCATGGGAACAGTTTAGAACATATTAGACCGAGGGTTTTTTAAAGTTCCCCATGAAACTAAGTGAAAACTTTGCCCTGCAATAAGAGTTTACCTAAATTTCTTATAAAGTACGCCTTTTGCATGGAATAAAACGATTCCGTTTGCTGTAAAACGTTGTAAACAAACGTATTACAACAGTTGTGTCCATGGGAACAGCCTAGAACATATTACACTGAGTGTTTTTTTATAGTTCCCCATGAAACTTAGTGAAAACTTAGCCCCGCAATAAGAGTTCGCCTAAATTTCTTATAAAGTACTCCTTTTGCATGAAATAAAACGATTCTGTTTGCTCTAAAACGTTGTAAACAAACGTATTAAAACAGTTCTGTCCATGGGAACAGCTTACAACTTTTTACACCGAGGATTTCTTATAGTTCCCCATGAAACTTAGTGAAAACTTAGTTCCACAATAAGAGTTCACCTCAATAACTTATAAAGTACGCCTTTTGAATGGAATAAAACGATTCCGTTTGCTCTAAAACGTTGTAAACAAACGTATTACAACAGTTCTGTCCATGAAAACAGCCTAGAACATATCACAGCGAGGGTTTCTTATAGTTCCCCATGAACCTTAGTGAGAACTAAGCGCCACAATAAGAGTTCACCTCATTTTCTTATATGATACACCTTTTGCATGGAATAAAACGATTCTGTTTGCTCTAAAACGTTGTAAACAAACGTATTACAACAGTTCTGTCCATGGGAACAGCTTAGAACTTTTTACACGGAGGGTTTCTTATAGTTCCCCATAAAACTTAGTGCAAGCTTAGCCCTGCAATAAGAGTTCAGCCCAATTTCTTATAAAGTACGCCTTTCGCATGGAATAAAACGATTCTGTTTGCTCTAAAAAGTTGTAAACAAACGTATAACAACAGTACTGTCCTTCGGAACAGCCTAAAACTTATTAGACCCAGGGTTTCTTATAGTTCCCCATGAAACTGAAGGAAACTTAGCCCCGCAATAAGAGTTCAGCTCAATATCTTATAAAGTACGCCTTTCGCATGGAATAAAACGATTCCGTTTGCTCTAAAACGTTGTAAACAAACGTATAATAACAGTTCTGTCCATGGGAACAGCCTGAAACTTATTACACCGAGGGGTTCCTTATAGTTCCCCATAAAACTTAAGGAAACTAAGCCCCGCAATAAGAGTTCACCTCAATTTCTTATAAAGTACGACTTTCGCATGGAATAAAACGATTTTGTTTGCTCAAAAACGTTGTAAACAAACGTATTACAACAGTTCTGTCCATGGGAACAGCGTAGAACTTTTTACACCTAGGGTTTCTTATAGTTCCCCATGAGACTTAGTGAAAACTTAGCTCTGCAATTAGAGTTCACCTTAATTTCTTATTAAGTACGCCTTTCGCATGGAAAAAACGATTCTGGTTGCTCTAAGACGTTGTAAACAAACGTATTACAACAGTTCTGTCCATGGGAAGAGCCTGAAACTTATTACACCGAGGGTTTCTTATTGTTCCCCATGAAACTTAGTGAAAACATAGCCCCACAAAAAGAGTTCACCTCAATTTCTTATAAAGTACGCCTTTTGCATGGAATAAAACGGTTCCCTTTGCTTTAAAACGTTGTAAACAAACGTATTACAACATTTCTGTCCATGGGAACAGTTTAGAACATATTACGCCGAGGGTTTTTTAAAGTTCCCCATGAGACTTAGTGAAAACTTAGCTCTGCAATTAGAGTTCACCTCATTTTCTTATAAAATACGACTTTCGCATGGAATAAAACGATTCTGTTTGCTCTAAAAAGTTGTAAACAAACGTATAACAACAGTACTGTCCATGGGAACAGCCTAAAACTTATTAGACCCAGGGTTTCTTATAGTTCCCCATGAAACTTAAGGAAACTTAGCCCCGCAATAAGAGTTCACCTCAATATCTTATAAAGTACGCCTTTCGCATGGAATAAAACGATTCCGTTTGCTCTAAAACGTTGTAAACAAACGTATAATAACAGTTCTGTCCATGGGAACAGCCTGAAACTTATTACACCGAGGGGTTCCTTAAAGTTCCCCATAAAACTTAAGGAAACTAAGCCCCGCAATAAGAGTTCACCTCAATTTCTTATAAAGTACGACTTTCGCATGGAATAAAACGATTTTGTTTGCTCAAAAACGTTGTAAACAAACGTATTACAACAGTTCTGTCCATGGGAACAGCGTAGAACTTTTTACACCTAGGGTTTCTTATAGTTCCCCATGAGACTTAGTGAAAACTTAGCTCTGCAATTAGAGTTCATCTTAATTTCTTATTAAGTACGCCTTTCGCATGGAAAAAACGATTCTGGTTGCTCTAAGACGTTGTAAACAAACGTATTACAACAGTTCTGTCCATGGGAAGAGCCTGAAACTTATTACACCGAGGGTTTCTTATTGTTCCCCATGAAACTTAGTGAAAACATAGCCCCACAAAAAGAGTTCACTCAATTTCTTATAAAGTACGCCTTTTGCATGGAATAAAACGGTTCCCTTTGCTTTAAAACGTTGTAAACAAACGTATTACAACATTTCTGTCCATGGGAACAGTTTAGAACATATTACGCCGAGGGTTTTTTAAAGTTCCCCATGAGACTTAGTGAAAACTTAGCTCTGCAATTAGAGTTCACCTCATTTTCTTATAAAATACGACTTTCGCATGGAATAAATCGATTTTGTTTGCTCTAAAACGTTGTAAACAAACGTATTACAACAGTTCTGTCCATTTGAACAGCCTAGAACTTATTACACCTATGGTTTCTTATAGTTCCCCATGAGACTTAGTGAAAACTTAGCTCTGCAATTAGAGTTCACCTTAATTTCTTATTAAGTACGCCTTTTGCATGGAATAAAACGATTCCGTTTGCTCTAAAACGTTGTAAACAAACGTATTACAACAGTTGTGTCCATGGGAACAGCGTAGAACTTTTTACACCTATGGTTTCTTATAGTTCCCCATGAGACTTAGTGAAAACTTAGCTCTGCAATTAGAGTTCACCTTAATTTCTTATTAAGTACGCCTTTTGCATGGAATAAAACGATTCCGTTTGCTCTAAAACGTTGTAAACAAACGTATTACAACAGTTGTGTCCATGGGAACAGCCTAGAACTTATTACACCGAGGGTTTCTTATAGTTCCCCATGAAACTTAGTGAAAACTTAGCCCCAAAAAAAGAGTTCACCTCAATTTCTTATAAAGTACGCCTTTTGCATGGAATAAAACGATTTCGCTTGCTCTAAAACGTTGTAAACAAACGTATTACAACAGTTCTGTCCATTTGAACAGCCTAGAACTTATTACACCGAGGGTTTCTTATAGTTCCCTATGAGACTTAGTGAGAACTAAGCCTCGCATTAAGAGTTCACCTCAATTTCTTATAAAGTAGGCCTTTCGCATGGAATAAAACAATTCCGTTTGCTCTAAAACGTTGTAAACAAACGTATTACAACAGTTCTGTCCATGGGAACAGTTTAGAACATATTACACCGAGGGTTTTTATAGTTCCCCATGAAACTTAGTGAAAACTTTGCCCTGCAATAAGAGTTTAACTTAACTTCTTATAAAATACGCCTTTTTCATGCAGTAAAACGATTCCGTTAGCTCTAAAACTTTGTAAACAAACGTATAACAACAGTTCTTTCCTTGGGAACAGCATAGAACTTATTACACCGAGGGTTTCTTATAGTTCCCTATGAGACTTAGTGAAAACTTAGCCCCGCAATAAGAGTTCACCTCAATTTCTTATAAAGTACGCCTTTTGCACGGAATAAAACGATTCAATTTGCTCTAAAGCGTTTTGAACAAACGTATTACAACAATTCGGTCCATGGGAACAGCCTAAAACATATTACACCGAGGGTTTTTATAGTTCCCCTTGAAACTTAGTGAAAACTTAGCCCCGCAATAATAGTTAACCTCAATTTCTTATAAAGTACGCCTTTTGCATGGAATAAAACGATTTCGTTTGCTCTAAAACGTTGTAAACAAACGTATTACAACAGTTCTGTCCATTTGAACAGCCTAGAACTTATTACACCGAGGGTTTCTTATAGTTCCCTATGAGACTTAGTGAAAACTTAGCCCCGCAATAAGAGTTCACCTCAATTTCTTATAAAGTACGCCTTTGGCATGGAATAAAATAATTCCGTTTGCTCTAAAACGTTGTAAACAAACGTATTACAACAGTTCTGTCCATGGGAACAGTTTAGAACATATTAGACCGAGGGTTTTTTAAAGTTCCCCATGAAACTAAGTGAAAACTTTGCCCTGCAATAAGAGTTTACCTAAATTTCTTATAAAGTACGCCTTTTGCATGGAATAAAACGATTCTGTTTGCTGTAAAACGTTGTAAACAAACGTATTACAACAGTTGTGTCCATGGGAACAGCCTAGAACATATTACACTGAGTGTTTTTTTATAGTTCCCCATGAAACTTAGTGAAAACTTAGCCCCGCAATAAGAGTTCGCCTAAATTTCTTATAAAGTACTCCTTTTGCATGAAATAAAACGATTCTGTTTGCTCTAAAACGTTGTAAACAAACGTATTAAAACAGTTCTGTCCATGGGAACAGCTTACAACTTTTTACACCGAGGATTTCTTATAGTTCCCCATGAAACTTAGTGAAAACTTAGTTCCACAATAAGAGTTCACCTCAATAACTTATAAAGTACGCCTTTTGAATGGAATAAAACGATTCCGTTTGCTCTAAAACGTTGTAAACAAACGTATTACAACAGTTCTGTCCATGAAAACAGCCTAGAACATATTACAGCGAGGGTTTCTTATAGTTCCCCATGAACCTTAGTGAGAACTAAGCGCCACAATAAGAGTTCACCTCATTTTCTTATATGATACACCTTTTGCATGGAATAAAACGATTCTGTTTGCTCTAAAACGTTGTAAACAAACGTATTACAACAGTTCTGTCCATGGGAACAGCTTAGAACTTTTTACACGGAGGGTTTCTTATAGTTCCCCATAAAACTTAGTGCAAGCTTAGCCCTGCAATAAGAGTTCAGCCCAATTTCTTATAAAGTACGCCTTTCGCATGGAATAAAACGATTCTGTTTGCTCTAAAAAGTTGTAAACAAACGTATAACAACAGTACTGTCCTTCGGAACAGCCTAAAACTTATTAGACCCAGGGTTTCTTATAGTTCCCCATGAAACTGAAGGAAACTTAGCCCCGCAATAAGAGTTCAGCTCAATATCTTATAAAGTACGCCTTTCGCATGGAATAAAACGATTCCGTTTGCTCTAAAACGTTGTAAACAAACGTATAATAACAGTTCTGTCCATGGGAACAGCCTGAAACTTATTACACCGAGGGGTTCCTTATAGTTCCCCATAAAACTTAAGGAAACTAAGCCCCGCAATAAGAGTTCACCTCAATTTCTTATAAAGTACGACTTTCGCATGGAATAAAACGATTTTGTTTGCTCAAAAACGTTGTAAACAAACGTATTACAACAGTTCTGTCCATGGGAACAGCGTAGAACTTTTTACACCTAGGGTTTCTTATAGTTCCCCATGAGACTTAGTGAAAACTTAGCTCTGCAATTAGAGTTCACCTTAATTTCTTATTAAGTACGCCTTTCGCATGGAAAAAACGATTCTGGTTGCTCTAAGACGTTGTAAACAAACGTATTACAACAGTTCTGTCCATGGGAAGAGCCTGAAACTTATTACACCGAGGGTTTCTTATTGTTCCCCATGAAACTTAGTGAAAACATAGCCCCACAAAAAGAGTTCACCTCAATTTCTTATAAAGTACGCCTTTTGCATGGAATAAAACGGTTCCCTTTGCTTTAAAACGTTGTAAACAAACGTATTACAACATTTCTGTCCATGGGAACAGTTTAGAACATATTACGCCGAGGGTTTTTTAAAGTTCCCCATGAGACTTAGTGAAAACTTAGCTCTGCAATTAGAGTTCACCTCATTTTCTTATAAAATACGACTTTCGCATGGAATAAAACGATTCTGTTTGCTCTAAAAAGTTGTAAACAAACGTATAACAACAGTACTGTCCATGGGAACAGCCTAAAACTTATTAGACCCAGGGTTTCTTATAGTTCCCCATGAAACTTAAGGAAACTTAGCCCCGCAATAAGAGTTCACCTCAATATCTTATAAAGTACGCCTTTCGCATGGAATAAAACGATTCCGTTTGCTCTAAAACGTTGTAAACAAACGTATAATAACAGTTCTGTCCATGGGAACAGCCTGAAACTTATTACACCGAGGGGTTCCTTAAAGTTCCCCATAAAACTTAAGGAAACTAAGCCCCGCAATAAGAGTTCACCTCAATTTCTTATAAAGTACGACTTTCGCATGGAATAAAACGATTTTGTTTGCTCAAAAACGTTGTAAACAAACGTATTACAACAGTTCTGTCCATGGGAACAGCGTAGAACTTTTTACATCTAGGGTTTCTTATAGTTCCCCATGAGACTTAGTGAAAACTTAGCTCTGCAATTAGAGTTCATCTTAATTTCTTATTAAGTACGCCTTTCGCATGGAAAAAACGATTCTGGTTGCTCTAAGACGTTGTAAACAAACGTATTACAACAGTTCTGTCCATGGGAAGAGCCTGAAACTTATTACACCGAGGGTTTCTTATTGTTCCCCATGAAACTTAGTGAAAACATAGCCCCACAAAAAGAGTTCACTCAATTTCTTATAAAGTACGCCTTTTGCATGGAATAAAACGGTTCCCTTTGCTTTAAAACGTTGTAAACAAACGTATTACAACATTTCTGTCCATGGGAACAGTTTAGAACATATTACGCCGAGGGTTTTTTAAAGTTCCCCATGAGACTTAGTGAAAACTTAGCTCTGCAATTAGAGTTCACCTCATTTTCTTATAAAATACGACTTTCGCATGGAATAAATCGATTTTGTTTGCTCTAAAACGTTGTAAACAAACGTATTACAACAGTTCTGTCCATTTGAACAGCCTAGAACTTATTACACCGAGGGTTTTTTATAGTTCCCTATGAGACTTAGTGAAAACTTAGCCCCGCAATAAGAGTTCACCTCAATTTCTGATAAAGTACGCCTTTCGCATGGAATAAAACAATTCCGTTTGCTCTAAAACGTTGTAAACAAACGTATTACAACATTTCTGTCCATGGGAACAGTTTAGAACATATTACGCCGAGGGTTTTTTAAGGTTCCCCATGAAACTAAGTGAAAACTTTGCCCCGCAATAAGAGTTTAACTTAACTTCTTATAAAATACGCCTTTTTCATGCAGTAAAACGATTCCGTTTGCTCTAAAACCTTGTAAACAAACGTATAACAACAGTTCTTTCCTTTGGAACAGCATAGAACTTATTACCCGACGGTTTCTTTTAGTTCCCCATGAGACTTAGTGAAAACTTAGCCCAACAAAAAGAGTTCATCTCTATTTATATAAAGTACACCTTTTGCATGGAATAAAACGATTCCGATTGCTCTAAAACGTTTTGAACAAACTTATTACAACAGTTCGGTCCATGGGAACAGCCTAGAACATATTACACCGAGGGTTTTTTATAGTTCCCCATGAAACTTAGTGAAAACTTAGCCCTGCAATAATAGTTCACCTCAATTTATTATAAAGTACACCTTTCGCATGGAATACAACGATTCCGTTTGCTCTAAAACGTTGTAAACAAACGTATAATAACAGTTCTGTCCATGGGAACAGCCGGAAACTTATTACAACGAGGGTTTCTTATAGTTCTTCATGAAACTTAAGAAAACTTAGCCCCGCAATAAGAGTTCACCTCAATTTCTTATAAAGTACGCCTTTTGCACAGAATAAAACGATTCAATTTGCTCTAAAGCGTTTTAAACAAACGTATTACAACAGTTTTGTTCATGGGAACAGCCTTGAACTTATTACACCGAGGGTTTCTTATATTTCCCTATGAGACTAAGTGAAAACTTAGCCCTGCAAGAAGAGTTCAGCCCAATTTCTTATAAAGTACGCCTTTCGCATGGAATAAAACGATTCCGTTTGCCCTAAAACGTTGTAAACAAACGTATAACAACAGTTCTGTCAATGGTAACAGCCTAAAACTTATTACACCCAGGGTTTCTTATTGTTCCCCAGATTCCGTTTGCTCTAAAACGTTGTAAACAAACGTATTACAACAGTTTTGTCTATGGGAACAGCCTAGTACTTATTACACTGAGGGTTTATATATAGTCCTCCATGAAACTTTGTGAAAACTTAGCCCTGCAATAAGAGTTCACCTCAATTTCTCATAGAGTACGCCTCTCGCTCGAAATAAAACGATTCCGTTTGCTCTAAAACGTTGTATTCAAACGTATTACAACATTTCTTTCCATAGGAACAGCCTAGAACTTATTACACCGAGGGTTTCTTATAGTTTTCCATGAGACTTAGTGAAAACTTACCCCCGCGATAAGAGTTTACCTCAATTTCTCATAAAGTACGCCTTTTGCATGGACTAAAACAATTCCGTTTGCTCTAAAACGTTGTGAACAAACTTTATACAACAGTTCCGTCCATGGAAACAGCAAGAACTATTACAACGAGGATTTTTTATATTTCCCCATGAAACTAAGTGAAAACTTAGCCCCGCAATAAAAGTTTACCTTCATTTCTTATAAAATACGCCTTTTGCATGGCATAAAATGATTCCGTTTGCTCTAAAACGTTGTTAACAAACGTATTACAACAGTTCTGTCCATGGCAATATCCTAGAACTTATTACTTCGAGGGCTGCTTATAGTTCTCAATGTCATTTAATAAAAACTTAGCCCTGCAATAAGAGTTCACCTCAATTTCCTTTTAAAGTACGCCTGTCGCACGGAATAATACGATTCCGTTTGCTCCAAAACGTTGTAAACAAACTTATTACAACAGTTCTGTCCATGGGAACAGCCTAGAACTTATTACACCGAGGGTTTCTTATAGTTCCCCATGAGACTTATTGAAAACTTAGCCCCGCAATAAGAGTTCCCCTCGATTGCTTATAAAATACGCCTTTGGCATGGAATAAAACGATTCCGTTTCCTCTAAAACGTTATAAACAAACGTATTACAAAAGTTTGGTCCATGGGAACAGCTTAGAATTTATTACACCAAGGGTTTCTTATAGTTACCCATAAAACTTAGTGAAAACTTAGCCCCGCAATAAGAGTTCAACCCCATTTCTTTTAAAGTACGCCTGTCGCACGGAATAATACGATTCCGTTTGCTCCAAAACGTTGTAAACAAACGTATTACAACAGTTCTGTCCATGGGAACAGCCTAGAATATAATACACCGAGGGTTTTTTATAGTTTCCCATGAAGCTAATGGAAAACTTAGCCTCACAATAAGAGTTTACCTCAATTTCCCATAAAGTACGCCTTTTGCATGGAATAAAACGATTCCATTCGCTCTAAAACGTTATAAACAAATGTATTACAACAGTTCTGTCCTTGGGAACAGCGTAGAACTTATCACTTCGAGTGTTTCTTATAGTTCTCAATGTCACTTAGTAAAAACTTAGCCCTACAATAAGAGTTCATCTCAATTTGTTATAAATTACGCCTTTCGAATGGAATAAAACGAATCCGTTTGCTCTAAAACGTTGTAAACCAACGTATTACAACAGTTCTGTAGATGGAAACAGCCTAGAAGTTATTACACCGAGGGTTACTAATAGTTCTTCATGAATTTTAGTGAAAACTTAGCCCGCAAAAAGATTTTACCTCAATTTCTTCTAAAGTACGCCTTTGGCATGAAATAAAATGATCCTGTTTGCTCTAAAACGTTGTAAACAAACGTATAACAACAGTTCTGTCCATGGGAACAGCCTAGAACTTATTACACCGAGGGTTTCTTAAAGTTCCCCATAAGACTTAGTGAAAACTTAGCCCCGCAATAAGAGTTCACCTCAATTTCTTATAAAGTACGCCTTTTGCATGGAATAAAACAATTCCGTTTGCTCTAAAACGTTGTTAATAAACGTATTACAACAGTTTTATCCATGGGAACAGTTTAGAACATTGTACACCGAAGGTCTTTTAAAGTTCCCCATGAAACTAAGTGAAAACTTTGCCCCGCAATAAGAGTTTACCTTAACTTCTTATAAAATACGCTTTTTTCATGGATTAAAACAATTCCGTTTGCTCTACAACGTTGTAAACAAACGTTTAACAACAGTTCTGTCCATGGAAACAGCCTAGAACTTATTACCCGACGGTTTCTTTTAGTTCCCCATGAAACTTAGTGAAAACTTAGCCCTGCAATAAGAGTTCACCTCAATTTCTTATAAAGTACTCCTTTTGCATGGAATAAAACGATTCAGTTTTCTCTAAAACGTTTTAAATAATTGTATTACTTAAGTTCTGTCCATGAGAACAGCCTAGAACATATTATATCGAGGGTTTTTAATAGTTCCCCAAGAAACTAATTGAAAACTTAGCCTTGCAATATAAGTTCATTTCAACTTCTTATAAAGTACGCCTTTCGCATTGAATAAAACGATTCCGTTTGCTCTAAAACGTTGTAAACAAACGTATTACAACAGTTTTGTCCATGGGAACAGCCTAGTACTTATTACACTGAGGGTTTATATATAGTCCTCCATGAAACTTTGTGAAAACTTAGCCCTGCAATAAGAGTTCACCTCAATTTCTCATAAAGTACGCCTCTCGCTCGAAATAAAACGATTCCGTTTGCTCTAAAACGTTGTATTCAAACGTATTACAACATTTCTGTCCATAGGAACAGCCTAGAACTTATTACACCGAGGGTTTCTTATAGTTTTCCATGAGACTTAGTGAAAACTTACCCCCGCGAAAAGAGTTTACCTCAATTTCTCATAAAGTACGCCTTTTGCATGGACTAAAACAATTCCGTTTGCTCTGAAACGTTGTGAACAAACTTTATACAACAGTTCTGTCCATGGAAACAGCAAGAACTATTACAACGAGGATTTTTTATATTTCCCCATGAAACTAAGTGAAAACTTAGCCCCGCAATAAAAGTTTACCTTCATTTCTTATAAAGTACGCCTTTTGCATGGCATAAAATGATTCCGTTTGCTCTAAAACGTTGTTAACAAACGTATTACAACAGTTCTGTCCATGGCAATATCCTAGAACTTATTACTTCGAGGGCTGCTTATAGTTCTCAATGTCATTTAATAAAAACTTAGCCCTGCAATAAGAGTTCACCTCAATTTCCTTTTAAAGTACGCCTGTCGCACGGAATAACACGATTCCGTTTGCTCCAAAACGTTGTAAACAAACTTATTACAACAGTTCTGTCCATGGGAACAGCCTAGAACTTATTACACCGAGGGTTTCTTATAGTTCCCCATGAGACTTAGTGAAAACTTAGCCCCGCAATAAGAGTTCCCCTCGATTGCTTATAAAATACGCCTTTGGCATGGAATAAAACGATTCCGTTTCCTCTAAAACGTTATAAACAAACGTATTACAAAAGTTTGGTCCATGGGAACAGCTTAGAATATATTACACCAAGGGTTTCTTATAGTTCCCCATAAAACTTATTGAAAACTTAGCCCCGCAATAAGAGTTCAACCCCATTTCTTTTAAAGTACGCCTGTCGCACGGAATAATACGATTCCGTTTGCTCCAAAACGTTGTAAACAAACGTATTACAACAGTTCTGTCCATGGGAACAGCCTAGAATATAATACACCGAGGGTTTTTTATAGTTTCCCATGAAGCTAATGGAAAACTTAGCCTCACAATAAGAGTTTACCTCAATTTCCCATAAAGTACGCCTTTTGCATGGAATAAAACGATTCCATTCGCTCTAAAACGTTATAAACAAACGTATTACAACAGTTCTGTCCTTGGGAACAGCGTAGAACTTATCACTTCGAGTGTTTCTTATAGTTCTCAATGTCACTTAGTAAAAACTTAGCCCTACAATAAGAGTTCATCTCAATTTGCTATAAATTACGCCTTTCGAATGGAATAAAACGATTCCGTTTGCTCTAAAACGTTGTAAACCAACGTATTACAACAGTTCTGTAGATGGAAACAGCCTAGAAGTTATTACACCGAGGGTTACTAATAGTTCTTCATGAATTTTAGTGAAAACTTAGCCCTGCAATAAGAGTTCACCTCAATTTCTCATAAAGTACGCCTCTCGCTCGAAATAAAACGATTCCGTTTGCTCTAAAACGTTGTATTCAAACGTATTACAACATTTCTGTCCATAGGAACAGCCTAGAACTTATTACACCGAGGGTTTCTTATAGTTTTCCATGAGACTTAGTGAAAACTTACCCCCGCGATAAGAGTTTACCTCAATTTCTCATAAAGTACGCCTTTTGCATGGACTAAAACAATTCCGTTTGCTCTAAAACGTTGTGAACAAACTTTATACAACAGTTCTGTCCATGGAAACAGAAAGAACTATTACAACGAGGATTTTTTATATTTCCCCATGAAACTAAGTGAAAACTTAGCCCCGCAATAAAAGTTTACCTTCATTTCTTATAAAGTACGCCTTTTGCATGGCATAAAATGATTCCGTTTGCTCTAAAACGTTGTTAACAAACGTATTACAACAGTTCTGTCCATGGCAATATCCTAGAACTTATTACTTCGAGGGCTGCTTATAGTTCTCAATGTCATTTAATAAAAACTTAGCCCTGCAATAAGAGTTCACCTCAATTTCCTTTTAAAGTACGCCTGTCGCACGGAATAATACGATTCCGTTTGCTCCAAAACGTTGTAAACAAACTTATTACAACAGTTCTGTCCATGGGAACAGCCTAGAACTTATTACACCGAGGGTTTCTTATAGTTCCCCATGAGACTTAGTGAAAACTTAGCCCCGCAATAAGATTTCCCCTCGATTGCTTATAAAATACGCCTTTGGCATGGAATAAAACGATTCCGTTTCCTCTAAAACGTTATAAACAAACGTATTACAAAAGTTTGGTCCATGGGAACAGCTTAGAATTTATTACACCAAGGGTTTCTTATAGTTCCCCATAAAACTTAGTGAAAACTTAGCCCCGCAATAAGAGTTCAACCTCATTTCTTTTAAAGTACGCCTGTCGCACGGAATAATACGATTCCGTTTGCTCCAAAACGTTGTAAACAAACGTATTACAACAGTTCTGTCCATGGGAACAGCCTAGAATATAATACACCGAGGGTTTTTTATAGTTTCCCATGAAGCTAATGGAAAACTTAGCCTCACAATAAGAGTTTACCTCAATTTCCCATAAAGTACGCCTTTTGCATGGAATAAAACGATTCCATTCGCTCTAAAACGTTATAAACAAACGTATTACAACAGTTCTGTCCTTGGGAACAGCGTAGAACTTATCACTTCGAGTGTTTCTTATAGTTCTCAATGTCACTTAGTAAAAACTTAGCCCTACAATAAGAGTTCATCTCAATTTGTTATAAATTACGCCTTTCGAATGGAATAAAACGATTCCGTTTGCTCTAAAACGTTGTAAACCAACGTATTACAACAGTTCTGTAGATGGAAACAGCCTAGAAGTTATTACACCGAGGGTTACTAATAGTTCTTCATGAATTTTAGTGAAAACTTAGCCCACAAAAAGAATTTACCTCAATTTCTTCTAAAGTACGCCTTTGGCATGAAATAAAATGATCCTGTTTGCTCTAAAACGTTGTTAATAAACGTATTACAACAGTTTTATCCATGGGAACAGTTTAGAACATTGTACACCGAAGGTCTTTTAAAGTTCCCCATGAAACTAAGTGAAAACTTTGCCCTGCAATAAGAGTTTACCTTAACTTCTTATAAAATACGCTTTTTTCATGGATTAAAACAATTCCGTTTGCTCTACAACGTTGTAAACAAACGTTTAACAACAGTTCTGTCAATGGAAACAGCCTAGAACTTATTACCCGACGGTTTCTTTTAGTTCCCCATGAAACTTAGTGAAAACTTAGCCCTGCAATATAAGTTCACCTCAACTTCTTATAAAGTACGCCATTTGCACGGAATAAAACGATTCCGTTTGCTCTAAAGCGTTGTAAACAAACGTATTACAACAGTTCTGTCCATGAAAACAGCCTAGAACTTATTACACCGAGGGTTTCTTATAGTTCCCCATGAGACTTAGTGAAAACTTAGCCCCACAATAAGAGTTTATCTGAATTTCTTATAAAGTTCGCCTTTCGCATGGAAAAAAATTATTCCCTTCGCTCCAAAACGTTGTAAATAAACGTATTACAACAGTTCTGTCCATGGGAACAGCCTAGAAGATATTACACCGAGGGTTTTTTATAGTTTCCCATGAAACTAATTGAAAATTTTGCCTTGCAATAAGAGTTTCCCTCAATTTCCCATGAAGTACGCCTTTCGCATGGAATAAAACGATTCCATTTGCTCTAAAACGTTATAAACAAAGGTATTACAACAGTTCTGTCCATGGGAACAGCCTAGAAGATATTACACCGAGGGTTTTTTATAGTTTTCCATGAAACTAATTGAAAACATAGCCTTGCAATATAAGTTCATTTCAACTTCGTATAAAGTACGCCTTTTGCACGGAATAAAACGATTCCGTTTGCTCTAAGTCGTTGTAAATAAACGTATTACAACAGTTCTGTCCATGGAAACAGCCTAGAAGATATTACACCGAGGGTTTCTTATAGTTCCCCATGAGACTTAGTGAAAACTTAGCCCCGCAATAAGAGTTCATCTAAATTTCTTATAAAGCTCGCCTTTCGCATGGAAAAAAATAATTCCCTTCGCTCTAAATCGTTGTAAATAAACGTATTACAACAGTTCTGTCCATGGGAACAGCGTAGAACTTATTACTTCGAGGGTTTCTTATAGTTCCCCATAGGACTTAGTGAAAACTTAGCCCCGCAATAAGAGTTCATCTAATTTTCTGATAAAGTTCGCCTTTCGCATGGAAAAAAATAATTCCCTTCGCTCTAAAACGTTGTAAATAAACGTATTACAACAGTTCTGTCCATGGGAACAGCGTAGAACTTATTACTTCGAGGGTTTCTTAAAGTTCCCCATGAGACTTAGTGAAAACTTAGCCCCGCAATAAGAGTTCACCTCAATTTCTTATAAAGTACGCCTTTTGCATGGAATAAAACGATTCCATTCGCTCTAAAACGTTATAAACAAACGTATTACAACAGTTCTGTCCTTGGAAACATCCTAGTACTTATCACTTCGAGTGTTTCTTATAGTTCCCAATGTCACTTAGTAAAAACTTAGCCCTACAATAAGTGTTCACCTCAATTTGTCATAAATTACGTCTTTCGAATTGAATAAAACGATTCTGTTTGCTCTAAAAGGTTGTAAACAAACGTATTACAACAGTTCTGTCCATGGGAACAGCCTAGAACATATTACACCGAGGGTTTTTTTATAGTTCCCAATGAAACTTAGTGAAAACCTAGCCCCGCAATAAGAGTTCGGGTCAATTTCTTATAAAGTACTCCTTTTGCATGGAATAAAACGATTCCGTTTGCTCTAGAACGTTGTAAACAAACGTATTACAACAGTTCTGTCCATGGGAACAGCCTAGAACTTATTACCCGACGGTTTCTTTTAGTTCCCCATGAAACTTAGTGAAAACTTAGCCCTGCAATATAAGTTCACCTCAATTTCTCATAAAGTACGCCTCTCGCTCGAAATAAAACGATTCCGTTTGCTCTAAAACGTTGTATTCAAACGTATTACAACATTTCTGTCCATAGGAACAGCCTAGAACTTATTACACCGAGGGTTTCTTATAGTTTTCCATGAGACTTAGTGAAAACTTACCCCCGCGATAAGAGTTTACCTCAATTTCTCATAAAGTACGCCTTTTGCATGGACTAAAACAATTCCGTTTGCTCTAAAACGTTGTGAACAAACTTTATACAACAGTTCTGTCCATGGAAACAGCAAGAACTATTACAACGAGGATTTTTTATATTTCCCCATGAAACTAAGTGAAAACTTAGCCCCGCAATAAAAGTTTACCTTCATTTCTTATAAAGTACGCCTTTTGCATGGCATAAAATGATTCCGTTTGCTCTAAAACGTTGTTAACAAACGTATTACAACAGTTCTGTCCATGGCAATATCCTAGAACTTATTACTTCGAGGGCTGCTTATAGTTCTCAATGTCATTTGATAAAAACTTAGCCCTGCAATAAGAGTTCACCTCAATTTCCTTTTAAAGTACGCCTGTCGCACGGAATAATACGATTCCGTTTGCTCCAAAACGTTGTAAACAAACTTATTACAACAGTTCTGTCCATGGGAACAGCCTAAAACTTATTACACCGAGGGTTTCTTATAGTTCCCCATGAGACTTAGTGAAAACTTAGCCCCGCAATAAGAGTTCCCCTCGATTGCTTATAAAATACGCCTTTGGCATGGAATAAAACGATTCCGTTTCCTCTAAAACGTTATAAACAAACGTATTACAAAAGTTTGGTCCATGGGAACAGCTTAGAATTTATTACACCAAGGGTTTCTTATAGTTACCCATAAAACTTAGTGAAAACTTAGCCCCGCAATAAGAGTTCAACCCCATTTCTTTTAAAGTACGCCTGTCGCACGGAATAATACTATTCCGTTTGCTCCAAAACGTTGTAAACAAACGTATTACAACAGTTCTGTCCATGGGAACAGCCTAGAATATAATACACCGAGGGTTTTTTATAGTTTCCCATGAAGCTAATGGAAAACTTAGCCTCACAATAAGAGTTTACCTCAATTTCCCATAAAGTACGCCTTTTGCATGGAATAAAACGATTCCATTCGCTCTAAAACGTTATAAACAAACGTATTACAACAGTTCTGTCCTTGGGAACAGCGTAGAACTTATCACTTCGAGTGTTTCTTATAGTTCTCAATGTCACTTAGTAAAAACTTAGCCCTACAATAAGAGTTCATCTCAATTTGTTATAAATTACGCCTTTCGAATGGAATAAAACGATTCCGTTTGCTCTAAAACGTTGTAAACCAACGTATTACAACAGTTCTGTAGATGGAAACAGCCTAGAAGTTATTACACCGAGGGTTACTAATAGTTCTTCATGAATTTTAGTGAAAACTTAGCCCGCAAAAAGAATTTACCTCAATTTCTTCTAAAGTACGCCTTTGGCATGAAATAAAATGATCCTGTTTGCTCTAAAACGTTGTAAACAAACGTATAACAACAGTTCTGTCCATGGGAACAGCCTAGAACTTATTACACCGAGGGTTTCTTAAAGTTCCCCATAAGACTTAGTGAAAACTTAGCCCCGCAATAAGAGTTCACCTCAATTTCTTATAAAGTACGCCTTTTGCATGGAATAAAACAATTCCGTTTGCTCTAAAACGTTGTTAATAAACGTATTACAACAGTTTTATCCATGGGAACAGTTTAGAACATTGTACACCGAAGGTCTTTTAAAGTTCCCCATGAAACTAAGTGAAAACTTTGCCCCGCGATAAGAGTTTACCTTAACTTCTTATAAATTACGCTTTTTTCATGGATTAAAACAATTCCGTTTGCTCTACAACGTTGTAAACAAACGTTTAACAACAGTTCTGTCCATGGAAACAGCCTAGAACTTATTACCCGACGGTTTCTTTTAGTTCCCCATGAAACTTAGTGAAAACTTAGCCCTGCAATAAGAGTTCACCTCAATTTCTTATAAAGTACTCCTTTTGCATGGAATAAAACGATTCAGTTTTCTCTAAAACGTTTTAAATAATTGTATTACTTAAGTTCTGTCCATGAGAACAGCCTAGAACATATTATATCGAGGGTTTTTAATAGTTCCCCAAGAAACTAATTGAAAACTTAGCCTTGCAATATAAGTTCATTTCAACTTCTTATAAAGTACGCCTTTCGCATTGAATAAAACGATTCCGTTTGCTCTAAAACGTTGTAAAAAAACGTATTACAACAGTTTTGTCCATGGGAACAGCCTAGTACTTATTACACTGAGGGTTTATATATAGTCCTCCATGAAACTTTGTGAAAACTTAGCCCTGCAATAAGAGTTCACCTCAATTTCTCATAAAGTACGCCTCTCGCTCGAAATAAAACGATTCCGTTTGCTCTAAAACGTTGTATTCAAACGTATTACAACATTTCTGTCCATAGGAACAGCCTAGAACTTATTACACCGAGGGTTTCTTATAGTTTTCCATGAGACTTAGTGAAAACTTACCCCCGCGATAAGAGTTTACCTCAATTTCTCATAAAGTACGCCTTTTGCATGGACTAAAACAATTCCGTTTGCTCTAAAACGTTGTGAACAAACTTTATACAACAGTTCTGTCCATGGAAACAGCAAGAACTATTACAACGAGGATTTTTTATATTTCCCCATGAAACTAAGTGAAAACTTAGCCCCGCAATAAAAGTTTACCTTCATTTCTTATAAAGTACGCCTTTTGCATGGCATAAAATGATTCCGTTTGCTCTAAAATGTTGTTAACAAACGTATTACAACAGTTCTGTCCATGGCAATATCCTAGAACTTATTACTTCGAGGGCTGCTTATAGTTCTCAATGTCATTTAATAAAAACTTAGCCCTGCAATAAGAGTTCACCTCAATTTCCTTTTAAAGTACGCCTGTCGCACGGAATAATACGATTCCGTTTGCTCCAAAACGTTGTAAACAAACTTATTACAACAGTTCTGTCCATGGGAACAGCCTAGAACTTATTACACCGAGGGTTTCTTATAGTTCCCCATGAGACTTAGTGAAAACTTAGCCCCGCAATAAGAGTTCCCCTCGATTGCTTATAAAATACGCCTTTGGCATGGAATAAAACGATTCCGTTTCCTCTAAAACGTTATAAACAAACGTATTACAAAAGTTTGGTCCATGGGAACAGCTTAGAATTTATTACACCAAGGGTTTCTTATAGTTCCCCATAAAACTTAGTGAAAACTTAGCCCCGCAATAAGAGTTCAACCCCATTTCTTTTAAAGTACGCCTGTCGCACGGAATAATACGATTCCGTTTGCTCCAAAACGTTGTAAACAAACGTATTACAACAGTTCTGTCCATGGGAACAGCCTAGAATATAATACACCGAGGGTTTTTTATAGTTTCCCATGAAGCTAATGGAAAACTTAGCCTCACAATAAGAGTTTACCTCAATTTCCCATAAAGTACGCCTTTTGCATGGAATAAAACGATTCCATTCGCTCTAAAACGTTATAAACAAACGTATTACAACAGTTCTGTCCTTGGGAACAGCGTAGAACTTATCACTTCGAGTGTTTCTTATAGTTCTCAATGTCACTTAGTAAAAACTTAGCCCTACAATAAGAGTTCATCTCAATTTGTTATAAATTACGCCTTTCGAATGGAATAAAACGATTCCGTTTGCTCTAAAACGTTGTAAACCAACGTATTACAACAGTTCTGTAGATGGAAACAGCCTAGAAGTTATTACACCGAGGGTTACTAATAGTTCTTAATGAATTTTAGTGAAAACTTAGCCCACAAAAAGAATTTACCTCAATTTCTTCTAAAGTACGCCTTTGGCATGAAATAAAATGATCCTGTTTGCTCTAAAACGTTGTTAATAAACGTATTACAACAGTTTTATCCATGGGAACAGTTTAGAACATTGTACACCGAAGGTCTTTTAAAGTTCCCCATGAAACTAAGTGAAAACTTTGCCCTGCAATAAGAGTTTACCTTAACTTCTTATAAAATACGCTTTTTTCATGGATTAAAACAATTCCGTTTGCTCTACAACGTTGTAAACAAACGTTTAACAACAGTTCTGTCCATGGAAACAGCCTAGAACTTATTACCCGACGGTTTCTTTTAGTTCCCCATGAAACTTAGTGAAAACTTAGCCCTGCAATATAAGTTCACCTCAACTTCTTATAAAGTACGCCATTAGCACGGAATAAAACGATTCCGTTTGCTCTAAAACGTTGTAAATAAACGTATTACAACAGTTCTGTCCATGGGAACAGCCTAGAAGATATTACACCGAGGGTTTTTTATAGTTTCCCATGAAACTAATTGAAAATTTTGCCTTGCAATAAGAGTTTCCCTCAATTTCCCATGAAGTACGCCTTTCGCATGGAATAAAACGATTCCATTTGCTCTAAAACGTTATAAACAAAGGTATTACAACAGTTCTGTCCATGGGAACAGCCTAGAAGATATTACACCGAGGGTTTTTTATAGTTTTCCATGAAACTAATTGAAAACATAGCCTTGCAATATAAGTTCATTTCAACTTCGTATAAAGTACGCCTTTTGCACGGAATAAAACGATTCCGTTTGCTCTAAGTCGTTGTAAATAAACGTATTACAACAGTTCTGTCCATGGAAACAGCCTAGAAGATATTACACCGAGGGTTTCTTATAGTTCCCCATGAGACTTAGTGAAAACTTAGCCCCGCAATAAGAGTTCATCTAAATTTCTTATAAAGTTCGCCTTTCGCATGGAAAAAAATAATTCCCTTCGCTCTAAATCGTTGTAAATAAACGTATTACAACAGTTCTGTCCATGGGAACAGCGTAGAACTTATTACTTCGAGGGTTTCTTATAGTTCCCCATAGGACTTAGTGAAAACTTAGCCCCGCAATAAGAGTTCATCTAATTTTCTTATAAAGTTCGCCTTTCGCATGGAAAAAAATAATTTCCTTCGCTCTAAAACGTTGTAAATAAACGTATTACAACAGTTCTGTCCATGGGAACAGCGTAGAACTTATTACTTCGAGGGTTTCTTAAAGTTCCCCATGAGACTTAGTGAAAACTTAGCCCCGCAATAAGAGTTCACCTCAATTTCTTATAAAGTACGCCTTTTGCATGGAATAAAACGATTCCATTCGCTCTAAAACGTTATAAACAAACGTATTACAACAGTTCTGTCCTTGGAAACATCCTAGAACTTATCACTTCGAGTGTTTCTTATAGTTCCCAATGTCACTTAGTAAAAACTTAGCCCTACAATAAGAGTTCACCTCAATTTGTTATAAATTACGTCTTTCGAATGGAATAAAACGATTCTGTTTGCTCTAAAAGGTTGTAAACAAACGTATTACAAGAGTTCTGTCCATGGGAACAGCCTAGAACATATTACACCGAGGGTTTTTTTATAGTTCCCAATGAAACTTAGTGAAAACCTAGCCCCGCAATAAGAGTTCGGGTCAATTTCTTATAAAGTACTCCTTTTGCATGGAATAAAACGATTCCGTTTGCTCTAGAACGTTGTAAACAAACGTATTACAACAGTTCTGTCCATGGGAACAGCGTAGAACTTATTACTTCGCGGGTTTCTTATAATTCCCAATGAAACTTAGTGAAAATTTAGTCCCGCCATAAGAGTTCACCTCAATTTCATATAAAGTACTCCTTTTGCATGGAATAAAACGATTCCGTTTGCTCTAAAACGTTGTAAACAAACTTAATACAACAGTTCTGTCTATGGAAACAGCAAGAACATATTACAACGAGGATTTTTTATAGTTCCCCATGAAACTAAGTGAAAACTTAGCCCCGCAATAAGAGTTTACCTTCATTTCTTATAAAGTACGCCTTTTGCATGGCATAAAACGATTCCGTTTGCTCTAAAACGTTGTGAACAAACATATTACAACAGTTCTGTCCATGGCAATATCCTAGAGCTTATTACTTCGATGGTTGCTTATAGTTCTCAATGTCATTTGATAAAAACTTAGCCCTGCAATAAGAGTTCACCTCAATTTCCTTTTAAAGTACGCCTGTCGCACGGAATAATACGACTCCGTTTGCTCCAAAACGTTGTAAACAAACTTATTACAACAGTTCCGTCCATGGGAACAGCCTAGAACTTATTACACCGAGGGTTTCTTATAGTTCCCCATGAGACTTAGTGAAAACTTAGCCCCGCAATAAGAGTTCCCCTCGATTGCTTATAAAGTACGCCTTTGGAATGGAATAAAACGATTCCGTTTGCTCTAAAACGTTATAAACAAACGTATTACAACAGTTCTGTCCTTGGGAACAGCGTAGAACTTATCACTTCGAGTGTTTCTTATAGTTCCCCATGATACTTAGTGAAAACTTAGCCCCGTAATAAGAGTTCACCTCAATTTGTTATAAATTACGCCTTTCGAATGGAATAAAACGATTCAGTTTGCTCTAAAACGTTGTAAACAAACGTATTACAACAGTTCTGTCCATGGGAACAGCGTACAACTTTTTACACCGACGGTTTCTTATAGTTCCCAATGAAACTTAGTGAAAACTTAGTTCCACAATAAGAATTCACCTCAATAACTTATAAAGTACGCCTTTTTCATAGAATAAAACGATTCCGTTTGCTCTAAAACGTTGTAAACAAACGTATTACAACAGTTCTGTCCATGAGAACAGCCTAGAATATATTACAGCGAGGGTTTCTTATAGTTCCCCATGAAACTTAGTGAAAACTTAGCGCCGCAATAAGAGTTCACCTCATTTTCTTATAAAATACGCCTTTCGCATGGAAGAAAACGATTGTGTTTGCTCTAAAACGTTGTAAACAAACATATTACAACAGTTCTGTCCATGGGAACAGCCTTGAACTTTTTACACCGAAGGTTTCTTATAGTTCCCCATGAAACTTATTGCAAACTCAACCCTGCAATAAGAGTTCAGCCCAATTTCTTATAAAGTACGCCTTTCGCATGGGAAGAAAATAATCCGTTTGCTCAAAAATGTTGTAAACAAACGTATAACAACAGTTCTGTCCATGGGAACAGCCTAAAACTTATTATACCGAGGGTTTCTTATAGTTCCCATGAAACTTAAGGAAACTTAGCCCCGCAATAAGAGTTCACCTCAATTTCATATAAAGTACGCCTTTCGCATGAAATAAAACGATTCCGTTTGCAATAAAACGTTGTAAACAAACGTATAATAACAGTTCTGTCCATGGGAACAGCCTGAAACTTATTACACCGAGGGTTTCTTATAGTCTCCCATGAAACTTAAAGAAACTAAGCCCCGCAATAAGAGTTCACCTCAATTTCTTAAAAACTACGACTTTCGAATGGAATAAAACGATTTTGTTTGCTCTAAAACGTTGTAAACAAACGTATTACAACAGTTCTGTCCATGGGAACAGCGTAGAACTTTTTACATCTAGGGTTTCTTAGAGTTCCCCATGAAACTTAGTGAAAACTTAGCCCCACAAAAAGAGTTCACCTCAATTTCTTATTAAGTACGCCTTTCGCATGGACAAAACGATTCTGTCTGCTCTAAAACGTTGTAAACAAACGTATTACAACAGTTCTGTCCATGAGAACAGCCTAGAACATATTACAGCGAGGGTTTCTTATAGTTCCCCATGAAACTTAGTGAAAACTTAGCGCCGCAATAAGAGTTCACCTCATTTTCTTATAGAATACACCTTTTGCATGGAATAAAACGATTCTGTTTGCTGTAAAACGTTGTAAACAAACGTATTACAACAGTTCTGTCCATGGGAACAGCCTAGAACATATTACACCGAGGGTTTTTTAAAGTTCCCCATCAGACTTAGCGAAAACTTTGCACTGCAATAAGAGTTCGTCTCAATTTCTTATAAAGTACGCCTTTCGCATGGAATAAATCGATTCCTTTTGCTCTAAACCGTTGTAAACAAACGTATTACAACAGTTCTGTCAATGGGAACAGCCTAGCACATATTACACCGAGGGTTCTTTTATAGTTCCCAATGAAACTTAGTGAAAACCAAGCCCCGCAATTAGAGTTCACGTCAATTTCTTATAAAGTACTCCTTTTGCATGGAATAAATAGATTCCGTTTGCTCTAAAACGTTGTAAACAAACGTATTACAACAGTTTTGTCCATGGGAACAGCCTAGCACATATTACACCGAGGGTTTTTTTATAGTTCCCAATGAAATTTAGTGAAAACCTAGCCCCGCAATTAGAGTTCACGTCAATTTCTTATAAAGTACTCCTTTTGCATGAAATAAAACGATTCCGTTTGCTCTAAAACGTTGTAAACAAACGTATTACTACAGTTCTGGCCATGGGAACAGCCTAAAGCTTATCATACCGAGGTTTTCTTATAGTTCCCCATGAAACTTAGGGAAAACTTAGAGCCGCAATAAGAGTTCACCTCATTTTCTTATAAAATACGCCTTTCGCATGGAAGAAAACGATTCTGTTTGCTCTAAAACGTTGTAAACAAACGTATTACAACAGTTCTGTCCATGGGAACAGCCTAAAACTTATTATACCGAGGGTTTCTTATATTTCCCCATGAAACTTAAGGAAACTTAGCCCCGCAATAAGAGTTCACCTCAATTTCATATAAAGTACGCCTTTGCATGGAATAAAACGATTCCGTTTGCAATAAAACGTTGTAAACAAACGTATAATAACAGTTCTGTCCATGGGAACAGCCTGAAACTTATTACACCGAGGGTTTCTTATAGTTTCCTATGAAACCTAAGGAAACTAAGCCCCGCAATAAGAGAGCACGTCAATTTCTTATAAAGTACTCCTTTTGCATGGAATAAAACGATTCCGTTTGCTCTAAAACGTTGTAAACAAACGTATTACAACAGTTCTGTCCATGGGAACAGCGTAGAACTTTTTACACCTAGGGTTTCTTATAGTTCCCCATGAAACTTAGTGAAAACTTAGCCCCGCAATAAGAGTTCACCTCAATTTCTTATAAAGTACTCCTTTTGCATGAAATAAAACGATTAGGTTTGCTCTAAAACGTTGTAAACAAACGAATTACAACAGTTCTGTCCATGGGAACAGCGTACAACTTTTTACACCGAGGGTTTCTTATAGTTTCCAACGAAACTTAGTGAAAACTTAGTTCCACAATAAGAGTTCACCTCAATAACTTATAAAGTACGCCTTTTGCATAGATGAAACGATTCCGTTTGCTCTAAAACGTTGTAAACAAACGTATTACAACAGTTCTGTCCATGAGAACAGCCTAAAATATATTACAGCGAGGGTTTCTTATAGTTCTCCATGAAACTTATTGAAAACTTAGCGCCGCAATAAGAGTTCACCTCATTTTCTTATAAAATACGCCTTTCGCATGGAAGAAAACGATTGTGTTTGCTCTAAAACGTTGTAAACAAACGTATTACAACAGTTCTGTCCATGGGAACAGCCTTGAACTTTTTACACCGAAGGTTTCTTATAGTTCCCCATGAAACTTATTGCAAACTCAACCCTGCAATAAGAGTTCAGCCCAATTTCTTATAAAGTACGCCTTTCGCATGGGAAGAAAAGAATCCGTTTGCTCAAAAATGTTGTAAACAAACGTATAACAACAGTTCTGTCCATGGGAACAGCCTAAAACTTATTATACCGAGGGTTTCTTATAGTTCCCATGAAACTTAAGGAAACTTAGCCCCGCAATAAGAGTTTACCTCAATTTCATATAAAGTACGCCTTTCGCATGAAATAAAACGATTCCGTTTGCAATAAAACGTTGTAAACAAACGTATAATAACAGTTCTGTCCATGGGAACAGCCTGAAACTTATTACACCGAGGGTTTCTTATAGTCTCCCATGAAACTTAAAGAAACTAAGCCCCGCAATAAGAGTTCACCTCAATTTCTTAAAAAGTACGACTTTCGCATGGAATAAAACGATTTTGTTTGCTCTAAAACGTTGTAAACAAACGTATTACAACAGTTCTGTCTATGGGAACAGCGTAGAACTTTTTACATCTAGGGTTTCTTATAGTTCCCCATGAAACTTAGTGAAAACTTAGCCCCACAAAAAGAGTTCACCTCAATTTCTTATTAAGTACGCCTTTCGCATGGACAAAACGATTCTGTTTGCTCTAAAACGTTGTAAACAAACGTATTACAACAGTTCTGTCCATGGGAAGAGCCTAGAACATATTACACTGAGTGTTTTTTTATAGTTCCCCATGAAACTTAGTGAAAACTTAGTCCCGCAATAAGAGTTCACCTCAATTTCTTATAAAGTACTCCTTTTGCATGAAATAAAACGATTCTGTTTGCTTTAAAACGTTGTAAACAAACGTATTACAACAGTTCTGTCCATGAGAACAGCCTAGAACATATTACAGCGAGGGTTTCTTATAGTTCCCCATGAAACTTAGTGAAAACTTAGCGCCGCAATAAGAGTTCACCTCATTTTCTTATAGAATACACCTTTTGCATGGAATAAAACGATTCTGTTTGCTCTAAAACGTTGTAAACAAACGTATTACAACAGTTCTGTCCATGGGAACAGCTTAGAACATATTACACCGAGGGTTTTTATAGATCCCCATGAAACTTAGTAAAAACTTAGTTCTGCAATAAGAGCTCACCTCAATTTCTTATAAAGTACTCCTTTTGAATGGAATAAAACGATTCCATTTGCTCTAAAACGTTGTAAACAATTGTATATTAACAGTTCTGTTCATGGGAAAAGCCTGAAACTTATTACACCGAGGGTTTTATATAGTTCCCCATGAAACTTAACGAAACTTAGCCCCGCACAAAGAGTTCACCTCAATTTCTTATAAAGTACGACTTTTGCATGCAATAAAACGATTCCGTTTGCTCTAAAACGTTGTGAACATACGTATTACAACAGTTCTGTTCATTCATGGGAACAGCCTGAAACTTATTACACCGAGGGTTTCTTATAGTTCCCCATGAAACTTAAGGAAACTTAGCCCCGCAATAAGAGTTCACCTCGATTTCTTATAAAGTACGCCTTTCGCATGGAATAAATCGATTCCTTTTGCTCTAAAACGTTGTAAACAAACGTATTACAACAGTTCTGTCCATGGGAACAGCCTAGCACATATTACACCGAGGGTTTTTTTATAGTTCCCAATGAAACTTAGTGAAAACCTAGCCCCGCAATTAGAGTTCACGTCAATTTCTTATAAAGTACTCCTTTTGCATGGAATAAATCGATTCCGTTTGCTCCAAAACGTTGTAAACAAACGTATTACAACAGTTCTGGCCATGGGAACAGCCTAAAACTTATCATACCGAGGGTTTCTTATAGTTCCCCATGAAACTTAGGGAAAACTTAGCGCCGCAATAAGAGTTCACCTCATTTTCTTATAAAATACACCTTTCGCATGGAAGAAAACGATTCTGTTTGCTCTAAAACGTTGTAAACAAACGTATTACAACAGTTCTGTCCATGGGAACAGCCTGAAACTTATTACACCGACGGTTTCTTATAGTTTCCTATGAAACCTAAGGAAACTAAGCCCCGCAATAAGAGAGCACGTCAATTTCTTATAAAGTACTCCTTTTGCATGGAATAAAACGATTCCGTTTGCTCTAAAAGGTTGTAAACAAACGTATTACAACAGTTCTGTCCATGGGAACAGCGTAGAACTTTTTACACCTAGGGTTTCTTATAGTTCCCCATGAAACTTAGTGAAAACTTAGCCCCGCAATAAGAGTTCACCTCAATTTCTTATAAAGTACTCCTTTTGCATGAAATAAAACGATTAGGTTTGCTCTAAAACGTTGTAAACAAACGAATTACAACAGTTCTGTCCATGGGAACAGCGTACAACTTTTTACACGGAGGTTTTTTTATAGTTCCCAATGAAACTTAGTGAAAACTTAGTTCCACAATAAGAGTTCACCTCAATAACTTATAAAGTACGCCTTTTGCATCGAATAAAACGATTCCGTTTGCTCTAAAACGTTGTAAACAAACGTATTACAACAGTTCTGTCCATGAGAACAGCCTAGAATATATTACAGCGAGGGTTTCTTATAGTTCCCCATGAAACTTAGTGAAAACTTAGCGCCGCAATAAGAGTTCACCTCATTTTCTTATAAAATACGCCTTTCGCATGGAAAAAACGATTGTGTTTGCTCTAAAACGTTGTAAACAAACGTATTACAACAGTTCTGTCCATGGGAACAGCCTTGAACTTTTTACACCGAAGGTTTCTTATAGTTCCCCATGAAACTTATTGCAAACTCAACCCTGCAATAAGAGTTCAGCCCAATTTCTTATAAAGTACGCCTTTCGCATGGGAAGAAAAGAATCCGTTTGCTCAAAAATGTTGTAAACAAACGTATAACAACAGTTCTGTCCATGGGAACAGCCTCAAACTTATTATACCGAGGGTTTCTTATAGTTCCCATGAAACTTAAGGAAACTTAGCCCCACAATAAGAGTTCACCTCAATTTCATATAAAGTACGCCTTTCGCATGAAATAAAACGATTCCGTTTGCAATAAAACGTTGTAAACAAACGTAGCATAACAGTTCTGTTCATGGGAACAGCCTGAAACTTATTACACCGAGGGTTTCTTATAGTCTCCCATGAAACTTAAAGAAACTAAGCCCCGCAATAAGAGTTAACCTCGATTTCTTAAAAAGTACGACTTTCGCATGGAATAAAACGATTTTGTTTGCTCTAAAACGTTGTAAACAAACGTATTACAATAGTTCTGTCCATGGGAACAGCGTAGAACTTTTTACATCTAGGGTTTCTTATAGTTCCCCATGAAACTTAGTGAAAACTTAGCCCCACAAAAAGAGTTCACCTCAATTTCTTATTAAGTACGCCTTTCGCATGGACAAAACGATTCTGTTTGCTCTAAAACGTTGTAAACAAACGTATTACAACAGTTCTATCCATGGGAAGAGCCTAGAACATATTACACTGAGTGTTTTTTTATAGTTCCCCATGAAACTTAGTGAAAACTTAGCCCCGCAATAAGAGTTCACCTCAATTTCTTATAAAGTACTCCTTTTGCATGAAATCAAACGATTCTGTATGCTCTAAAACGTTGTAAACAAACGTATTACAACAGTTCTGTCCATGAGAACAGCCTAGAACATATTACAGCAAGGGTTTCTTATAGTTCCCCATGAAACTTAGTGAAAACTTAGCGCCGCAATAAGAGTTCACCTCATTTTCTTATAGAATACACCTTTTGCATGGAATAAAACGATTCTGTTTGCTCTAAAACGTTGTAAACAAACGTATAATAACAGTTCTGTCCATGGGAACAGCCTAGAACTTTTTACACTGAGGGTTTCTTATAGTTTCCCATGAAAATTAGTGCAAACTTAGCCCTGCAAGAAGAGTTCAGCCCAATTTCTAATAGAATACACCTTTTGCATGGAATAAAACGATTCCGTTTGCCCTAAAACGTTGTAAACAAACGTATAACCACTGTTCTGTCCATGGTAACAGCCTAGAACTTTTTACACCGAGGGTTTCTTATAGTTCCCCATGTAACTTAAGGAAACTTAGCCCCGCAAAAAGAGTTCAGCCCAATTTCTTATAAAGTACGCCTTTCGCATGGAATAAAACGATTTAAGAAAAATAATAACGTGAAGCATTTTCACAATATGTATCTTTATAACATAAAAACGACGTTTCGATGCTCTCCGAGCACCATTCTCAAGTAAAATGAAATAAAATTTTACAGAGTTTTAATAAAAGGCTAAAAATAGGGTCATTAAAAGATCGTGCCTTTACCATCTCAAGTAAGGACTATCTATTGAAAATGGAGCTTGACCACCTTATTAAAATCTTTGTTGGCATAAATGGTTACCCCAAATGGTTCGTGTATAAAGTAATCGACCAGGAGAGGAGGAAAACACAGGAACCACAGGTGATTGAGCAGCCAAACGAAACGAGCGAAGGAGCTACCACTCGGAAATTGCAAATTTGTTTACCATATCAAGGAGGAAAAGGGGAACTCGTTACCAAAAAGATGAAAAGCTATCTAAAAAACTCTCTACCCAGTACGGAAACTCGAATCACGTTTAAGGGTTCACGTCTTAGTTCAAAATTCTCGATCAAAGACAAAATCGAAGATAATCACAAACACAATGTGGTATATGAATGCAAATGTCCCGATTGTGAGGCATCTTACATTGGTGAAACTGGCAGAAGATTGGAGGTCAGAACAAATGAGCACGCAGGGAAAGATGCTAATTCCCATTTATTGCGCCACGCCAAAGAGACAGGTCATGCACCGGTGAACATGCAAAGCATGACGATAATCGGTTCAAACTATACGAATTATTTTAAAAGAAAACTTTCATGAGGCTTTGTATATCAAACAAAGGAATCCTAAACTTAACATACAAGAGAATTCTGTTCCTTTGTTGCTTTTTAATTAGGCGTAACTATCTCTTTTATCGATTCAGCAAATTCTGTACATATTTTAATCTTTTAATGACCCTATTTTTAGCCTTTTAATAAAACTCTGTAAAATTTTATTTCATTTTACTTGAGAATGGTGCTCGGAGAGCATCGAAACGTCGTTTTTATGTTATAAAGATACATATTGTGAAAATGCTTCACGTTATTATTTTTCTTATAAAGTTCCTTGCCCGCCTGAATTTATTTTCATACATCCAATTGAAGCATGGGCAGACTACACTGGCTATCGTTAGAAGATTCGAACAAATTAAATACAGAATTGTTAAGATTGATGGAGATATATGTTTTATTAAAAAGTGTATAAAAGAGAACTTAAGTCCAACGTTTGCTCGAACAAGTGTGCATTTGAAAGGAGATAATGTGAAACTTAAAGACAAACTTCGTAAGGTGATTCTGAATACCGAACTAAACAATAAACACACAGAGAAACGAAGGCTGATGAAATCATTTAAACAATTACAAGGTCAATTACAAGGAGTTTTGTCGTTTTTGGAGTTTAGTGCATTATTATACAGATTAACGTTATATACCTCATCGAGAAACAAGGTGACGGCTGAGCGACATGAATGTAAGTTATCAAAACTACGTAGTCAGAAAAGTAAGGAGACGGTCAATAAATGCAATGATTTCATCAAACAAGTAGTGCACAATTTCTCAGATTATGAGCTGACTGCTGAAGAACGGATTGCATTGTCTTTCGGCTTGGATCAACACATCCCAACGAAAATCAACCATAATAGTCTGAAAGTCGAGTTTGAAAACTTCTACCAGGACATCGTTCGTAACATATCCCCTCTTACCGATGACACAAGAGAACTTCTTAAAACCAAACTACGTCACTCTTATGATCAATACTCAAGGATCAAAGTACCCTTCAAACATCGCCAAACAGTGGAAAATCTAAGAAAACGCGATAGCATCATCGTGATGAAACAAGATAAAGGAAGAGGAGTTGTCATTTTAAACAAAACCACCTATATCGACAAATGTATCGAATTTCTCAATGGTGAACAGTTCCATAAAGATAACGAGGATAAGACAAAACTAATCGAGGGAAAAGTACAACGCGCTTTGAGAAAAATCAAGAAACACCTTCCTGACAAAACCTACAAGACCCTCTACCCAACCGGTTCAAATCTTGGAAAATTCTATGGACTGGCTAAAATTCATAAACTAAAACAAAGTGAAGGTGTCGAGCAGCTTCCCATTCGTCCTATCATTTCCAACCTAGGCACAGCTACCTATCAAACCGCCAAATTCTTATCGAAATTGCTTCTACCTCTTACCAAATCAGAATACACTATTGAAAGTACAAAACATTTTATTGAACTCATTGGCAACAAGAAAATCCCAGCAGATTACGAACTGGTATCTTTCGATGTAAAAAGCTTGTTTACAAATGTCCCGCTCGAAACGACCATAAATATCATACTAAAACGCATCTACAATAATAACGAAATCAAAACATCTATTCCCAGGAAGGACATGAAAGAATTGCTATTGCTTTGCACCAAATCTGTCCAATTCACGTTTGACAATATGTTCTTCTCGCAAACTGACGGTGTCGCCATGGGATCTCCTTTGGGTCCAGTCCTAGCTAACATCTTCATGGTAGAATTAGAACAGTCATTAGTACCTGAAATGAATAATGTGATGGATTTCTGGTACCGTTATGTCGATGATACTATCTGTCTTGTAAAGGAAAGGGAACTTGAGCACATTTTGGAAAAGCTGAATACATTTCACCAAAGCATCGAATTCACTTATGAACAGGAACGCAATTACATGTTATCTTTCTTAGACGTCTTACTCATTCGCACTCCAAATGGTTTCGATACTGCTGTCTACAGGAAAGAAACAAACACAGATGTTTATTTGCATTGGGATTCATTTGCACCAACGACGTGGAAAAAAGGTACCCTAAAGGGTCTCGTAAGTCGTGCCTTTACCATCTCAAGTAAGGACTATCTATTGAAAATGGAGCTTGACCACCTTATTAAAATCTTTGTTGGCATAAATGGTTACCCCAAATGGTTCGTGTATAAAGTAATCGACCAGGAGAGGAGGAAAACACAGGAACCACAGGTGATTGAGCAGCCAAACGAAACGAGCGAAGGAGCTACCACTCGGAAATTGCAAATTTGTTTACCATATCAAGGAGGAAAAGGGGAACTCGTTACCAAAAAGATGAAAAGCTATCTAAAAAACTCTCTACCCAGTACGGAAACTCGAATCACGTTTAAGGGTTCACGTCTTAGTTCAAAATTCTCGATCAAAGACAAAATCGAAGATAATCACAAACACAATGTGGTATATGAATGCAAATGTCCCGATTGTGAGGCATCTTACATTGGTGAAACTGGCAGAAGATTGGAGGTCAGAACAAATGAGCACGCAGGGAAAGATGCTAATTCCCATTTATTGCGCCACGCCAAAGAGACAGGTCATGCACCGGTGAACATGCAAAGCATGACGATAATCGGTTCAAACTATACGAATTATTTTAAAAGAAAACTTTCTGAGGCTTTGTATATCAAACAAAGGAATCCTAAACTTAACATACAAGAGAATTCTGTTCCTTTGTTGCTTTTTAATTAGGCGTAACTATCTCTTTTATCGATTCAGCAAATTCTGTACATATTTTAATCTTTTAATGACCCTATTTTTAGCCTTTTAATAAAACTCTGTAAAATTTTATTTCATTTTACTTGAGAATGGTGCTCGGAGAGCATCGAAACGTCGTTTTTATGTTATAAAGATACATATTGTGAAAATGCTTCACGTTATTATTTTTCTTATAAAGTTCCTTGCCCGCCTGAATTTATTTTCAATAAAACGATTCCGTTTGCCCTAAAACGTTGTAAACAAACGTATAACAACAGTTCTGTCCATGGTAACAGCCTAAAACTTATTAGACCCAGGGTTTCTTATTGCTCCCCATGTAACTTAAGGAAACTTAGCCCCACAATAAGAGTTGACCTCAATATCTTATAAAGTACGCCTTTCGCATGGAATAAAACGATTTCGTTTGCTCTAAAACATTGTAAACAAACGTATAATAACAGTTCTGTCCATGGGAACAGCCTGAAACTTATTACACTGAGGGGTTTCTTATAGTTCCCCATGAAACTTAAGAGAACTAAGCCCCGCAATAAGAGTTCACCTCAATTTCTTATAAAGTACGACTTTCGCATGGATTAAAACGATTTTGTTTGCTCAAAAACGTTGTAAACAAACGTATTACAACAGTTCTGTCCATGGGAACAGCGTAGAACTTTTTACACCGAGGGTTTCTTATAGTTCCCCATGAGGCTTAGTGAAAACTTAGCTCTGCAATTAGAGTTCACCTCAATTTCTTATTAAGTACGCCTTTCGCATGGACAAAACGATTCTGGTTGCTCTAAGACGTTGTAAACAAACGTATTACAAAAGTTCTGTCCATGGGAAGAGCCTGAAACTTATTACACCGAGGGTTTCTTATAGTTCCCCATGAAACTTAAGGAAACTTAGCCCCGCAATAAGAGTTCACCTAAATTTCTTACAAAGTACGCCTTTTGCATGGAATAAAACGATTCCGTTTGCTCTAAAACGTTGTAAACAAACGTATTACAACAGTTGTGTCCATGGGAACAGCCTAGAACTTATTACACCGAGGGTTTCTTATAGTTCCCCATGAAACTTAGTGAAAACTTAGCTCCACAAAAAGAGTTCACCTCAATTTCTTATAAAGTACGCCTTTTGTATGGAATAAAACGTTTTTGTTTGCTCTAAAACGTTGTAAACAAACGTATTACAACAGTTCTGTCAATGGGAACAGCGTAGAACTTTTTACATCTAGGGTTTCTTATAGTTCCCCATGAAACTTAGTGAAAAGTTAGCTCTGCAATTAGAGTTCAACTCAATTTCTTATTAAGTACGCCTTTCGCATTGACAAAACGATTCTGTTTGCTCTAAAACGTTGTAGACAAACGTATTACAACAGTTCTGTCCATGGGAAGAGCCTAGAACATATTACCCCGAGTGTTTTTTTATAGTTCCCCATGAAACTTAGTGAAAACTTAGCCCCGCAATAAGAGTTCACCTCAATTTCTTATAAAGTACTCCTTTTGCATGAAATAAAACGATTCTGTTTGCTCTAAAACGTTGTAAACAAACGTATTACAACAGTTCTATCCATGGGAACAGCGTACAACTTTTTACACCGAGGTTGTCTCATAGTTCCCCATGAAACTTAGTGAAAACTTAGTTCCACAATAAGAGTTCACCTCAATAACTTATAAAGTACGCCTTTTGAATGGAATAAAACGATTCCGTTTGCTCTAAAACGTTGTAAACAAACGTATTACAACAGTTCTGTCCATGAGAACAGCCTAGAACATATTACAGCGAGGGTTTCTTATAGTTCCCCATGAACCTTAGTGAGAACTTAGCGCCGCAATAAGAGTTCACCTCATCTTCTTATATAATACACCTTTCGCATGGAATAAAACGATTCTGTTTGCTCTAAAACGTTTTAAACAAACGTATTACAACAGTTCTGTCCATTGGAACAGCTTAGAACTTTTTACACCGAGGGTTTCTAATACTTCCCCATGAAACTTAGTGCAAACTTAGCCCTGCAATAAGAGTTCAGCCCAATTTCTTATAAAGTACGCCTTTCGCATGGAATAAAACGATTCCGTTTGCAATAAAACGTTGTAAACAAGCGTATAATAACAGTTCTGTCCATGGGAACAGCCTGAAACTTATTACACCGAGGGTTTCTTATAGTCTCCCATGAAACTTAAAGAAACTAAGCCCCGCAATAAGAGTTCACCTCAATTTCTTAAAAAGTACAACTTTCGCATGAAATAAAACGATTTTGTTTGCTCTAAAACGTTGTAAACAAACGTATTACAACAGTTCTGTCCATGGGAACAGCGTAGAACTTTTTACATCTAGGGTTTCTTATAGTTCCCCATGAAACTTAGTGAAAACTTAGCCCCACAAAAAGAGTTCACCTCAATTTCTTATTAAGTACGCCTTTCGCATGGACAAAACGATTCTGTTTGCTCTAAAACGTTGTAAACAAACGTATTACAACAGTTCTGTCCATGGGAAGAGCCTAGAACATATTACACTGAGTGTTTTTTTATAGTTCCCCATGAAACTTAGTGAAAACTTAGCCCCGCAATAAGAGTTCACCTCAATTTCTTATAAAGTACTCCTTTTGCATGAAATAAAACGATTCTGTTTGCTCTAAAACGTTGTAAACAAACGTATTACAACAGTTCTGTCCATGAGAACAGCCTAGAACATATTACAGCGAGGGTTTCTTATAGTTCCCCATGAAACTTAGTGAACACTTAGCGCCGCAATAAGAGTTCACCTCATTTTCTTATAGAATACACCTTTTGCATGGAATAAAACGATTCTGTTTGCTCTAAAACGTTGTAAACAAACGTATTACAACAGTTCTGTCCATGGGAACAGCCTAGAACATATTACACCGAGGGATTTTATAGTTCCCCATGAAACTTAGTAAAAACTTAGTTCTGCAATATGAGCTCACCTCAATTTCTTATAAAGTACTCCTTTTGAATGGCATAAAACGATTCCATTTGCTCTAAAACGTTGTAAACAATTGTATATTAACAGTTCTGTTCATGGGAAAAGCCTGAAACTTATTACACCGAGGGTTTTATATAGTTCCCCATGAAACTTAACGAAACTTAGCCCCGCAATAAGAGTTCACCTCAATTTCTTATAAAGTACGCCTTTTGCATGGAATAAAACGATTCCGTTTGCTCTAAAACGTTGTGAACATACGTATTACAACAGTTCTGTTCATGGGAACAGCCTGAAACTTATTACACCGAGGGTTTCTTATAGTTCCCCATGAAACTTAAGGAAACTTAGCCCCGCAATAAGAGTTCACCTCAATTTCTTATAAAGTACGCCTTTCGCATGGAATAAATCGATTCCTTTTGCTCTAAAACGTTGTAAACAAACGTATTACAACAGTTCTGTCCATGGGAACAGCCTAGCACATATTACACCGAGGGTTTTTTTATAGTTCCCAATGAAACTTAGTGAAAACCTAGCCCCGCAATTACAGTTCACGTCAATTTCTTATAAAGTACTCCTTTTGCATGGAATAAAACGATTCCGTTTGCTCTAAAACGTTGTAAACAAACGTATTACAACAGTTCTGTCCATGGGAACAGCGTAGAACTTTTTACACCTAGGGTTTCTTATAGTTCCCCATGAAACTTAGTGAAAACTTAGCCCCGCAATAAGAGTTCACCTCAATTTCTTATAAAGTACTACTTTTGCATGAAATAAAACGATTAGGTTTGCTCTAAAACGTTGTAAACAAACGAATTACAACAGTTCTGTCCATGGGAACAGCCTAGAATATATTACAGCGAGGGTTTCTTATAGTTCCCCATGAAACTTAGTGAAAACTTAGCGCCGCAATAAGAGTTCACCTCATTTTCTTATAAAATACGCCTTTCGCATGGAAGAAAACGATTGTGTTTGCTCTAAAACGTTGTAAACAAACGTATTACAACAGTTCTGTCCATGGGAACAGCCTTGAACTTTTTACACCGAAGGTTTCTTATAGTTCCCCATGAAACTTATTGCAAACTCAACCCTGCAATAAGAGTTCAGCCCAATTTCTTATAAAGTACGCCTTTCGCATGGGAAGAAAAGAATCCGTTTGCTCAAAAATGTTGTAAACAAACGTATAACAACAGTTCTGTCCATGGGAACAGCCTAAAACTTATTATACCGAGGGTTTCTTATAGTTCCCATGAAACTTAAGGAAACTTAGCCCCGCAATAAGAGTTCACCTCAATTTCTTATAAAGTTCGCCTTTCGCATGAAATAAAACGATTCCGTTTGCAATAAAACGTTGTAAACAAACGTAGCATAACAGTTCTGTCCATGGGAACAGCCTGAAACTTATTACACCGAGGGTTTCTTATAGTCTCCCATGAAACTTAAAGAAACTAAGCCCCGCAATAAGAGTTCACCTCGATTTCTTAAAAAGTACGACTTTCGCATGGAATAAAACGATTTTGTTTGCTCTAAAACGTTGTAAACAAACGTATTACAATAGTTCTGTCCATGGGAACAGCGTAGAACTTTTTACATCTAGGGTTTCTTATAGTTCCCCATGAAACTTAGTGAAAACTTAGCCCCACAAAAAGAGTTCACCTCAATTTCTTATTAAGTACGCCTTTCGCATGGACAAAACGATTCTGTTTGCTCTAAAACGTTGTAAACAAATGTATTACAACAGTTCTGTCCATGGGAAGAGCCTAGAACATATTACACTGAGTGTTTTTTTATAGTTCCCCATGAAACTTAGTGAAAACTTAGCCCCGCAATAAGAGTTCACCTTAATTTCTTATAAAGTACTCCTTTTGCATGAAATGAAACGATTCTGTTTGCTCTAAAACGTTGTAAACAAACGTATTACAACAGTTCTGTCCATGAGAACAGCCTAGAACATATTACAGCGAGGGTTTCTTATAGTTCCCCATGAAACTTCGTGAAAACTTAGCGCCGCAATAAGAGTTCACCTCATTTTCTTATAGAATACACCTTTTGCATGGAATAAAACGATTCTGTTTGCTCTAAAACGTTGTAAACAAACGTATTACAACAGTTCTGTCCATGAGAACAGCCTAGAACTTTTTACACCGAGGGTTTCTTATAGTTCCCCATGAAAATTAGTGCAAACTTAGCCCTACAAGAAGAGTTCAGCCCAATTTCTTATAGAATACACCTTTTGCATGGAATAAAACGATTCCGTTTGCCCTAAAACGTTGTAAACAAACGTATAACAACAGTTCTGTCCATGGTAACAGCCTAGAACTTTTTACACCGAGGGTTTCTTATAGTTCCCCATGTAACTTAAGGAAACTTAGCCCCGCAAAAAGAGTTCAGCCCAATTTCTTATAAAGTACGCCTTTCGCATGGAATAAAACGATTCCGTTTGCCCTAAAACGTTGTAAACAAACGTATAACAACAGTTCTGTCCATGGTAACAGCCTAAAACTTATTAGACCCAGGGTTTCTTATTGCTCCCCATGTAACTTAAGGAAACTTAGCCCCGCAATAAGAGTTGACCTCAATATCTTATAAAGTACGCCTTTCGCATGGAATAAAACGATTTCGTTTGCTCTAAAACATTGTAAACAAACGTATAATAACAGTTCTGTCCATGGGAACAGCCTGAAACTTATTACACCGAGGGGTTTCTTATAGTTCCCCATGAAACTTAAGGAAACTAAGCCCCGCAATAAGAGTTCACCTCAATTTCTTATAAAGTACGACTTTCGCATGGATTAAAACGATTTTGTTTGCTCAAAAATGTTGTAAACAAACGTATTACAACAGTTCTGTCCATGGGAACAGCCTTGAACTTTTTACACCGAAGGTTTCTTATAGTTCCCCATGAAACTTATTGCAAACTCAACCCTGCAATAAGAGTTCAGCCCAATTTCTTATAAAGTACGCCTTTCGCATGGGAAGAAAAGAATCCGTTTGCTCAAAAATGTTATAAACAAACGTATAACAACAGTTCTGTCCATGGAAACAGCCTAAAACTTATTATACCGAGGGTTTCTTATAGTTCCCATGAAACTTAAGGAAACTTAGCCCCGCAATAAGAGTTCACCTCAATTTCATATAAAGTACGCCTTTACATGAAATAAAACGATTCCGTTTGCAATAAAACGTTGTAAACAAACGTAGCATAACAGTTCTGTCCATGGGAACACCCTGAAACTTATTACACCGAGGGTTTCTTATAGTCTCCCATGAAACTTAAAGAAACTAAGCCCCGCAATGAGAGTTCACCTCGATTTCTTAAAAAGTACGACTTTCGCATGGAATAAAACGATTTTGTTTGCTCTAAAACGTTGTAAACAAACGTATTACAATAGTTCTGTCCATGGGAACAGCGTAGAACTTTTTACATCTAGGGTTTCTTATAGTTCCCCATGAAACTTAGTGAAAACTTAGCCCCACAAAAAGAGTTCACCTCAATTTCTTATTAAGTACGCCTTTCGCATGGACAAAACGATTCTGTTTGCTCTAAAACGTTGTAAACAAACGTATTACAACAGTTCTGTCCATGGGAAGAGCCTAGAACATATTACACTGAGTGTTTTTTTATAGTTCCCCATTAAACTTAGTGAAAACTTAAACCCGCAATAAGAGTTCACCTCAATTTCTTATAAAGTACTCCTTTTGCATGAAATGAAACGATTCTGTTTGCTCTAAAACGTTGTAAACAAACGTATTACAACAGTTCTGTCCATGAGAACAGCCTAGAACATATTACAGCGAGGGTTTCTTATAGTTCCCCATGAAACTTAGTGAAAACTTAGCGCCGCAATAAGAGTTCACCTCATTTTCTTATAGAATACACCTTTCGCATGGAATAAAACGATTCTGTTTGCTCTAAAACGTTGTAAACAAACGTATTACAACAGTTCTGTCCATGAGAACAGCCTAGAACATAATACAGCGAGGGTTTCTTATAGTTCCCCATGAAACTTAGTGAAAACTTAGCGCCGCAATAAGAGTTCACCTCATTTTCTTATAGAATACACCTTTTGCATGGAATAAAACGATTCTGTTTGCTCTAAAACGTTGTAAACAAACGTATTACAACAGTTCTGTCCATGAGAACAGCCTAGAACATATTACAGCGAGGGTTTCTTATAGTTCCCCATGAAACTTAGTGAAAACTTAGCGCCGCAATAAGAGTTCACCTCATTTTCTTATAGAATACACCTTTTGCATGGAATAAAACGATTCTGTTTGCTCTAAAACGTTGTAAATAAACGTATTACAACAGTTCAACAGTTCTGTCCATGGGAACAGCCTAGAACTTTTTACACCGAGGGTTTCTTATAGTTCCCCATGAAAATTAGTGCAAACTTAGCCCTGCAAGAAGAGTTCAGCCCAATTTCTTATAGAATACACCTTTTGCATGGAATAAAACGATTCCGTTTGCCCTAAAACGTTGTAAACAAACGTATAAAAACAGTTCTGTCCATGGTAACAGCCTAGAACTTTTTACACCGAGGGTTTCTTATAGTTCCCCATGTAACTTAAGGAAACTTAGCCCCGCAAAAAGAGTTCAGCCCAATTTCTTATAAAGTACGCCTTTCGCATGGAATAAAACGATTCCGTTTGCCCTAAAACGTTGTAAACAAACGTCTAACAACAGTTCTGTCCATGGTAACAGCCTGAAACTTATTACACCGAGGGGTTTCTTTTAGTTCCCCATGAGACTTAGTGAAAACTTAGCTCTGCAATTAGAGTTCACCTTAATTTCTTATTAAGTACGCCTTTCGCATTGAAAAACGATTCTGGTTGCTCTAAGACGTTGTAAACAAACGTATTACAACAGTTCTGTCCATGGGAAGAGCCTGAAACTAATTACACCGAGGGTTTCTTATAGTTCCCCATGAAACTTAAGGAAACTTAGCCCCGCAATAAGAGTTCACCTCAATTTCTTATAAAGTACGCCTTTTGCATGGAATAAAACGATTCCGTTTGCTCTAAAACGTTGTAAACAAACGTATTACAACAGTTGTGTCCATGGGAACAGCCTAGAACTAATTACACCGAGGGTTTCTTATAGTTCCCCATGAAACTTAGTGAAAACTTAGCCCCACAAAAAGAGTTCACCTCAATTTCTTATAAAGTATGCCTTTTGCATGGAATAAAACGATTTCGTTTGCTCTAAAACGTTGTAAACAAACGTATTACAACAGTTCTGTCCATTTGAACAGCCTAGAACTTATTACACCGAGGGTTTCTTATAGTTCCCTATGAGACTTAGTCAAAACTTAGCCCCGAAATAAGAGTTTACCTCAATTTCTGATAAAGTACGCCTTTTGCATGGAATAAAACAATTCCGTTTGCTCTAAGCCGTTGTAAACAAACGTATTACAACATTTCTGTCCATGGGAACAGTTTAGAACATATTACACCGAGGGTTTTTTAAAGTTCCCCATGAAACTAAGTGAAAACTTTGCTCCGCAATAAGAGTTAAACTTAACTTCTTATAAAATACGCCTTTTTCATGCAGTAAAACGATTCCGTTTGCTCTAAAACCTTGTAAACAAACGTATAACAACAGTTCTTTCCTTGGGAACAGCATAGAACTTATTACACCGAGGGTTTCTTATAGTTCACTATGAGACTTAGTGAAAACTAAGCCCCGCAATAAGAGTTCACCTCAATTTCTTATAAAGTACGCTTTTTGCACGGAATAAAACGATTCAATTTGCTCTAAAGCGTTTTGAACAAACGTATTACAACAGTTCGGTCCATGGGAACAGCCTAGAACATATTACGCCGAGGGTTTTTATAGTTCCCCATGAAACTTAGTGAAAACTTAGCCCCGCAATAATAGTTCACCTCAATTTCTTATAAAGTACGCCTTTTGCATGGAATAAAACGATTTCGTTTGCTCTAAAACGTTGTAAACAAACGTATTACAACAGTTCTGTCCATTTGAACAGCCTAGAAGTTATTACACCGAGGGTTTCTTATAGTTCCCTATGAGACTTAGTGAAAACTTAGCCCCGCAATAAGAGTTCACCTCAATTTCTTATAAAGTACGCCTTTCGCATGGAATGAAACAATTCCGTTTACTCTAAAACGTTGTAAACAAACGTATTACAACAGTTCTGTCCATGGGAACAGTTTAGAACATATTACACCGAGGGTTTTTTAAAGTTCCCCATGAAACTAAGTGAAAACTTTGCCCCGCAATAAGAGTTTACCTTAACTTCTTATAAAATACGCCTTTTTCATGCAGTAAAACGATTCCGTTTGCTCTAAAACCTTATAAACAAACGTATAACAACAGTGCTTTCCTTGGGAACAGCATAGAACTTATTACCCGACGGTTACTTTTAGTTCCCCATGAAACTTAGTGAAAACTTAGCCCAACAATAAGAGTTCATCTCTATTTCTTATAAAGTACACCTTTTGCATGGAATAAAACGATTCCGTTTGCTCTAAAACGTTTTGAACAAACGTATTACAACAGTTCTTTCCTTGGGAACAGCATAGAACTTATTACACCGAGGGTTTCTTATAGTTCCCTATGAGACTTAGTGAAAACTAAGCCCCGCAATAAGAGTTCACCTCAATTTCTTATAAAGTACGCTTTTTGCACGGAATAAAACGATTCAATTTGCTCTAAAGCGTTTTGAACAAACGTATTACAACAGTTCGGTCCATGGGAACAGCCTAGAACATATTACGCCGAGGGTTTTTATAGTTCCCCATGAAACTTAGTGAAAACTTAGCCCCGCAATAAGAGTTCACCTCAATTTCTTATAAAGTACGCCTTTCGCATGGAATAAAACAAATCCGTTTGCTCTAAAACGTTGTAAACAAACGTATTACAACAGTTCTGTCCATGGGAACAGTTTAGAACATATTACACCGAGGGTTTTTTAAAGTTCCCCATGAAACTAAGTGAAAACTTTGCCCCGCAATAAGAGTTTACCTTAACTTCTTATAAAATACGCCTTTTTCATGCAGTAAAACGATTCCGTTTGCTCTAAAACCTTGTAAACAAACGTATAACAACAGTTCTTTCCTTGGGAACAGCATAGAACTTATTACCCGACGGTTACTTTTAGTTCCCCATGAAACTTAGTGAAAACTTAGCCCAACAATAAGAGTTCATCTCTATTCCTTATAAAGTACACCTTTTGCATGGAATAAAACGATTCCGTTTGCTCTAAAACGTTTTGAACAAACGTATTACAACAGTTCGGTCCATGGGAACAGCCTAGAACATATTACACTGAGGGTTTTTATAGTTCCCCATGAAACTTAGTGAAAACTTAGCCCCACAATAATAGTTCACCTCAATTTATTATAAAGTACCCCTTTCGCATGGAATAAAACGATTCCGTTTGCTCTAAAACGTTGTAAACAAACGTATTACAACAGTTCCTTTCATGGGAATAGCCTTGAACTTATTACACCGAGGGTTTCTTATAGTTCCCTATGAGACTAAGTGAAAACTTAGCCCCGCAATAAGAGTTCACCTCAATTTCTTATAAAGTACGCCTTTCGCATGGAATAAAACAATTCCGTTTGGGAACGGCCTAGAACTTATTACCCGACGGTTTCTTTTAGTTCCCCATGAAACTTAGTGAAAACTTAGCCCCACAATAAGAGTTCATCTCTATTTCTTATAAAGTACACCTTTTGCATGGAATTAAACGATTCCGTTTGCTCTAAAACGTTTTGAACAAACGTATTACAACAGTTCGGTCCATGGGAACAGCCTAGAACATATTACACCGAGGGTTTTTTATAGTTCCCCATGAAACTTAGTGAAAACTTAGCCCCGCAATAATAGTTCACCTAAATTTATTATAAAGTACCCCTTTCGCATCGAATAAAACGATTCCGTTTGCTCTAAAACGTTGTAAACAAACGTTAAATAACAGTTCTGTCCATGGAAACAGCCGGAAACTTATTACACCGAGGGTTTCTTATAGTTCCCCGTGAAACTTAAGAAAACTTAGCCCCTTAATAAGAGTTCACCTCAATTTCTTATAAAGTACGCCTTTTGCATGGAATTAAACGATTCCGTTTGCTCTAAAACGTTGTAAACGAAGGTATTACAACGGTTCTGTCCAAGGGAACAGCGTATAATATTTACACCAAGGGTTTCTTATAGTTCCCCATGAAACTTAGTGAAAACTTAGTTAGGCAATAAGAGTTCACCTAAATTTCTTATAAAGTACGCCTTTTGCATAGAATAAAACGATTCTGTTTGCTCTAAAACGTTGTAAACAAACATATTACAATAGTTCTGTCCATGGGAACAGCGTACAACTTTTTACACCGAGGACTCCTTATAGTTCCAAATGAAACTTAGTGAAAACTTAGTTCCACAATAAGAGTCCACCTCAATAACTTATAAAGTACGCCTTTTGAATGGAAGAAAACGATTCCGTTTGCTCTAAAACGTTGTAAACAAACGTATTACAACAGTTCTGTCCATGAGAACAGCCTAGAATAATTACAGCGAGGGTTTCTTATAGTTCCCCATGAACCTTAGTGAAAACTTAGCGCCGCAATAAGAGTTCACCTCATTTTTCTTATAGAATACACCTTTCGCATGGAATAAAACGATTCTGTTTGCTCTAAAATGTTGTGAACAAACGTATTACAACAGTTCTGTCCATGGGAACAGCCTAGAACTTTTTACACCGAGGGTTTCTTATAGTTCCCCATGAAACTTAGTGAAAACTTAGCCCTGCAATAAGAGTTCAGCCCAATTTCTTATAAAGTACGCCTTTCGCATGGAATAAAACGATTCCGTTAGCTCTAAAAAGTTGTAAACAAACGTATAACAACAGTACTGTCCATGGGAACAGCCTAAAGCTTATTAGACCCAGGGTTTCTTATAGTTCCCCATGAAACTTAAGGAAACTTAGCCCCGCAATAAGAGTTCACCTCAATATCTTATAAAGTACGCCTTTCGCATGGAATAAAACGATTCCGTTTGCTCTAAAACGTTGTAAACAAACATATAATAACAGTTCTGTCCATGGGAACAGCCTGAAACTTATTACACCGAGGGGTTTCTTATAGTTCCCCATGAAACTTAAGGAAACTAAGCCCCGCAATAAGAGTTCACCTAAATCTCTTATAAAGTACGACTTTCGCATGGAATAAAACGATTTTGTTTGCTCAAAAACGTTGTAAACAAACGTATTACAACAGTTCTGTCCATAGGAACAGCGTAGAACTTTTTACACCTGAGGTTTCTTATAGTTCCCCATGAGACTTAGTGAAAACTTAGCTCTGCAATTAGAGTTCACCTCAATTTCTTATTAAGTACGCCTTTCCCATGGACAAAACGATTCTGGTTGCTCTAAGACGTTGTAAACAAACGTATAACAACAGTTCTCTCCTTGGGAACAGCATAGAACTTATTACCCGATGGTTTCTTCTAGTTCCCCATGAAACTTAGTGAAAACTTAGCCCCGCAATAAGAGTTCACCTCAATGTCTTATAAAGTACGCCTTTCGCATGGAATTAAAACCATTCCGTTTGCTCTAAAACGTTGTAAACGAACGTATTACAACGGTTCTGTCAAAGGGAACAGCGTATAATATTTACACCAAGGGTTTCTTATAGTTCCTCATGAAACTTAGTGAAAACTTAGCTCTGCAATTAGAGTTCACCTCAATTTCTTATTAAGTTCGCCTTTTGCATGGACAAAACGATTCTGTTTGCTCTAAGACGTTGTAAACAAACGTATTACAACTGTTCTCTCCATGGGAAGAGCCTAGAACATATTACACTGAGTGTTTTTTTATAGTTCCCAATGGAACTTAGTGAAAAATTAGCCCCGCAATAAGAGATCACCTCAATTTCTTATAAAGTACTCCTTTTGCATGTAATTAAACGATTCCGTTTGCTCTAAAACGTTGTAAACGAACGTATTACAACGGTTTTGTCCAAGGGAACAGCGTAAAACATTTACACCAAGGGTTTCTTATAGCTCCCCATGAAACTTAGTGAAAACTTAGTTCTGCTATAAGAGTCCACCTCAATTTCTTATAAAGTACGCCTTTTACATTGAATAAAACGATTCCATTTGCTCTAAAACGTTGTAAACAAACGTATTACAACAGTTCTGTCCATGGTAACAGCCTAGGACATATTACACCAAGGGTTTCTTATAGTTCCCCATGAAACTTAGTAAAAACTTTGTTCTGCGATAAGAGTCCACCTCAATTTCTTATAAAGTACTCCTTTTGCATGGAATAAAACAATTCCGTTTGCTCTAAAACGTTGTAAACAAACGTATTACAACAGTTCTGTCCATGGGAACAGTTTAGAATATATTACACCGAGGGTTTTTTAAAGTTCCCCATGAAACTAAGTGAAAACTTTGCCCCGCAATAAGAGTTTACCTTAACTTCTTATAAAATACGCCTTTTTCATGCAGTAAAACGATTCCGTTTGCTCTAAAGCCTTGTTAACAAATGTATAACAACAGTTCTTTCCTTGGGAACAGCCTAGAACTTATTACCCAACGGTTTCTTTTAGTTCCCCATAAAACTTAGTGAAAACTTAGCCCAACAATAAGAGTTCGTCTCTATTTCTTATAAAGTACACCTTTTGCATGGAATAAAACGATTCCGTTTGCTCTAAAACATTTTGAACAAACGTATTACAACAGTTCGGTCCATGGAAACAGCCTAAAACATATTACACCAAGGGTTTCTTATAGTTCCCCATGTAACTTAGTGAAAACTTTATTCAAAAATAAGAGTTCACCTCAATTTCTTATAAAGTACGTCTTTTGCATGGAATAAAACGATTCCGTTTGCTCTAAAACGTTGTAAACAAACGTATTACAACAGCTCTGTCCATGGGAACAGCCTAGAAAATATTACACTGAGGGTTTTTTTATAGTTCCCAATGAAACTTACTGAAAACCTAGCCCCGCAATTAGAGTTCACGTCAATTTCTTATAAAGTACTCCTTTTGCATGAAATAAAACGATTCCGTTTGCTCTAAAACGTTGTAAACAAACGTATTACAACAGTTCTGTCCATGGGAACAGCGTAAAACTTTTTACACCGAGGGATTCTTATAGTTCCCCATGAAACTTAGTGAGAACTTAGTTCCACAATAAGAGCTCACCTCAATAACTTAGAAAGTACGCCTTTTGCATGGAATAAAACGATTCTGTTTGCTCTAAAATGTTGTAAACATACGTATTACAACACTTCTGTTCATGGGAACAGCCTGAAACTTATTACACCGAGGGCTTCTTATAGTTCCCCATGAAACTTAGTGAGAACTTAGTTCCACAATAAGAGCTCACCTCATTTTCTTATAAAATACGCCTTTCGCATGGAATAAAACGATTCTGTTTGCTCTAAAACATTGTAAACAAACGTATTACAATAGTTCTGTCCATGGGAACAGCCCAGCACTTTTTACACAGAGGGTTTGTTATAGTTCCCCATGAAACTTAAGGAAACTTAGCCCCGCAATAAGAGTTCAGCCCATTTTCTTATAAAGTACGCCTTTCGCATGGAATAAAACGATTCTGTTTGCTCTAAAACATTGTAAACAAACGTATTACAATAGTTCTGTCCATGGGAACAGCCCAGCACTTTTTACACCGAGGGTTTGTTATAGTTCCCCATGAAACTTAGTGCAAAGTTAGCCCTGCAATAAGAGTTCAGCCCAATTTCTTATAAAGTACGCCTTTCGCATGAAATAAAACGATTCCGTTTGCTCTAAAACGTTGTATACAAACGTATAACAACAGTTCTGTCCATGGGAACAGCCTAGAACTTATTACACCGAGGGTTTCTTATAGTTGCCCATGAAACTTAAGGAAACTTAGCCCCGCAATGAGAGTTCACCTCAATTTCTTATAAAGTACGCCTTTCGCATGGAATAAAACAATTCTGTTTGCTCTAAAACGTTGTAAACAAACGTATTACAACAGTTCTGTCCATGGGAACAGTTTAGAACATATTACACCGAGGGTTTTTTAAAGTTCCCCATGAAACTAAGTGAAAACTTTGCCCCGCAATAAGAGTTTACCTTAAATTCTTATAAAATACGCCTTTTTCATGCAGTAAAACGATTCCGTTTGCTCTAAAGCCTTGTAAACAAACGTATAACAACAGTTCTTTCCTTGGGAACAGCCTAGAACTTATTACCCGAAGGTTTCTTTTAGTTCCCCATAACACTTAGTGACAACTTAGCCCAACAATAAGAGTTCATCTCTATTTCTTATAAAGTACACCTTTTGCATGGAATAAAACGATTCCGTTTGCTCTAAAACGTTTTGAACAAACGTATTACAACAGTTCGGTCCATGGAAACAGCCTAGAACATATTACACCGAGGGTTTTTTATAGTTCCCAATGAAACTTAGTGAAAACTTAGCCCCACGATAATAGTTTACCTCAATTTATTATAAAGTACCCCTTTCGCATGGAATAAAACGATTCTGTTTGCTCTAAAACGTTGTAAACAAACGTATAATAACAGTTCTGTCAATGGGAACAGCTGGAAACCTATTACACCGAGGTTTTCTTATAGTTCCCCATGAAACTTAAGAAAACTTAGCCCCGCAATAAGAGTTCACCTCAATTTCTTATAAAGTACGCCTTTTGCACGGAATAAAACGATTCAATTTGCTCTAAAGCATTGTAAACAAACGTATTACAACATTTCTGTCCATGGGAACAGTTTAGAACATATTACACCGAGGGTTTTTTAAAGTTCCCCATGAAACTAAGTGAAAACTTTGCTCCGCAATAAGAGTTAAACTTAACTTCTTATAAAATACGCCTTTTTCATGCAGTAAAACGATTCCGTTTGCTCTAAAACCTTGTAAACAAACGTATAACAACAGTTCTTTCCTTGGGAACAGCATAGAACTTATTACACCGAGGGTTTCTTATAGTTCACTATGAGACTTAGTGAAAACTAAGCCCCGCAATAAGAGTTCACCTCAATTTCTTATAAAGTACGCTTTTTGCACGGAATAAAACGATTCAATTTGCTCTAAAGCGTTTTGAACAAACGTATTACAACAGTTCGGTCCATGGGAACAGCCTAGAACATATTACGCCGAGGGTTTTTATAGTTCCCCATGAAACTTAGTGAAAACTTAGCCCCGCAATAATAGTTCACCTCAATTTCTTATAAAGTACGCCTTTTGCATGGAATAAAACGATTTCGTTTGCTCTAAAACGTTGTAAACAAACGTATTACAACAGTTCTGTCCATTTGAACAGCCTAGAAGTTATTACACCGAGGGTTTCTTATAGTTCCCTATGAGACTTAGTGAAAACTTAGCCCCGCAATAAGAGTTCACCTCAATTTCTTATAAAGTACGCCTTTCGCATGGAATGAAACAATTCCGTTTACTCTAAAACGTTGTAAACAAACGTATTACAACAGTTCTGTCCATGGGAACAGTTTAGAACATATTACACCGAGGGTTTTTTAAAGTTCCCCATGAAACTAAGTGAAAACTTTGCCCCGCAATAAGAGTTTACCTTAACTTCTTATAAAATACGCCTTTTTCATGCAGTAAAACGATTCCGTTTGCTCTAAAACCTTATAAACAAACGTATAACAACAGTGCTTTCCTTGGGAACAGCATAGAACTTATTACCCGACGGTTACTTTTAGTTCCCCATGAAACTTAGTGAAAACTTAGCCCAACAATAAGAGTTCATCTCTATTTCTTATAAAGTACACCTTTTGCATGGAATAAAACGATTCCGTTTGCTCTAAAACGTTTTGAACAAACGTATTACAACAGTTCTTTCCTTGGGAACAGCATAGAACTTATTACACCGAGGGTTTCTTATAGTTCCCTATGAGACTTAGTGAAAACTAAGCCCCGCAATAAGAGTTCACCTCAATTTCTTATAAAGTACGCTTTTTGCACGGAATAAAACGATTCAATTTGCTCTAAAGCGTTTTGAACAAACGTATTACAACAGTTCGGTCCATGGGAACAGCCTAGAACATATTACGCCGAGGGTTTTTATAGTTCCCCATGAAACTTAGTGAAAACTTAGCCCCGCAATAAGAGTTCACCTCAATTTCTTATAAAGTACGCCTTTCGCATGGAATAAAACAAATCCGTTTGCTCTAAAACGTTGTAAACAAACGTATTACAACAGTTCTGTCCATGGGAACAGTTTAGAACATATTACACCGAGGGTTTTTTAAAGTTCCCCATGAAACTAAGTGAAAACTTTGCCCCGCAATAAGAGTTTACCTTAACTTCTTATAAAATACGCCTTTTTCATGCAGTAAAACGATTCCGTTTGCTCTAAAACCTTGTAAACAAACGTATAACAACAGTTCTTTCCTTGGGAACAGCATAGAACTTATTACCCGACGGTTACTTTTAGTTCCCCATGAAACTTAGTGAAAACTTAGCCCAACAATAAGAGTTCATCTCTATTCCTTATAAAGTACACCTTTTGCATGGAATAAAACGATTCCGTTTGCTCTAAAACGTTTTGAACAAACGTATTACAACAGTTCGGTCCATGGGAACAGCCTAGAACATATTACACTGAGGGTTTTTATAGTTCCCCATGAAACTTAGTGAAAACTTAGCCCCACAATAATAGTTCACCTCAATTTATTATAAAGTACCCCTTTCGCATGGAATAAAACGATTCCGTTTGCTCTAAAACGTTGTAAACAAACGTATTACAACAGTTCCTTTCATGGGAATAGCCTTGAACTTATTACACCGAGGGTTTCTTATAGTTCCCTATGAGACTAAGTGAAAACTTAGCCCCGCAATAAGAGTTCACCTCAATTTCTTATAAAGTACGCCTTTCGCATGGAATAAAACAATTCCGTTTGGGAACGGCCTAGAACTTATTACCCGACGGTTTCTTTTAGTTCCCCATGAAACTTAGTGAAAACTTAGCCCCACAATAAGAGTTCATCTCTATTTCTTATAAAGTACACCTTTTGCATGGAATTAAACGATTCCGTTTGCTCTAAAACGTTTTGAACAAACGTATTACAACAGTTCGGTCCATGGGAACAGCCTAGAACATATTACACCGAGGGTTTTTTATAGTTCCCCATGAAACTTAGTGAAAACTTAGCCCCGCAATAATAGTTCACCTAAATTTATTATAAAGTACCCCTTTCGCATCGAATAAAACGATTCCGTTTGCTCTAAAACGTTGTAAACAAACGTTAAATAACAGTTCTGTCCATGGAAACAGCCGGAAACTTATTACACCGAGGGTTTCTTATAGTTCCCCGTGAAACTTAAGAAAACTTAGCCCCTTAATAAGAGTTCACCTCAATTTCTTATAAAGTACGCCTTTTGCATGGAATTAAACGATTCCGTTTGCTCTAAAACGTTGTAAACGAAGGTATTACAACGGTTCTGTCCAAGGGAACAGCGTATAATATTTACACCAAGGGTTTCTTATAGTTCCCCATGAAACTTAGTGAAAACTTAGTTAGGCAATAAGAGTTCACCTAAATTTCTTATAAAGTACGCCTTTTGCATAGAATAAAACGATTCTGTTTGCTCTAAAACGTTGTAAACAAACATATTACAATAGTTCTGTCCATGGGAACAGCGTACAACTTTTTACACCGAGGACTCCTTATAGTTCCAAATGAAACTTAGTGAAAACTTAGTTCCACAATAAGAGTCCACCTCAATAACTTATAAAGTACGCCTTTTGAATGGAAGAAAACGATTCCGTTTGCTCTAAAACGTTGTAAACAAACGTATTACAACAGTTCTGTCCATGAGAACAGCCTAGAATAATTACAGCGAGGGTTTCTTATAGTTCCCCATGAACCTTAGTGAAAACTTAGCGCCGCAATAAGAGTTCACCTCATTTTTCTTATAGAATACACCTTTCGCATGGAATAAAACGATTCTGTTTGCTCTAAAATGTTGTGAACAAACGTATTACAACAGTTCTGTCCATGGGAACAGCCTAGAACTTTTTACACCGAGGGTTTCTTATAGTTCCCCATGAAACTTAGTGAAAACTTAGCCCTGCAATAAGAGTTCAGCCCAATTTCTTATAAAGTACGCCTTTCGCATGGAATAAAACGATTCCGTTAGCTCTAAAAAGTTGTAAACAAACGTATAACAACAGTACTGTCCATGGGAACAGCCTAAAGCTTATTAGACCCAGGGTTTCTTATAGTTCCCCATGAAACTTAAGGAAACTTAGCCCCGCAATAAGAGTTCACCTCAATATCTTATAAAGTACGCCTTTCGCATGGAATAAAACGATTCCGTTTGCTCTAAAACGTTGTAAACAAACATATAATAACAGTTCTGTCCATGGGAACAGCCTGAAACTTATTACACCGAGGGGTTTCTTATAGTTCCCCATGAAACTTAAGGAAACTAAGCCCCGCAATAAGAGTTCACCTAAATCTCTTATAAAGTACGACTTTCGCATGGAATAAAACGATTTTGTTTGCTCAAAAACGTTGTAAACAAACGTATTACAACAGTTCTGTCCATAGGAACAGCGTAGAACTTTTTACACCTGAGGTTTCTTATAGTTCCCCATGAGACTTAGTGAAAACTTAGCTCTGCAATTAGAGTTCACCTCAATTTCTTATTAAGTACGCCTTTCCCATGGACAAAACGATTCTGGTTGCTCTAAGACGTTGTAAACAAACGTATAACAACAGTTCTCTCCTTGGGAACAGCATAGAACTTATTACCCGATGGTTTCTTCTAGTTCCCCATGAAACTTAGTGAAAACTTAGCCCCGCAATAAGAGTTCACCTCAATGTCTTATAAAGTACGCCTTTCGCATGGAATTAAAACCATTCCGTTTGCTCTAAAACGTTGTAAACGAACGTATTACAACGGTTCTGTCAAAGGGAACAGCGTATAATATTTACACCAAGGGTTTCTTATAGTTCCTCATGAAACTTAGTGAAAACTTAGCTCTGCAATTAGAGTTCACCTCAATTTCTTATTAAGTTCGCCTTTTGCATGGACAAAACGATTCTGTTTGCTCTAAGACGTTGTAAACAAACGTATTACAACTGTTCTCTCCATGGGAAGAGCCTAGAACATATTACACTGAGTGTTTTTTTATAGTTCCCAATGGAACTTAGTGAAAAATTAGCCCCGCAATAAGAGATCACCTCAATTTCTTATAAAGTACTCCTTTTGCATGTAATTAAACGATTCCGTTTGCTCTAAAACGTTGTAAACGAACGTATTACAACGGTTTTGTCCAAGGGAACAGCGTAAAACATTTACACCAAGGGTTTCTTATAGCTCCCCATGAAACTTAGTGAAAACTTAGTTCTGCTATAAGAGTCCACCTCAATTTCTTATAAAGTACGCCTTTTACATTGAATAAAACGATTCCATTTGCTCTAAAACGTTGTAAACAAACGTATTACAACAGTTCTGTCCATGGTAACAGCCTAGGACATATTACACCAAGGGTTTCTTATAGTTCCCCATGAAACTTAGTAAAAACTTTGTTCTGCGATAAGAGTCCACCTCAATTTCTTATAAAGTACTCCTTTTGCATGGAATAAAACAATTCCGTTTGCTCTAAAACGTTGTAAACAAACGTATTACAACAGTTCTGTCCATGGGAACAGTTTAGAATATATTACACCGAGGGTTTTTTAAAGTTCCCCATGAAACTAAGTGAAAACTTTGCCCCGCAATAAGAGTTTACCTTAACTTCTTATAAAATACGCCTTTTTCATGCAGTAAAACGATTCCGTTTGCTCTAAAGCCTTGTTAACAAATGTATAACAACAGTTCTTTCCTTGGGAACAGCCTAGAACTTATTACCCAACGGTTTCTTTTAGTTCCCCATAAAACTTAGTGAAAACTTAGCCCAACAATAAGAGTTCGTCTCTATTTCTTATAAAGTACACCTTTTGCATGGAATAAAACGATTCCGTTTGCTCTAAAACATTTTGAACAAACGTATTACAACAGTTCGGTCCATGGAAACAGCCTAAAACATATTACACCAAGGGTTTCTTATAGTTCCCCATGTAACTTAGTGAAAACTTTATTCAAAAATAAGAGTTCACCTCAATTTCTTATAAAGTACGTCTTTTGCATGGAATAAAACGATTCCGTTTGCTCTAAAACGTTGTAAACAAACGTATTACAACAGCTCTGTCCATGGGAACAGCCTAGAAAATATTACACTGAGGGTTTTTTTATAGTTCCCAATGAAACTTACTGAAAACCTAGCCCCGCAATTAGAGTTCACGTCAATTTCTTATAAAGTACTCCTTTTGCATGAAATAAAACGATTCCGTTTGCTCTAAAACGTTGTAAACAAACGTATTACAACAGTTCTGTCCATGGGAACAGCGTAAAACTTTTTACACCGAGGGATTCTTATAGTTCCCCATGAAACTTAGTGAGAACTTAGTTCCACAATAAGAGCTCACCTCAATAACTTAGAAAGTACGCCTTTTGCATGGAATAAAACGATTCTGTTTGCTCTAAAATGTTGTAAACATACGTATTACAACACTTCTGTTCATGGGAACAGCCTGAAACTTATTACACCGAGGGCTTCTTATAGTTCCCCATGAAACTTAGTGAGAACTTAGTTCCACAATAAGAGCTCACCTCATTTTCTTATAAAATACGCCTTTCGCATGGAATAAAACGATTCTGTTTGCTCTAAAACATTGTAAACAAACGTATTACAATAGTTCTGTCCATGGGAACAGCCCAGCACTTTTTACACAGAGGGTTTGTTATAGTTCCCCATGAAACTTAAGGAAACTTAGCCCCGCAATAAGAGTTCAGCCCATTTTCTTATAAAGTACGCCTTTCGCATGGAATAAAACGATTCTGTTTGCTCTAAAACATTGTAAACAAACGTATTACAATAGTTCTGTCCATGGGAACAGCCCAGCACTTTTTACACCGAGGGTTTGTTATAGTTCCCCATGAAACTTAGTGCAAAGTTAGCCCTGCAATAAGAGTTCAGCCCAATTTCTTATAAAGTACGCCTTTCGCATGAAATAAAACGATTCCGTTTGCTCTAAAACGTTGTATACAAACGTATAACAACAGTTCTGTCCATGGGAACAGCCTAGAACTTATTACACCGAGGGTTTCTTATAGTTGCCCATGAAACTTAAGGAAACTTAGCCCCGCAATGAGAGTTCACCTCAATTTCTTATAAAGTACGCCTTTCGCATGGAATAAAACAATTCTGTTTGCTCTAAAACGTTGTAAACAAACGTATTACAACAGTTCTGTCCATGGGAACAGTTTAGAACATATTACACCGAGGGTTTTTTAAAGTTCCCCATGAAACTAAGTGAAAACTTTGCCCCGCAATAAGAGTTTACCTTAAATTCTTATAAAATACGCCTTTTTCATGCAGTAAAACGATTCCGTTTGCTCTAAAGCCTTGTAAACAAACGTATAACAACAGTTCTTTCCTTGGGAACAGCCTAGAACTTATTACCCGAAGGTTTCTTTTAGTTCCCCATAACACTTAGTGACAACTTAGCCCAACAATAAGAGTTCATCTCTATTTCTTATAAAGTACACCTTTTGCATGGAATAAAACGATTCCGTTTGCTCTAAAACGTTTTGAACAAACGTATTACAACAGTTCGGTCCATGGAAACAGCCTAGAACATATTACACCGAGGGTTTTTTATAGTTCCCAATGAAACTTAGTGAAAACTTAGCCCCACGATAATAGTTTACCTCAATTTATTATAAAGTACCCCTTTCGCATGGAATAAAACGATTCTGTTTGCTCTAAAACGTTGTAAACAAACGTATAATAACAGTTCTGTCAATGGGAACAGCTGGAAACCTATTACACCGAGGTTTTCTTATAGTTCCCCATGAAACTTAAGAAAACTTAGCCCCGCAATAAGAGTTCACCTCAATTTCTTATAAAGTACGCCTTTTGCACGGAATAAAACGATTCAATTTGCTCTAAAGCATTGTAAACAAACGTATTACAACAGTTCTGTTCATGGGAACAGCTTTGAACTTATTACACCGAGGGTTTCTTATAGTTCCCTATGAGACTTAGTGAAAACTTAGCCCCGCAATAAGAGTTCACCTCGATTTCTTATAAAGTACGCCTTTCGCATGGAATAAAACAATTCCGTTTGCTCTAAAACGTTGTAAACGAGCGTATTACAACAGTTCTGTCCATGGGAACAGCCGGAAACTTATTACACCGAGGGTTTCTTATAGTTCCTCATGAAACTTAAGAAAACTTAGCCCCGCAATAAGAGTTCACCTCAATTTCTTATAAAGTATGCCTTTTGCATGGAATAAAACGATTCCGTTTGCTCTAAAACGTTGTAAACAAACGTATTACAACAGTTCTGTCCATGGGAACAGCCTAGGACATATTACACCGAGGGTTTTTTTATAGTTCCCAATGAAACTTAGTGAAATGCTAGCCCCGCAATTACAGTTCACGTCAATTTCTTATAAACTACTCCTTTTGCATGAAATAAAACGATTCCGTTTGCTCTAAAACATTGTAAACAAACGTATTACAACAGTTCTGTCCATGGGAACAGCGTACAACTTTTTACACCGAGTGTTTCTTATAGTTCCCCATGAAACTTAGTGAAAACTTAGCTCTGCAAAAAGAGTTCACCTCAATTTCTAATTAAGTACGGCTTTCGCATGGAGAAAACGATTCTGTTTGCGCTAAAACGTTGTAAACAAACGTATTACAATAGTTCTGTCCATGGGAACAGCCTAGAACTTATTACAGCGGGGGTTTCTTATAGTTCCCCATGAAACTTAGTGAAAACATAACGCCGCAATAAGAGTTCACCTCATTTTCTTATAAAATACGACTTTCGCATGGAATAAATCGATTTTGTTTGCTCTAAAACGTTGTAAACAAACGTATTACAACAGTTCTGTCCATGGGAAGGCGTAGAACTTTTTACACCTAGGGTCTCTTATAGTTCCCCATGAAACTTAGTGAAAACTTAGCTCTGGAATTAGTGTTCATCTCAATTTCTTATCAAGTACGCCTTTCGCATGGACAAAACCTATCTGTTTGCTCTAAAACGTTGTAAACAAACGTATAATAACAGTTCTGTCCATGGGAACAGCCTGAAACTTATTACACCGAGGGTTTCTTATAGTCCCCCATGAAACTTAAGGAAACTTAGCCCCGCAATAAGAGTTCACCTCAATTTCTTATAAAGTACGACTTTCGCATGGAATAAATCGATTTTGTTTGCTCTAAAACGTTGTAAACAAACGTATTACAACGGTTTGTCCATGGGAACAGCGTAGAACTTATTACATTGAGGGTTAATTATAGTTCACCATGAAACTTAAGGAAACTTAGCCCCGCCATAAGAGTTCCACTCAATTTCTTATAAAGTACGCCTTTCGCATGGAAAAAAACGATTCCGTTTGCTCTAAAACGTTGTAAACAAACGTATAATAACAGTTCTGTCCATGGGAACAGTCAGAACTTATTACACTGAGGGTTTCTTATAGTTCCCCATGAAACTTACGAAAACTTAGCGCCACAATAAGAGTTCACCTGAACTTCTTATAAAGTACGCCTTTTGCATGGAACAAAGAGATTTAGTTTGCTCTAAAACGTTGTAAACAAACGTAATACAACAGTTCTGTCCATGGGAACAGCCTAGAAATTATTACACCGAAGGTTTCTTATAGTTCCCCACGAGATTTAGTGAAAACTTAGCTCTACAATAAGAGTTCACCTCAATTTCTTATAAAGTCCTCCTTTTGCATGAAATAAAACGATTCCGTTTGCTCTAAAACCTTGTAAACAAACGTAAAACAGCAGTTCTGTCCATGGAAACAGCGTAAAACTTTTTACACCGAGGGTTTCTTATAGTTCCCCATGAAACTTAGTGAAAACTTAGTTCCACAATAAGAGTTCACGTCAATTTCTTATAAAGTACTCCTTTTGCATGGAATAAAACGATTTTGTTTGCTCTAAAACGTTGTTAACAAACGTATTACAACAGTTCTGTCCAAGGGAACAGCGTAGAACTTTTTACACTGAGGGTTTCTTATAGTTCCCCATGAAACTTAGTGAAGACTTAGCTCTGCAAAAAGAGTTCACCTCAATTTCTTATTAAGTACGGCTTTCCCATGGAGAAAACGATTCTGTTTGCTCTAAAACGTTGTAAACAAACGTATTACAATAGTTCTGTCCATGGAAACAGCCTAGAACTTATTACACCGAGGGTTTCTTATAGTTCCCCATGAAACTTAGTGAAAACTTAGTTCCACAATAAGAGTTTACCTCAATAACTTATAAAGTACGCCTTTTGCATGGAATAAAACGATTCCGTTTGCTCTAAAACGTTGTAAACAAACGTATTACAACAGTTCTGTCCATGGGAACAGCCTAGAACATATTACAGCGAGGGTTTCTTATAGTTCCCATGAAACTTAGTGAAAACATAACGCCGCAATAAGAGTTCACCTCATTTTCTTATAAAAAACGACTTTCGCATGGAATAAATCGATTTTGTTTGCTCTAAAACGTTGTAAACAAACGTATTACAACAGTTCTGTCCATGGGAAGGCGTAAAACTTTTTACACCTAGGGTCTCTTATAGTTCCCCATGAAACTTAGTGAAAACTTAGTTCCACAATAAGAGTTCACGTCAATTTCTTATAAAGTACTCCTTTTGCGTGGAATAAAACGATTTTGTTTGCTCTAAAACGTTGTAAACAAACGTATTACAACACTTCTGTCCAAGGGAACAGCGTAGAACTTTTTACACCGAGGGTTTCTTATATTTCCCCATGAAACTTAGTGAAAACTTATTTCTGCAATAAGAGTTCACCTCAATTTCTTATAAAGTACGCCTTTCGCATGGAGAAAACGATTCCGTTTGCTCTAAAACGTTGTAAGCAAACGTATTACAACAGTTCTGTCCATGGGAGCAGCCTAGAACTTATTACACCGAGGGTTTCTTATAGTTCCCAATGAAACTTAGTGAAAACTTAGCCCCGTAATAAGAGTTTACCTCAATTCTTATGAAGTACGATTTTCGCATGGAATAAATCGACTCCGTTTGCTCTAAAACGTTGTAGACAAACCTATAACAACACTTCTGTCCATGGGAACAGCCTAGAACTTATTACACCGAAGGTTTCTTATAGTTCCCCATGAGATTTAGTGAAAACTTAGCTCTGCAATAAGAGTTCACCTCAATTTCTTATAAAGTACTCCTTTTGCATGAAATAAAACGATTCCGTTTGCTCTAAAACCTTGTAAACAAACGTATAACAGCAGTTCTGTCCATGGAAACAGCGTAAAACTTTTTACACCGAGGGTTTCTTATAGTTCCCCATGAAACTTAGTGAAAACTTAGTTCCACAATAAGAGTTCACCTCAATAACTTATAAAGTACGCCCTTTGCATGGAATAAAACGATTCCGTTTGCTCTAAAACGTTGTAGACATACGTATTACAACAGTTCTGTTCATGGGAACAGCCTGAAACTTATTACACCGAGGGTTTTTTTATAGTTCCCAATGAAACTTAGTGAAAACCTAGCCCTGCAATTAGAGTTCACGTCAATTTCTTATAAAGTTTTCCTTTTGCATGAAATAAAACGATTCCGTTTGCTTTAAAACGTTGAAAACAAACGTATTACAACAGTTCTGTCCATGGGAACAGCGTACATACTTTTTACACCGAGGGTTTCTTATAGTTCCCCATGAAACTTAGTGAAAACTTAGTTCCACAATAAGAGTTCACCTCAATAACTTATAAAGTACACCTTTTGCATGGAATAAAACGATTCTGTTTGCTCTAAAACGTTGTAAACAAACGTATTACAACAGTTCTGTCAATGAAAACAGCCTAGAACATATTACAGCAAGGGTTTCTTATAGTTCCCCATGAAACTAAGTGAAAACTTAGCGCCGCAATAAAAGTTCACCTCATTTTCTTATAAAATACGCCTTTCGCATGGAAGAAAACGATTCTGTCTGCTCTAAAACGTTGTAAACAAACGTATTACAACAGTTCTGTCCATGGGAACAGCCTAGAACATATTACACCGAGGGTTTTTTAAAGTTCCCCATCAGACTTAGCGAAAACTTTGCACTGCAATAAGAGTTCGTCTCAATTTCTTATAAAGTACGCCTTTCGCATGGAATAAATCGATTCCTTTTGCTCTAAACCGTTGTAAACAAACGTATTACAACAGTTCTGTCAATGGGAACAGCCTAGCACATATTACACCGAGGGTTCTTTTATAGGTCCCAATGAAACTTAGTGAAAACCAAGCCCCGCAATTAGAGTTCACGTCAATTTCTTATAAAGTACTCCTTTTGCATGGAATAAATAGATTCCGTTTGCTCTAAAACGTTGTAAACAAACGTATTACAACAGTTTTGTCCATGGGAACAGCCTAGCACATATTACACCGAGGGTTTTTTTATAGTTCCCAATGAAATTTAGTGAAAACCTAGCCCCGCAATTAGAGTTCACGTCAATTTCTTATAAAGTACTCCTTTTGCATGAAATAAAACGATTCCGTTTGCTCTAAAACGTTGTAAACAAACGTATTACTACAGTTCTGGCCATGGGAACAGCCTAAAGCTTATCATACCGAGGTTTTCTTATAGTTCCCCATGAAACTTAGGGAAAACTTAGAGCCGCAATAAGAGTTCACCTCATTTTCTTATAAAATACGCCTTTCGCATGGAAGAAAACGATTCTGTTTGCTCTAAAACGTTGTAAACAAACGTATTACAACAGTTCTGTCCATGGGAACAGCCTAAAACTTATTATACCGAGGGTTTCTTATATTTCCCCATGAAACTTAAGGAAACTTAGCCCCGCAATAAGAGTTCACCTCAATTTCATATAAAGTACGCCTTTGCATGGAATAAAACGATTCCGTTTGCAATAAAACGTTGTAAACAAACGTATAATAACAGTTCTGTCCATGGGAACAGCCTGAAACTTATTACACCGAGGGTTTCTTATAGTTTCCTATGAAACCTAAGGAAACTAAGCCCCGCAATAAGAGAGCACGTCAATTTCTTATAAAGTACTCCTTTTGCATGGAATAAAACGATTCCGTTTGCTCTAAAACGTTGTAAACAAACGTATTACAACAGTTCTGTCCATGGGAACAGCGTAGAACTTTTTACACCTAGGGTTTCTTATAGTTCCCCATGAAACTTAGTGAAAACTTAGCCCCGCAATAAGAGTTCACCTCAATTTCTTATAAAGTACTCCTTTTGCATGAAATAAAACGATTAGGTTTGCTCTAAAACGTTGTAAACAAACGTATTACAACAGTTCTGTCAATGGGAACAGCCTAGCACATATTACACCGAGGGTTCTTTTATAGTTCCCAATGAAACTTAGTGAAAACCAAGCCCCGCAATTAGAGTTCACGTCAATTTCTTATAAAGTACTCCTTTTGCATGGAATAAATAGATTCCGTTTGCTCTAAAACGTTGTAAACAAACGTATTACAACAGTTTTGTCCATGGGAACAGCCTAGCACATATTACACCGAGGGTTTTTTTATAGTTCCCAATGAAATTTAGTGAAAACCTAGCCCCGCAATTAGAGTTCACGTCAATTTCTTATAAAGTACTCCTTTTGCATGAAATAAAACGATTCCGTTTGCTCTAAAACGTTGTAAACAAACGTATTACTACAGTTCTGGCCATGGGAACAGCCTAAAGCTTATCATACCGAGGTTTTCTTATAGTTCCCCATGAAACTTAGGGAAAACTTAGAGCCGCAATAAGAGTTCACCTCATTTTCTTATAAAATACGCCTTTCGCATGGAAGAAAACGATTCTGTTTGCTCTAAAACGTTGTAAACAAACGTATTACAACAGTTCTGTCCATGGGAACAGCCTAAAACTTATTATACCGAGGGTTTCTTATATTTCCCCATGAAACTTAAGGAAACTTAGCCCCGCAATAAGAGTTCACCTCAATTTCATATAAAGTACGCCTTTGCATGGAATAAAACGATTCCGTTTGCAATAAAACGTTGTAAACAAACGTATAATAACAGTTCTGTCCATGGGAACAGCCTGAAACTTATTACACCGAGGGTTTCTTATAGTTTCCTATGAAACCTAAGGAAACTAAGCCCCGCAATAAGAGAGCACGTCAATTTCTTATAAAGTACTCCTTTTGCATGGAATAAAACGATTCCGTTTGCTCTAAAACGTTGTAAACAAACGTATTACAACAGTTCTGTCCATGGGAACAGCGTAGAACTTTTTACACCTAGGGTTTCTTATAGTTCCCCATGAAACTTAGTGAAAACTTAGCCCCGCAATAAGAGTTCACCTCAATTTCTTATAAAGTACTCCTTTTGCATGAAATAAAACGATTAGGTTTGCTCTAAAACGTTGTAAACAAACGAATTACAACAGTTCTGTCCATGGGAACAGCGTACAACTTTTTACACCGAGGGTTTCTTATAGTTTCCAACGAAACTTAGTGAAAACTTAGTTCCACAATAAGAGTTCACCTCAATAACTTATAAAGTACGCCTTTTGCATAGATGAAACGATTCCGTTTGCTCTAAAACGTTGTAAACAAACGTATTACAACAGTTCTGTCCATGAGAACAGCCTAAAATATATTACAGCGAGGGTTTCTTATAGTTCTCCATGAACCTTAGTGAAAACTTAGCGCCGCAATAAGAGTTCACCTCATTTTTCTTATAGAATACACCTTTCGCATGGAATAAAACGATTCTGTTTGCTCTAAAATGTTGTGAACAAACGTATTACAACAGTTCTGTCCATGGGAACAGCCTAGAACTTTTTACACCGAGGGTTTCTTATAGTTCCCCATGAAACTTAGTGAAAACTTAGCCCTGCAATAAGAGTTCAGCCCAATTTCTTATAAAGTACGCCTTTCGCATGGAATAAAACGATTCCGTTAGCTCTAAAAAGTTGTAAACAAACGTATAACAACAGTACTGTCCATGGGAACAGCCTAAAGCTTATTAGACCCAGGGTTTCTTATAGTTCCCCATGAAACTTAAGGAAACTTAGCCCCGCAATAAGAGTTCACCTCAATATCTTATAAAGTACGCCTTTCGCATGGAATAAAACGATTCCGTTTGCTCTAAAACGTTGTAAACAAACATATAATAACAGTTCTGTCCATGGGAACAGCCTGAAACTTATTACACCGAGGGGTTTCTTATAGTTCCCCATGAAACTTAAGGAAACTAAGCCCCGCAATAAGAGTTCACCTAAATCTCTTATAAAGTACGACTTTCGCATGGAATAAAACGATTTTGTTTGCTCAAAAACGTTGTAAACAAACGTATTACAACAGTTCTGTCCATAGGAACAGCGTAGAACTTTTTACACCTGAGGTTTCTTATAGTTCCCCATGAGACTTAGTGAAAACTTAGCTCTGCAATTAGAGTTCACCTCAATTTCTTATTAAGTACGCCTTTCCCATGGACAAAACGATTCTGGTTGCTCTAAGACGTTGTAAACAAACGTATAACAACAGTTCTCTCCTTGGGAACAGCATAGAACTTATTACCCGATGGTTTCTTCTAGTTCCCCATGAAACTTAGTGAAAACTTAGCCCCGCAATAAGAGTTCACCTCAATGTCTTATAAAGTACGCCTTTCGCATGGAATTAAAACCATTCCGTTTGCTCTAAAACGTTGTAAACGAACGTATTACAACGGTTCTGTCAAAGGGAACAGCGTATAATATTTACACCAAGGGTTTCTTATAGTTCCTCATGAAACTTAGTGAAAACTTAGCTCTGCAATTAGAGTTCACCTCAATTTCTTATTAAGTTCGCCTTTTGCATGGACAAAACGATTCTGTTTGCTCTAAGACGTTGTAAACAAACGTATTACAACTGTTCTCTCCATGGGAAGAGCCTAGAACATATTACACTGAGTGTTTTTTTATAGTTCCCAATGGAACTTAGTGAAAAATTAGCCCCGCAATAAGAGATCACCTCAATTTCTTATAAAGTACTCCTTTTGCATGTAATTAAACGATTCCGTTTGCTCTAAAACGTTGTAAACGAACGTATTACAACGGTTTTGTCCAAGGGAACAGCGTAAAACATTTACACCAAGGGTTTCTTATAGCTCCCCATGAAACTTAGTGAAAACTTAGTTCTGCTATAAGAGTCCACCTCAATTTCTTATAAAGTACGCCTTTTACATTGAATAAAACGATTCCATTTGCTCTAAAACGTTGTAAACAAACGTATTACAACAGTTCTGTCCATGGTAACAGCCTAGGACATATTACACCAAGGGTTTCTTATAGTTCCCCATGAAACTTAGTAAAAACTTTGTTCTGCGATAAGAGTCCACCTCAATTTCTTATAAAGTACTCCTTTTGCATGGAATAAAACAATTCCGTTTGCTCTAAAACGTTGTAAACAAACGTATTACAACAGTTCTGTCCATGGGAACAGTTTAGAATATATTACACCGAGGGTTTTTTAAAGTTCCCCATGAAACTAAGTGAAAACTTTGCCCCGCAATAAGAGTTTACCTTAACTTCTTATAAAATACGCCTTTTTCATGCAGTAAAACGATTCCGTTTGCTCTAAAGCCTTGTTAACAAATGTATAACAACAGTTCTTTCCTTGGGAACAGCCTAGAACTTATTACCCAACGGTTTCTTTTAGTTCCCCATAAAACTTAGTGAAAACTTAGCCCAACAATAAGAGTTCGTCTCTATTTCTTATAAAGTACACCTTTTGCATGGAATAAAACGATTCCGTTTGCTCTAAAACATTTTGAACAAACGTATTACAACAGTTCGGTCCATGGAAACAGCCTAAAACATATTACACCAAGGGTTTCTTATAGTTCCCCATGTAACTTAGTGAAAACTTTATTCAAAAATAAGAGTTCACCTCAATTTCTTATAAAGTACGTCTTTTGCTTGGAATAAAACGATTCCGTTTGCTCTAAAACGTTGTAAACAAACGTATTACAACAGCTCTGTCCATGGGAACAGCCTAGAAAATATTACACTGAGGGTTTTTTTATAGTTCCCAATGAAACTTACTGAAAACCTAGCCCCGCAATTAGAGTTTACGTCAATTTCTTATAAAGTACTCCTTTTGCATGAAATAAAACGATTCCGTTTGCTCTAAAACGTTGTAAACAAACGTATTACAACAGTTCTGTCCATGGGAACAGCGTAAAACTTTTTACACCGAGGGATTCTTATAGTTCCCCATGAAACTTAGTGAGAACTTAGTTCCACAATAAGAGCTCACCTCAATAACTTAGAAAGTACGCCTTTTGCATGGAATAAAACGATTCTGTTTGCTCTAAAATGTTGTAAACATACGTATTACAACACTTCTGTTCATGGGAACAGCCTGAAACTTATTACACCGAGGGCTTCTTATAGTTCCCCATGAAACTTAGTGAGAACTTAGTTCCACAATAAGAGCTCACCTCATTTTCTTATAAAATACGCCTTTCGCATGGAATAAAACGATTCTGTTTGCTCTAAAACATTGTAAACAAACGTATTACAATAGTTCTGTCCATGGGAACAGCCCAGCACTTTTTACACAGAGGGTTTGTTATAGTTCCCCATGAAACTTAAGGAAACTTAGCCCCGCAATAAGAGTTCAGCCCATTTTCTTATAAAGTACGCCTTTCGCATGGAATAAAACGATTCTGTTTGCTCTAAAACATTGTAAACAAACGTATTACAATAGTTCTGTCCATGGGAACAGCCCAGCACTTTTTACACCGAGGGTTTGTTATAGTTCCCCATGAAACTTAGTGCAAAGTTAGCCCTGCAATAAGAGTTCAGCCCAATTTCTTATAAAGTACGCCTTTCGCATGAAATAAAACGATTCCGTTTGCTCTAAAACGTTGTATACAAACGTATAACAACAGTTCTGTCCATGGGAACAGCCTAGAACTTATTACACCGAGGGTTTCTTATAGTTGCCCATGAAACTTAAGGAAACTTAGCCCCGCAATGAGAGTTCACCTCAATTTCTTATAAAGTACGCCTTTCGCATGGAATAAAACAATTCTGTTTGCTCTAAAACGTTGTAAACAAACGTATTACAACAGTTCTGTCCATGGGAACAGTTTAGAACATATTACACCGAGGGTTTTTTAAAGTTCCCCATGAAACTAAGTGAAAACTTTGCCCCGCAATAAGAGTTTACCTTAAATTCTTATAAAATACGCCTTTTTCATGCAGTAAAACGATTCCGTTTGCTCTAAAGCCTTGTAAACAAACGTATAACAACAGTTCTTTCCTTGGGAACAGCCTAGAACTTATTACCCGAAGGTTTCTTTTAGTTCCCCATAACACTTAGTGACAACTTAGCCCAACAATAAGAGTTCATCTCTATTTCTTATAAAGTACACCTTTTGCATGGAATAAAACGATTCCGTTTGCTCTAAAACGTTTTGAACAAACGTATTACAACAGTTCGGTCCATGGAAACAGCCTAGAACATATTACACCGAGGGTTTTTTATAGTTCCCAATGAAACTTAGTGAAAACTTAGCCCCACGATAATAGTTTACCTCAATTTATTATAAAGTACCCCTTTCGCATGGAATAAAACGATTCTGTTTGCTCTAAAACGTTGTAAACAAACGTATAATAACAGTTCTGTCAATGGGAACAGCTGGAAACCTATTACACCGAGGTTTTCTTATAGTTCCCCATGAAACTTAAGAAAACTTAGCCCCGCAATAAGAGTTCACCTCAATTTCTTATAAAGTACGCCTTTTGCACGGAATAAAACGATTCAATTTGCTCTAAAGCATTGTAAACAAACGTATTACAACAGTTCTGTTCATGGGAACAGCTTTGAACTTATTACACCGAGGGTTTCTTATAGTTCCCTATGAGACTTAGTGAAAACTTAGCCCCGCAATAAGAGTTCACCTCGATTTCTTATAAAGTACGCCTTTCGCATGGAATAAAACAATTCCGTTTGCTCTAAAACGTTGTAAACGAGCGTATTACAACAGTTCTGTCCATGGGAACAGCCGGAAACTTATTACACCGAGGGTTTCTTATAGTTCCTCATGAAACTTAAGAAAACTTAGCCCCGCAATAAGAGTTCACCTCAATTTCTTATAAAGTATGCCTTTTGCATGGAATAAAACGATTCCGTTTGCTCTAAAACGTTGTAAACAAACGTATTACAACAGTTCTGTCCATGGGAACAGCCTAGGACATATTACACCGAGGGTTTTTTTATAGTTCCCAATGAAACTTAGTGAAATGCTAGCCCCGCAATTACAGTTCACGTCAATTTCTTATAAACTACTCCTTTTGCATGAAATAAAACGATTCCGTTTGCTCTAAAACATTGTAAACAAACGTATTACAACAGTTCTGTCCATGGGAACAGCGTACAACTTTTTACACCGAGTGTTTCTTATAGTTCCCCATGAAACTTAGTGAAAACTTAGCTCTGCAAAAAGAGTTCACCTCAATTTCTAATTAAGTACGGCTTTCGCATGGAGAAAACGATTCTGTTTGCGCTAAAACGTTGTAAACAAACGTATTACAATAGTTCTGTCCATGGGAACAGCCTAGAACTTATTACAGCGGGGGTTTCTTATAGTTCCCCATGAAACTTAGTGAAAACATAACGCCGCAATAAGAGTTCACCTCATTTTCTTATAAAATACGACTTTCGCATGGAATAAATCGATTTTGTTTGCTCTAAAACGTTGTAAACAAACGTATTACAACAGTTCTGTCCATGGGAAGGCGTAGAACTTTTTACACCTAGGGTCTCTTATAGTTCCCCATGAAACTTAGTGAAAACTTAGCTCTGGAATTAGTGTTCATCTCAATTTCTTATCAAGTACGCCTTTCGCATGGACAAAACCTATCTGTTTGCTCTAAAACGTTGTAAACAAACGTATAATAACAGTTCTGTCCATGGGAACAGCCTGAAACTTATTACACCGAGGGTTTCTTATAGTCCCCCATGAAACTTAAGGAAACTTAGCCCCGCAATAAGAGTTCACCTCAATTTCTTATAAAGTACGACTTTCGCATGGAATAAATCGATTTTGTTTGCTCTAAAACGTTGTAAACAAACGTATTACAACGGTTTGTCCATGGGAACAGCGTAGAACTTATTACACCGAGGGTTAATTATAGTTCACCATGAAACTTAAGGAAACTTAGCCCCGCCATAAGAGTTCCACTCAATTTCTTATAAAGTACGCCTTTCGCATGGAAAAAAACGATTCCGTTTGCTCTAAAACGTTGTAAACAAACGTATAATAACAGTTCTGTCCATGGGAACAGTCAGAACTTATTACACTGAGGGTTTCTTATAGTTCCCCATGAAACTTACGAAAACTTAGCGCCACAATAAGAGTTCACCTGAACTTCTTATAAAGTACGCCTTTTGCATGGAACAAAGAGATTTAGTTTGCTCTAAAACGTTGTAAACAAACGTAATACAACAGTTCTGTCCATGGGAACAGCCTAGAAATTATTACACCGAAGGTTTCTTATAGTTCCCCACGAGATTTAGTGAAAACTTAGCTCTACAATAAGAGTTCACCTCAATTTCTTATAAAGTCCTCCTTTTGCATGAAATAAAACGATTCCGTTTGCTCTAAAACCTTGTAAACAAACGTAAAACAGCAGTTCTGTCCATGGAAACAGCGTAAAACTTTTTACACCGAGGGTTTCTTATAGTTCCCCATGAAACTTAGTGAAAACTTAGTTCCACAATAAGAGTTCACGTCAATTTCTTATAAAGTACTCCTTTTGCATGGAATAAAACGATTTTGTTTGCTCTAAAACGTTGTTAACAAACGTATTACAACAGTTCTGTCCAAGGGAACAGCGTAGAACTTTTTACACTGAGGGTTTCTTATAGTTCCCCATGAAACTTAGTGAAGACTTAGCTCTGCAAAAAGAGTTCACCTCAATTTCTTATTAAGTACGGCTTTCCCATGGAGAAAACGATTCTGTTTGCTCTAAAACGTTGTAAACAAACGTATTACAATAGTTCTGTCCATGGAAACAGCCTAGAACTTATTACACCGAGGGTTTCTTATAGTTCCCCATGAAACTTAGTGAAAACTTAGTTCCACAATAAGAGTTTACCTCAATAACTTATAAAGTACGCCTTTTGCATGGAATAAAACGATTCCGTTTGCTCTAAAACGTTGTAAACAAACGTATTACAACAGTTCTGTCCATGGGAACAGCCTAGAACATATTACAGCGAGGGTTTCTTATAGTTCCCATGAAACTTAGTGAAAACATAACGCCGCAATAAGAGTTCACCTCATTTTCTTATAAAAAACGACTTTCGCATGGAATAAATCGATTTTGTTTGCTCTAAAACGTTGTAAACAAACGTATTACAACAGTTCTGTCCATGGGAAGGCGTAAAACTTTTTACACCTAGGGTCTCTTATAGTTCCCCATGAAACTTAGTGAAAACTTAGTTCCACAATAAGAGTTCACGTCAATTTCTTATAAAGTACTCCTTTTGCGTGGAATAAAACGATTTTGTTTGCTCTAAAACGTTGTAAACAAACGTATTACAACACTTCTGTCCAAGGGAACAGCGTAGAACTTTTTACACCGAGGGTTTCTTATATTTCCCCATGAAACTTAGTGAAAACTTATTTCTGCAATAAGAGTTCACCTCAATTTCTTATAAAGTACGCCTTTCGCATGGAGAAAACGATTCCGTTTGCTCTAAAACGTTGTAAGCAAACGTATTACAACAGTTCTGTCCATGGGAGCAGCCTAGAACTTATTACACCGAGGGTTTCTTATAGTTCCCAATGAAACTTAGTGAAAACTTAGCCCCGTAATAAGAGTTTACCTCAATTCTTATGAAGTACGATTTTCGCATGGAATAAATCGACTCCGTTTGCTCTAAAACGTTGTAGACAAACCTATAACAACACTTCTGTCCATGGGAACAGCCTAGAACTTATTACACCGAAGGTTTCTTATAGTTCCCCATGAGATTTAGTGAAAACTTAGCTCTGCAATAAGAGTTCACCTCAATTTCTTATAAAGTACTCCTTTTGCATGAAATAAAACGATTCCGTTTGCTCTAAAACCTTGTAAACAAACGTATAACAGCAGTTCTGTCCATGGAAACAGCGTAAAACTTTTTACACCGAGGGTTTCTTATAGTTCCCCATGAAACTTAGTGAAAACTTAGTTCCACAATAAGAGTTCACCTCAATAACTTATAAAGTACGCCCTTTGCATGGAATAAAACGATTCCGTTTGCTCTAAAACGTTGTAGACATACGTATTACAACAGTTCTGTTCATGGGAACAGCCTGAAACTTATTACACCGAGGGTTTTTTTATAGTTCCCAATGAAACTTAGTGAAAACCTAGCCCTGCAATTAGAGTTCACGTCAATTTCTTATAAAGTTTTCCTTTTGCATGAAATAAAACGATTCCGTTTGCTTTAAAACGTTGAAAACAAACGTATTACAACAGTTCTGTCCATGGGAACAGCGTACATACTTTTTACACCGAGGGTTTCTTATAGTTCCCCATGAAACTTAGTGAAAACTTAGTTCCACAATAAGAGTTCACCTCAATAACTTATAAAGTACACCTTTTGCATGGAATAAAACGATTCTGTTTGCTCTAAAACGTTGTAAACAAACGTATTACAACAGTTCTGTCAATGAAAACAGCCTAGAACATATTACAGCAAGGGTTTCTTATAGTTCCCCATGAAACTTAGTGAAAACTTAGCGCCGCAATAAAAGTTCACCTCATTTTCTTATAAAATACGCCTTTCGCATGGAAGAAAACGATTCTGTCTGCTCTAAAACGTTGTAAACAAAAGTATTACAACAGTTCTGTCTATGGGAAAAGCCTAGAACTTTTTACACCGAGGGTTTCTTATAGTTCCCCATGAAACTAAGTGCAAATTTAGCCCTGCAATAAAAGTTCAGCCCAATTTCTTAAAAAGTACGCCTTTCGCATGGAATAAAACGATTCCGTTTGCTCTAAAACGTTGTAAACAAACGTATAACAACAGTTCTGGCCATGGGAACAGCCTAAAACTTATTACACCGAGGGTTTCTTATAGTTCCCCATGAAACTTAGTGCAAACTTAGCCCTGCAATAAGAGTTCAGCCAAATTTCTTATAAAGTACGCCTTTCGCTTGGAATAAAACGATTCCGTTTGCTCTAAAACGTTGTAAACAAACGTATAACAATAGTTTTGTCTATGGGAAGAGCCTGTAACTTATTACACCCAGGGTTTCTTATAGTTCCCCATGAAACTTAGTGAAAACTTAGTTCCAAAAAAAGAGTTGACCTCAATTTCTTATAAAGTACGCCTTTCGCATGGAATAAAACGATTTTGTTTGCTCTAAAACGTTGTAAACAAACGTATTACAACAGTTCTGTCCATGGGAACAGCGTAGAACTTTTTACACCTAGGGTTTCTTATAGCTCCCCATGAAACTTAGTGAAAACTTAGCTCTGCAATTAGAGTTCACCTGAATTTCTTATTAAGTGCGCCTTTTGCATGGACAAAACGATTCTGTTTGCTCTAAGACGTTGTAAACAAACGTATTACAACAGTACTCTCCATGGGAACAGCCTAGAACATATTACACTGAGTGTTTTTTTATAGTTCCCAATGAAACTTAGTAAAAACTTTGTTCTGCAATAAGAGTCCACCTCAATTTCTTATAAAGTACTCCTTTTGCATGGAATAAAACGATTCCGTTTGCTCTAAAACGTTGTAAACAAACGTATTACAACAGTTCTGTCCGTTGGAACAGCCCAGAACCTTTTACACTGAGGGTTTCTTATAGTTCCCCATGAAACTTAGTGCAAACTTAGCCCTGCAATAAGAGTTCAGCCCCATTTCTTATAAAGTACGCCTTTCGCATGAAATAAAACGATTCCGTTTGCTCAAAAACGTTGTATACAAACGTATAACAACAGTTCTGTCCATGGGACCAGCCTAGAACTTATTACACCGAGGGTTTCTTATAGTTCCCTATGAAACTTAAGGAAACTTAGCCCCGCAATAAGAGTTCACCTCAATTTCTTATAAAGTACGCCTTTCGCATGAAATAAAACGATTCCGTTTGCTCTAAAACGTTGTAAACAAACGTATAATAACAGTTCTGTCCATGGGAAAACCCTGAAACTTATTACACCGAGGGTTTCTTATAGTTCCCCATGAAACTTAAGGAAACTTAGCCCTGCAGTGAGAGTTCACCTCAATTTCTTATAAAGTACGACTTTCGCATGGAATAAAACGATTTTGTTTGCTCTAAAACGTTGTAAACAAACGTATTACAACAGTTCTGTCCATGGGAAGACGTAGAACTTTTTACACCTGGGGTCTCTTATAGTTCCCCATGAAACTTAGTGAAAACTTAGCTCTGCAATTAGAGTTCACCTCAATTTCTTGTCAAGTACGCCTTTCGCATGGACAAAACGAATCTGTTTGCTCTAAAACGTTGTAAACAAACGTGTTACAACAGTTCTGTCTATGGGAAGAGCCTAGAACATATTACACCGAGTGTTTTTTTATAGCTCCCCATGAAACTTAGTGAAAACTTAGCCCCGCAATAAGAGTTCATCTCAATTTCTTATAAAGAACTCCTTTTGCATGGAATAAGACGATTCCGTTTGCTCTAAAACGTTGTAAACAAATGTATTACAACAGTTCTGTCCATGGGAAAAGCCTACAACATATTACACCAAGGGTTTATTTATAGTTCCCCATGAAACTTAGTGAAAACTTAGCCTCGCAATAAGAGTTCACCTCAATTTCTTATTAAGTACTCCTTTTGCATGGAAGAAAAAGATTCCGTCTGCTCTAGAACGTTGTAAACAAACGTATAATAACAGTTCTGTCCATGGGAACAGCCTAAAACATATTACAGCGAGGGTTTCTTATAGTTCCTCATGAAACTTAGTGAAAACTAAGCGCCGCAATAAGAGTTCACCTCAATTTCTTATTAAGTACTCCTTTTGCATGGAAGAAAACGATTCCGTCTGCTCTAGAACGTTGTAAACAATTGTATTACTTAAGTTCTGTCCATGGGAAGAGCCTAGAACATATTATATCGAGGGTTTTTAATAGTTCCCCAAGAAACTTAGTGAAAACTTAGACCCGCAATAAGAGTTCATCTCAATTTTTTATAAAGTACTCCTTTCGCATGGAATAAAACAATTCTGTTTGCTCTAAAACGTTGTAAACAAACGTATAATAACAGTTGTGTCCATGGGAACAGCCTGAAACTCATTACATCGAGGGTTTCTTATAGTTCCCCATGAAACTTAAAGAAACTTAGCCCCGCCATAAGAGTTCCACTCAATTTCTTATAAAGTACGCCTTTCGCATGAAATAAAACGATTCCGTTTGCTCTAAAACGTTGTAAACAAACGTATAATAACAGTTCTGTCCATGGGAACAGCCTAGAACTTATTACACCGAGGGTTTCTTCTAGGTCCCTATGAAACATAGTGAAAACTTGGCGCCACAATAAGAGTTCAACTAAACTTCTTATAAAGTACGCCTTTCGCATGGAATAAAACGATTTATTTTGCTCTAAAACGTTGTAAACAAACGTATTACAACAGTTCTGTCCATGGGAACAGCCTAGAACATATTACACCGAAGGCTTTTTTATAGTTCCCAATGAAACTTAGTGAAAACCTAGCCCCACGATAAAAGTTCACGTCAATTTTTTATAAAGTACTCCTTTTGCATGGAATAAAACGATTTATTTTGCTCTAAAACGTTGTAAACAAACGTATTACAACAGTTCTGTCCAAGGGAACAGCGTAGAACTTTTTACACCGAGGGTTTCTTATATTTCCCCATGAAAATTAATGAAAACTTATTTCTGCAATAAGAGTTCACCTCAATTTCTTATAAAGTACGCCTTTCGCATGGAAAAAACGATTCCGTTTGCTCTAAAACGTTGTAAACAAACGTATTACAACAGTTCTGTCCATGGGAACAGCCTAAAACATATTACAGCGAGGGTTTCTTATAGTTCCTCATGAAACTTAGTGAAAACTAAGCGCCGCAATAAGAGTTCACCTCATTTTCTTGTAAAATACGCCTTTCGCATGGAAGAAAACGATTCTGTCTGCTCTAAAACGTTGTAAACAAACGTATTACAACAGTTCTGTCCATGGGAAAAGCCTAGAACTTTTTACACCGAGGGTTTCTTATAGTTCCCCATTAAAATAAGTGCAAACTTAGCCCAGCAATAAAAGTTCAGCCCAATTTCTTATAAAGTACGCCTTTCGCATGGAATAAAACGATTTCGTTTGCTCTAAAACGTTGTAAACAAACGTATAACAACAGTTCTGACCATGGGAACAGCCTAAAACTTATTACACCGAGGGTTTCTTATAGTTCCCCATGAAACTTAGTGCAAACTTAGCCCCGCAATAAGAGTTCACCTCAATTTGTTATAAAGTACTCCTTTTGCATGAAATAAAACGATTCCGTTTGCTCTAAAACGTTGTAAACAAACGTATTACAACAGTTCTGTCCATGGGAACATTGTACAACTTTTTACACCGAGGGTTTCTTATAGTTCCCAATGAAACTTAGTGAAAACTTAGTTCCACAATAACAGTTCACCTCAATAACTTATAAAGTACGCCTTTTGCATGGAATAAAACGATTCCGTTCGCTCTAAAACGTTGTAAACAAACGTATTACAACAGTTTTGTCCATGAGAACAGCCTAGAACATATTACAGCGAGGGTTTCTTGGATGTCACTTGGATGGTATGGGTTGGAGTCCTACTCCTGTCATTTTTTTGACATTACTAAAGATAGTAGTGTTTTCTTTATTTTGAACACCTGCACATGGTGTCATCTACCATTATCGATGATATTGAACTCAAAACATACAGGCAAGATGGTCTTGTGGTCTAAGGTGCTGGTTGAAGGCACCAGCCACTTCAGTGTTGTGGGTTTAAGTCCAATTCCTGATATTTTGATGACATTGCTATACAAAGTATTGTATCTTTTATATTGAACACCTGCAAATGGTATCTTCTACCATAATCCATGCTATTGACCACAAAACATACAGTCAGGACGGCTGAATGGTATGAGGTGCTGGTTTGAGGCACCAGTTACTTCATTGGTGTGGGTTCGAGACCCACTCCTGTCATTTTGTTGACATCCTATACAAATTTTTGTTTTCGTTATTTTAAAAACCTGCATGGCATTATTCATGCTATTGACCACAAAATATACAGGCAGTATGGCCGTGTGGTATGTGGCGCTAGTTTATGGGCATCATTCACTTCACTGGCGTGAGTTCGAGTCCCACTCTTGTCATTTTGTTGACATTCCTATACAAAGTATTGCTTCCTTTTTTTTGAACACCTGCACCTGGTGTCATCTTCCATTATCCATTATATTGACCTCAAAAATTACAGGCAGGATTGCCTAGTGGTAAGAGGCGCTTGATTAAGGCACCACTCTCTTCGGTGGTGTGGGTTCAAGACCCACTCCTGTCTTTTTGTTGACATTGCTATACAAAGTATTGTATCCTTTATATTGAACACATGCAAATGGTATCTTTTACTATCATCCATGCTATTCTCACTGGAGAGATGTCTCGAAATGACGAAAATATTAAGATACTCTGGGGAATCCGACTAAGTAGGCCTGCACGAGACTAGTGCCAGTCTCCGACTCGATATTTAAGCCATGCAACAGCCCTGATTGGCGTCTTAGATGAAACAAATCACCCGTGGCACACTAAAATCGTTGTCTTGCTTGAGCTACCACTGACAAGGGAATATTGAAAATGGCCCAGCAACCACAAGTTGTTGAAGAGGGCGAAATTAACTTGTCTGATTTTGTGCCTCATGCTGGACTACAAGAGTCTCAACCTATCCAGGTACAAGACCGCAGAGCTTCACGTGCGGTCAATGCAAATGCAGTGGGAAACGAAGCTCCACCATCTCGGCCTCTGAATGTTGAACCAGTGAGAATCTCTCTTACATTTTATTTCTAGTTTTGAAGCTTGTTTTTCCATCGGTCATTTGTTTAGTGTTATTCGACCCTTTCGAGCGAAATTTGCTAAGGGCGTTTTCTTTTCCAAAAATGAATTTCAAAGACCCTTTCGAGCGAAATTTGCTGAGGGCGTTTCTCTTATTGCATGATGATTTTCAATTACCCTTTGGAGCGAAATTTGCTGAGGGCATTTCCTTTAATGTATAATGATTTTCTATTACCCTTTCGAGCGAAATTTGCTGTGGGCATTTCGTTTATTGTATAATGATTTTCAATTACCCTTTCGAGCGAAATTTGCTGAGGGCATCTCCTTTATTGTATAATTATTTTCAATTACCCTTTCGAGCGAAATTTGCTGAGGGCATTTCCTATATTGTATGATGATTTTCAATTACCCTTTCGAGCGAAATTTGCTGAGGGCATTTCCTATATTGTAAAATGATTTTCAATTACCCTTTCGAGTGAAATTTGCTGAGGGCGTTTCCCTTATTGTATGAAGATTTCAATTACCCTTTCGAGCGAAATTCGCTGAGGGCATTTTCTTTATTGTATAATGATTTTCAATTACCCTTTCGAGCGAAATTTGCTGAGGGCGTTTCCCTTATTTTATGATGATTTTCAATTACCCTTTCGAGCGAAATTTGCTAAGGGCGTTTACCTTATTGTATGATAATTTTCAATTACTCCTTCGAGCGAAATTTGCTGAGGACGTTTCCCTTATTGTATGATGATTTTCAATTACCCTTTCGAGCGAAATTTGCTGAGGGATTTTCCCTTATTGTTTGATAATTTTCAATTACCCTTTCAAGCGAAATTTGCTGAGGGTTTCCCTTATTGTATGATGATTTTCAATCACCCTTTTGAGCGAAATTTGCTGAGGGCGTTTCTCTTATTGTATGATGATTTTCAATAACCCTTTAGGAAAATATAGGGAAGTTTTTTTTTATGTGCAAACAGTAAAAGGTATCAGGCCTCCAGAGGCTGGGCGTTTTCTATTTATTCGTTTTAAGAATCCCAAACTCCATAACGATTTTCACTAGTTTACGCCATTAGAAATAAGAACTACCCTCATTTCCATAGACATAGAAATACTGTGGCTCCATACTGATGCTTATCCTATATCTCAATCCTTGTTCTATTTCTTCCAGCCTGTTTCCGCTGTATCAACTTTATCTCCTCTTAGTTTATTCTAGCCAGGGGTCTAACTAAGGACCTTCATACTCGGTATTGCACTGGGTTCTGGGTAGACTAAGCTGAGGGCCTTTAAGGAATCTTATCCTTACTCTATTCCTCTCTCTCTCTTCTTAGCAATCTTTTGCATGACAAAAATTTACTTCTGCATCAGAGATTTACCTGTCCAAAGCCAAATACAAGAATAGGAAGTACATCCAATGGCGCACAATGGATGAAAGGACATCGGGCTTACCTACCCACGACCCTTTCAGACTTTTCAAATCTCTTGCCCCCGGGGATTGCAAAGCTACCTGGTAATGTAATTATTGGAGATCCTTAATATTTTGTCGCTGGAGAGCTACATTACCATTACCAGACCCGGGAACGCATCCTGCACGTTTTTCATAAGCGTGATTAAATTCTAAGAAACATCCGAAAGGGTGTTTCCGTCCATGATCTCTTCAAGCATTGGGTTTTCTAAAGGAAGACACATGGCTCAGACCTTCCTCCTGAGTCATACTACACAAACAATCGAATTTGTGACAAATTTACTGACTTTATTCTGAAACGATACTGCGAAGAGTTGCAAACGGTTCACTCTCTTTGGGCAGTGTGAAAGGTTTTGGGGTTTTTCTCTTGAGATATGGAGAGGATAACTCTGTTTCTTTTTCTGTCTTCGATCTCAGTTTTCTCTACAAATGTGTTCCTCAGTACAAATAAAGCATAAAAGAAGTTTCCGAAGCACTCGCCTTGTCTTAGTAGTTTTGGCATAGAAAGGGGCTGTCCCAGGGAGAATAGAAAACTATTCTCACTGGAGAGATGTCTCGAAATGACGAAAATATTAAGATACTCTGGGGAATCCGACTAAGTAGGCCTGCACGAGACTAGTGCCAGTCTCCGATTCGATATTTAAGCCATGCAACAGCCCTGATTGGCGTCTTAGATGAAACAAATTACCCAACACACTAAAATCGTCCCACCCTCCTCCCTCAGTGGCAGCTCACTGGGTCAGGCTCTCTCTTAGCCATAATGCGAAGTCTCCTTCGCACTCGCCCTGTCTTAGAAGTTTTGGCATAGAGAGGGGCTGTCCCGGTGAGAATAAAAAACTATTGACCACAAAACATACAGGCAGGATGGGGCAATGGTCTAAGTCAGTTGCTTAAGGCACCAGTCACTTCTGTGGCGTGGGTTGGTTCAAAGTTTCGTTTCCTTTATTTTTAACACCTGCACATGGTATCTTCTACCATATTCCAAGCTATTAACAACACAACACACAGGCAGGATTGCTGAGTTGTCTAGGGCGCTGGTTTAAGGCACTAGACACTTCGGTGGCGTGGATTCGAGTCCCACTCCTGTCATATTGTTGACAATTTTATACAATGTAATGTTTCCTTTATTTGGAAAACCTGCAGCCCATTATTCATGCTATTGAGCACAAAATATACTGGCAGTATGGCCGAGTGGTATGTGGCGCTAGTTTAGGAGCACCAGTCACCTCGGTGGCGTGGGTTCGAATCCCACTCTTGTCATTTTGTTGACATTCCTATACAAAGTATTGCTTCCTTTTTTTGAACACCTGCACCTGGTGTCATCTACCATTATCCATGCTATTGACCTCAAAAAATACAGGCAGGATGGCCTAGTGGTAAGAGGCGCTGGTTAAAGGCACCACTTAGTTCGGTGCTGTGGGTTGAGGAACCACTCAAGTCATTTTGTTGACATTGCTATACAATGTATTGTATCCTTTATATTGAACACCTGCAAATGGTATCTTTTACTATCATCCATGCTATTGAACATAAAACATACAGGCAGGATGGGGCAATGATCTAAGTCAGTTGATTAAGGCACCAGTCACTTCCGGGGCGTGAGTTGGTTCAAAGTTTTGTTTCCTTTATTTTGAACATCTGCACATGGTATCTTCTACCAAATTCCATGCTATTAACCAAACAAGACACAGGCAGGATTGCCGAGTTGTCTAGGGCCCTGGTTTAAGGCACTAGACACTTAGGTGGCGTGGATTCGAGTCCCACTCCTGTCATATTGTTGACAATTTTATACAAAGTATTGTTTCCTTTATTTTGAAAACCTGCACCCCATTATTCATGCTATTGACCACAAAATATACAGGGAGTATGGCCGAGTGGTATGAGGCGCTAGTTTATTGGCGCCAGTCAATTCGGTGACCTGGGTTCGAGTCCCACTCTTGTCTTTTTGTTGACATTCCTATACAAAGTATTGCTTCCTTTTTTTTGAACACCTGCACATGGTATCTCCTACCATCATCCATGCTATTGAACACAGAACATACAGGCAGGATGGCGTAGTGCTCTAAGGCGTTGGTTTTAGGCACCAGTCACTTTGATGGCGTTGGTTCGAGTCCTACTCCTGTCATTTTGTTGACATTCCTAAAGAAAGTATTGTTTCCATTATTTTGAACACCTGCACATGGTGTCATCTACCATTATCAATGCTATTGATTTCAAAACAAACAGGCAGGATGGCCGTGTGGTCTAAAGTACTGGTTTAAGGCACCAGTCAATTCGTTGGAGTGGGTTTGAGTCCCATTCCTGACATTTTGTTGACATTGCTATACAAAGTATTGTTTCCTTTATTTTAAAAACCTGCACATGGTTTCTTGTACCATTATCCATGCTATTGATCACAAAACATACAGGCAGGATGGCTGAGTGCTATGAGGCGCTGGTTCACGGGCACCAGTCACTTCGGTGTTGTGGTTTCAAGTTCCACTCCTGTCATTTTGTTGACATTCAAACACAAAGTCTTGTTTACTTTATTTTGAACACCTGAACATGGTATCTTCTACAATCTTCCTTGCAATTAAACACTCAACATACAGGCAGGATGGCCGAGTTGATAGAGGCGTTGGTTTAAGGCACCAGTCACTTTGATGGTGTGGGTTCGAGACCCACCACTGTCATTTTGTTGACATTCCTAAAGAAAGAATTGTTTCCTTTATTTTGAACACCTGCACATGGTGTCATTTACCATCATCCATGCGCTTGACCAGAAAGCATACAGGCAGGATGGCTGGGTGGTATGAGGCGCTGGTTTAGTCACCAGTCACATTGGTGCCGTGGGTTCAAGACTCACTCTATTTCATTTTGTTGTCATTCCGATATAAAGTATTGTTTCCTTTATTTTGAACAACTGCAGATGTTATCTTCTACCATCATGCATGCAATTGAACACACAACATACAGGCAGGATGGCTATGTGGTCTATGTCACCGGCCTAAGGCTCAGTCACATGGTATCTTCTACCATAATCCATTCTATTGACCTCATAATATACAGGCAGGTTGGCCAAGTGGTAAGAGGCGCTGGTTTATGGGTACCAGTAATTCCGTTTGCGTGGGTTCGAGTCCCATTCCTGACATTTTGTCGACATTGCTATACAAAGTATTGCTTCCTTTATTTTGAACACCTGCAAATTTTATCTTCTACCATCATCCCTGCTATTGACCATAAAACATACAGGCAGGACGGCCGAGTTGTATGGGGTGCTGGCTTTAGGCACCAGTCACTTGGGTGGTGTGGTTTGGAGTCCTACTCCTGTCATTTTGTTGAAATTCCTAAAGAAAGTAGTGTTTCCTTTATTTTGAACACCTGCATATGGTATCATCTACCATTATCGATGCTATTGACCTCAAAATTTACAGACAAGATGGCCTGATGGTCTAAGGTGCTGGTTTAAGGCACTAGTCACTTCAGTGCTGTGAGTTTGAGTCCAATTCCTGACATATTGTCGACATTGCTATACAAAGTATTGAATCCTTTGTATTGAACACCTTCACATGGTGTCTTCTACCATAATGAATGCTATTGACCACAAAACATACAGGCAGGACGGCCGAGTGGTATGAGGCGCTGCTTTCAAGGCACCAGTCACTTCGGTGGTGTGGGTTCCAGTCCCACTCCTGTCATTCTGTGACATTCCTATAAAAAGTATTGCTTTCTTTATTTTGAATACCTGCTTATGGTATCTTCTACCATCATCCATGCCATTGACCTCAAAACATACAGGCAGTATGGCAAAGTTGAATGAGGCGCTGGTTTTAGGCACAGGTCACTTTGGTGGCGTGGGTTGGACTCCTACTCTTGTCATTTTGTTGACATTCCCAAAGAAAGTATTGTTTCCATTATTTTGAACACATCCACATGGTGTCATCTACCATTATCTATGCTATTTACCTAAAAACGAACAGGCAATATGGCCGTGTGGTCTAAGGTGCTTGTTTAAGGCACCAGTCAATTCGGTGGCGTGGGGTTGAGTCCCATTCCTGAAATTTTGTTTACATTGCTATAAAAAGTAAAGTATTCTTTATATTGAACACCTGCAAATAGTATCTCCATGAATTATCCATGCTATTGACCACAAAACATACAGGCAGGATGGCCGAGTGGTAAGAGGCGCTGGTTTAAGGCATCACTCACTTCGCTGGTGTGGGTTCAAGTCCCACTCCTGTCACTTTGTTGACATCCCTATAAAAAGTATTGTTTCCCTTATTTCGAACACCTGCACATGGTTTCTTCTACCATAATCCATTCTATTAACCTCAAAACATACAGGCAGGATGGCCGAGTGGTAAGAGGCGCTGGTTTAAGGCACCACTCACTTCGCTGGTGTGGGTTCAAGTCCCACTCCTGTCACTTTGTTGACATCCCTATACAAAGTATTGTTTCCCTTATTTCGAACACCTGCACATGGTTTCTTCTACCATAATCCATTCTATTGACCTCATAACATACAGGCAGGATGGCCGAGTGGTAAGAGGCGCTGGTTTATGGGTAACAGTAATTCCGGTGGCGTGGCTTCGAGTCCCATTCCTGACATTTTGTCGACAGTGCTATACAAAGTATTCTATCCTTTATGTTGAACACCTGCAAATGATATCTTCTACAATCATCAACGATATTGACCACAAAATATACAGGCAGTATGGCCGAGTGGTATGTGGCGCTAATTTATGGGCACCATTCACTTGGGTGGTACGGGTTCGAGTCCCACTCTTGTCATTTTGTTGACATTCCTAAATAAAGTAGTGATTCCTTTATTTTGAACACCTGCACATGGTGTCATCTACCATTATCGATGCTATTGAATTCAAAACATACGGGCAAGATGGCCTTGTTGTCTAAGGTGCTGGTTGAAGGCACCAGTCACTTCAGTGTTGTGGGTTTGAGTCCCACTCCTGTCACTTTGTTGACATCCGTATACAAAGTATTGTTTCTTGTATTTTGAACACCTGCACATGGTATCTACTACCATAATCCATTCTATTGACCTCCTAATGAAATGACCTTACACGCGATGGAGGCACAGAGCTGGAAATGAGGCTGGGACACAGGGACACCATGAGTATAAAAACTTGCCAGGCTGGAAGCCTAGGCCAATTGGATATTTGTAGTTGACTGGTTAATAATCATGAACTAATTATAAACTAACTTATGTAGATGGAACCTCAATACTTACTTGTGTTATTCACATTGCTTGCGTTATTGACTAACCGTTCTCTTTGTCACACTAACATACAAGCAGGATTGCCGAGTGGTAAGAGGCGCTGGTTTATGGGTACCAGTAAGTCCGGGTGCGTGGGTTCGAGTCAAATTCCTGACATTTTTTTGACATTGCTATACAAAGTATTGTATCTTTTATATTGAACACCTGCAAATGGTATCTTCTACCATAATCAATGCTATTGACAACAGGTGGTATGGGTTGGAGTCCTACTCCTGTCATTTTGTTGACATTCCTAAAGAAAGTATTGTTTCCTTTATTTTGAACACCTGCACATAGTGTCATCTACCATTATCGATGCTATTGACCTCAAAATATACAGACAAGATGGCCTGATGGTCTAAGGTGCTGGTTTAGTCACCAGTCACTTTGGTGCCGTAGGTTCAAAACTCACTCTATTTCATTTTGTTGTCATTTCGATATAAAGTATTGTTTCCTTTATTTTGAACAACTGCACATGTTATCTTCTACCATTATGCATGCAATTGAACACACAACATATAGGCAGGATGGCTAAGTGGTCTATGTCACCGGCCTAAGGCTCAGTCACATGGTATCTTCTACCATAATCCATTCTATTGACCTCATAACATACAGGCAGGTTGGCCGAGTGGTAAGAGGCGCTGGTTTATGGGTACCAGTAATTCCGGTGGCGTGGGTTCGAGTCCCATTCCTGACATTTTGTCGACATTGCTATACAAAGTATTGCTTTCTTTATTTTGAACACCTGCAAATGTTATCTTCTACCATCATCCATGCTATTGACTCATAAAACATACAGGCAGGACGGCCGAGTTGTATGGGGTGCTGGTTTTAGGCACCAGTCACTTGGGTGGTGTGGTTTGGAGTCCTACTCCTGTCATTTTGTTGACATTCCTAAAGAAAATAGTGTTTCCTTTATTTTGAACACCTGCACATGGTGTCATCTACCATTATCGATGCTATTGACCTCAAAATATACAGACAAGATGGCCTGATGGTCTAAGGTGCTGGTTTAAGGCACTAGTCACTTCAGTGCTGTGAGTTTGAGTCCAATTCCTGACATATTGTCGACATTGCTATACAAAGTATTGTATCCTCTGTATTGAACACCTTCACATGGTGTCTTCTACCATAATGAATGCTATTGACCACAAAACATACTGGCACGACGGGCGAGTGGTATGAGGCGCTGCTTTCAAGGCACCAGTCACTTCGGTGGTGTTGGTTCCAGTCCCACTCCTGTCATTCTTTGACATTCCTATAAAAAGTATTGCTTTCTTTATTTTGAATACCTGCTTATGGTATCTTCTACCATCATCCATGCCATTGATCTCAAATTATACAGGCAGTATGGCAAAATTGAATGAGGCGCTGGTTTTAGGCACAGGTCACTTTAGTGGCGTGGGTTGGACTCCTACTCTTATCATTTTGTTGACATTCCTAAAGAAAGTATTGTTTCCATTATTTTGAACACATCCACATGATGTCATCTACCATTATCTATGCTATTTACCTAAAAAAGAACAGGCAAGATGGCCGTATGGTCTAAGGTGCTTGTTTAAGGCACCAGTCCATTCAGTGGCGTGGGGTAGAGTCCCATTCCTGAAATTTTGTTTACATTGCTATAAAAAGTAAGGTATTCTTTATATTGAACACCTGCAAATAGTATCTCCATAAATTATCCATGCTATTAATCACAAAACATACAGGCAGGATGGCCGAGTGGTAAGAGGCGCTGGTTTAAAGCATCACTCACTTCGCTGGTGTGGGTTCAAGTCCCACTCCTGTCACTTTGTTGACATCCCTATAAAAAAGTATTGTTTCCCTTATTTCAAACACCTGCTTATGGTATCTTCTACCATAATCCATTCTATTGACCTCATAACATACAGGCAGGATGGTCGAGTGGTAAGAGGCGCTTGTTTTAGGCACCAGTCACTTGGATGGTATAGGTTGGAGTCCTACTCCTGTCATTTTTTGACATTACTAAAGATAGTAGTGTTTCCTTTATTTTGAACACCTGCACATGGTGTCATCTACCATTATCGATGATATTGAACTGAAAACATACAGGCAAGATGGCATTGTGGTCTAAGGTGCTGGTTGAAGGCACCAGTGAATTCAGTGTTGTGGGTTTGAGTCCAATTCCTGTCATTTTGTGACATTCCTATACAAAGTATTGCTTCCTTTTTTTTGAACACCTGCACCTGGTGTCATCTTCCATTATCCATTATATTGACCTCAAAAATACAGGCAGGATGGCCTAGTGGTAAGAGGCGCTGGTTTAAGGCACCACTCTCTTCGGTGGTGTGGGTTCAAGACCCACTCCTGTCTTTTTGTTGACATTGCTATACAAAGTATTGTATCCTCTATATTGAACACCTGCAAATGGTATCTTTTTCTATCATCCATGCTATTGACCACAAAATATACAGGCAGGATGGGGCAATGGTCTAAGTCAGTTGCTTAAGGCACCAGTCACTTCTGTGGCGTGGGTTGGTTCAAAGTTTCGTTTCCTTTATTTTGAACACCTGCACATGGTATCTTCTACCATATTCCATGCTATTAACAACACAACACACAGGCAGGATTGCTGAGTTGTCAAGGGCGCTGGTTTAAGGCACTAGACACTTCGGTGGCGTGGATTCGAGTCCCACTCCTGTCATATTGTTGACAATTTTATAAAATGTATTGTTTGCTTTATTTGGAAAACCTGCAGCCCATTATTCATGCTATTGACCACAAAATATACAGGCAGTATGGCTGAGTTGTATGAGGCGCTAGTGTTTGGGCGCCAGTCACTTCGGTGGCCTGTGTTCGAGTCCCACTTCGTTCATTTTGTTGACATTCCTAAAGAAAGTATTGTTTCCTTTATTTTAAACACCTACACCTGGTATCTCCTACAATCATCCATGCTATTGACCACAAAACATACAGGCAGGATGGCCGTGTGGTATGAGGCGCTGCTTTCAAGGCACCAGTCACTTCGGTGTTATGGGTTCCAGTCCAACTCCTGTCATTTTGTGACATTCCTATACAAAGTATTGCTTCCTTTATTTTCAATACCTGCTTATGGTATCCTCTGCCATCATCCATGCTATTGACCTCAAAACATACAGGCAGGATGGCCGAGTGGTAAGAGGCGCTGGTTTAAGGCACCACTCACTTCGCTGGTGTGGGTTGAAGTCCAACTCCTGTAACTTTGTTGACATCCTTATACAAAGTATTGTTTCCCTTATTTCGAACACCTGCACATGGTTTCTTCTACCATAATCCATCCTATTGACCTCATAACATACAGGCAGGATGGCCGAGTGGTAAGAGGCGCTGGTTTATGGGTAACAGTAATTCCGGTGGCGTGGGTTCGAGTCCCATTCCTGACATTTTGTCGACAGTGCTATACAAAGTATTCTATCCTTTATGTTGAACACCTGCAAATGATATCTTCTACAATCATCAACTATATTGACCACAAAATATACAGGCAGTATTGCCGAGTGGTATATGGCACTAATTTATGGGCACCATTCACTTGGGTGGTATGGGTTGGAGTCCTACTCCTGTCATTTTGTTGACATTCCTAAAGAAAGTATTGTTTCCTTTATTTTGAACACCTGCACATAGTGTCATCTACTATTATCGATGCTATTGATTTCAAAACAAACAGGCAGGATGGCCGTGTGGTCTAAAGTACTGGTTAAAGGCACCAGTCAATTCGGTGGCGTGGGTTTGAGTCCCATTCCTGACATTTCGTTGACATTGCTATACAAAGTATTGTTTCCTTTATTTTAAAAACCTGCACATGGTATCTTGTACCATTATCCATGCTATTGATCACAAAACATACAGGCAGGATGGCTGAGTGCTATGAGGCGCTGGTTCACGGGCACCAGTCACTTCGGTGTTGTGGTTTCAAGTTCCACTCCTGTCATTTTGTTGACATTCAAACACAAAGTCTTGTTTACTTTATTTTGAACACCTGAACATGGTATCTTCTACAATCTTCCTTGCAATTGAACACACAACATACAGGCAAGATGGCCGAGTAGTAAGAGGCGCCGGTTTAAGGCACCAGTCACTTTGATGGTGTGGGTTCGCGACCCACCACTGTCATTTTGTTGACATTCCTAAAGAAAGAATTGTTTCCTTTATTTTGAACACCTGCACATGGTGTCATTTACCATCATCCATGCGCTTGACCAGAAAGCATACAGGCAGGATGGCTGGGTGGTATGAGGCGCTGGTTTAGTCACCAGTCACTTTGGTGCCGTGGGTTCAAGACTCACTCTATCTCATTTTGTTGTCATTTCGATATAAAGTATTGTTTCCTTTATTTTGAACAACTGCACATGTTATCTTCTACCATTATGCATGCAATTGAACACACAACATACAGGCAGGATGGCTAAGTGGTCTATGTCACCGGCCTAAGGCTCAGTCACATTGTATCTTCTACCATAATCCATTCTATTGACCTCATAACATACAGGCAGGTTGGCCGAGTGGTAAGAGGCGCTGGTTTATGGGTACCAGTAATTCCGGTGGCGTGGGTTCGAGTCCCATTCCTGACATTTTGTCGACATTGCTATACAAAGTATTGCTTTCTTTATTTTGAACACCTGCAAATGGTATCTTCTACCATAATCCATGCTATTGACCACAAAAGATACAGTCAGGACGGCTGAATGGTATGAGGTGCTGGTTTGAGGCACCAGTTACTTCATTGATGTGGGTTCGAGACCCACTCCTGTCATTTTGTGGACATCCTATACAAATTTTTGTTTTCGTTATTTTAAAAACCTGCACCCCATTATTCATGCTATTGACCACAAAATATACAGGCAGTATGGCTGAGTTGTATGAGGCGCTAGTGTTTGGGCGCCAGTCACTTCGGTGGCCTGTGTTCGAGTCCCACTTCTGTCATTTTGTTGACATTCCTAAAGAAAGTATTGTTTCCTTTATTTTAAACACCTACACCTGGTATCTCCTACAATCATCCATGCTATTGACCACAAAACATACAGGCAGGATGGCCGTGTGGTATGAGGCGCTGCTTTCAAGGCACCAGTCACTTCGGTGTTATGGGTTCCAGTCCAACTCCTGTCATTTTGTGACATTCCTATACAAAGTATTGCTTCCTTTATTTTGAATACCTGCTTATGGTATCCTCTACCATCATCCATGCTATTGACCTCAAAACATACAGGCAGGATGGCCGAGTGGTAAGACGCGCTGGTTTAAGGCACCACTCACTTCGCTGGTGTGGGTTCAAGTCCCACTCCTGTCACTTTGTTGACATCCCTATACAAAGTATTGTTTCCCTTATTTCGAACACCTGCACATGGTTTCTTCTACCATAATCCATCCTATTGACCTCATAACATACAGGCAGGATGGCCGAGTGGTAAGAGGCGCTGGTTTATGGGTAACAGTAATTCCGGTGGCGTGGGTTCGAGTCCCATTCCTGACATTTTGTCGACAGTGCTATACAAAGTATTCTATCCTTTATGTTGAACACCTGCAAATGATATCTTCTACAATCATCAACTATATTGACCACAAAATATACAGGCAGTATGGCCGAGTGGTATATGGCACTAATTTATGGGCACCATTCACTTGGATGGTATGGGTTGGAGTCCTACTCCTGTCATTTTGTTGACATTCCTAAAGAAAGTATTGTTTCCTTTATTTTGAACACCTGCACATAGTGTCATCTACTATTATCGATGCTATTGATTTCAAAACAAACAGGCAGGATGGCCGTGTGGTCTAAAGTACTGGTTAAAGGCACCAGTCAATTCGGTGGCGTGGGTTTGAGTCCCATTCCTGACATTTCGTTGACATTGCTATACAAAGTATTGTTTCCTTTATTTTAAAAACCTGCACATGGTATCTTGTACCATTATCCATGCTATTGATCACAAAACATACAGGCAGGATGGCTGAGTGCTATGAGGCGCTGGTTCACGGGCACCAGTCACTTCGGTGTTGTGGTTTCAAGTTCCACTCCTGTCATTTTGTTGACATTCAAACACAAAGTCTTGTTTACTTTATTTTGAACACCTGAACATGGTATCTTCTACAATCTTCCTTGCAATTGAACACACAACATACAGGCAAGATGGCCGAGTAGTAAGAGGCGCCGGTTTAAGGCACCAGTCACTTTGATGGTGTGGGTTCGCGACCCACCACTGTCATTTTGTTGACATTCCTAAAGAAAGAATTGTTTCCTTTATTTTGAACACCTGCACATGGTGTCATTTACCATTATCCATGCGCTTGACCAGAAAGCATACAGGCAGGATGGCTGGGTGGTATGAGGCGCTGGTTTAGTCACCAGTCACTTTGGTGCCGTGGGTTCAAGACTCACTCTATCTCATTTTGTTGTCATTTCGATATAAAGTATTGTTTCCTTTATTTTGAACAACTGCACATGTTATCTTCTACCATTATGCATGCAATTGAACACACAACATACAGGCAGGATGGCTAAGTGGTCTATGTCACCGGCCTAAGGCTCAGTCACATTGTATCTTCTACCATAATCCATTCTATTGACCTCATAACATACAGGCAGGTTGGCCGAGTGGTAAGAGGCGCTGGTTTATGGGTACCAGTAATTCCGGTGGCGTGGGTTCGAGTCCCATTCCTGACAATATGTCGACATTGCTATACAAAGTATTGCTTTCTTTATTTTGAACACCTGCAAATGGTATCTTCTACCATAATCCATGCTATTGACCACAAAAGATACAGTCAGGACGGCTGAATGGTATGAGGTGCTGGTTTGAGGCACCAGTTACTTCATTGATGTGGGTTCGAGACCCACTCCTGTCATTTTGTGGACATCCTATACAAATTTTTGTTTTCGTTATTTTAAAAACCTGCACCCCATTATTCATGCTATTGACCACAAAATATACAGGCAGTATGGCCGAGTGGTATGTGGCGCTAGTTTATGTGCATCATTCACTTCAGTGGCGTGGGTTCGAGTCCCACTCTTGTCATTTTGTTGACATTCCTATACAAAGTATTGCTTCCTTTTTTTTGAACACCTGCACCTGGTGTCATCTTCCATTATCCATTATATTGACCTCAAAAATATAGGCAGGATGGCCTAGTGGTAAGAGGCGCTGGTTTAAGGCACCACTCTCTTCGGTGGTGTGGGTTCAAGACCCACTCCTGTCTTTTTGTTGACATTGCTATACAAAGTATTGTACCCTTTATATTAAACACCTGCAAATGGTATCTTTTTCTATCATCCATGCTATTGACCACAAAACATACAGGCAGGATGGGGCAATGGTCTAAGTCAGTTGCTTAAGGCACCAGTCACTTCTGTGGCGTGGGTTGGTTCAAAGTTTCGTTTCCTTTATTTTTAACACCTGCACATGGTATCTTCTACCATATTCCATGCTATTAACAACACAACACACAGGCAGGATTGCTGAGTTGTCAAGGGCGCTGGTTTAAGGCACTAGACACTTCGGTGGCGTGGATTCGAGTCCCACTCCTGTCATATTGTTGACAATTTTATAAAATGTATTTTTTGCTTTATTTGGAAAACCTGCAGCCCATTATTCATGCTATTGACCACAAAATATACAGGCAGTATGGCTGAGTTGTATGAGGCGCTAGTGTTTGGGCGCCAGTCACTTCGGTGGCCTGTGTTCGAGTCCCACTTCTGTCATTTTGTTGACATTCCTAAAGAAAGTATTGTTTCCTTTATTTTAAACACCTACACCTGGTATCTCCTACAATCATCCATGCTATTGACCACAAAACATACAGGCAGGATGGCCGTGTGGTATGAGGCGCTGCTTTCAAGGCACCAGTCACTTCGGTGTTATGGGTTCCAGTCCAACTCCTGTCATTTTGTGACATTCCTATAAAAAGTATTGCTTCCTTTATTTTGAATACCTGCTTATGGTATCCTCTACCATCATCCATGCTATTGACATCAAAACATACAGGCAGGATGGCCGAGTGGTAAGAGGCGCTGGTTTAAGGCACCACTCACTTCGCTGGTGTGGGTTCAAGTCCCACTCCTGTCACTTTGTTGACATCCCTATACAAAGTATTGTTTCCCTTATTTCGAACACCTGCACATTGTTTCTTCTACCATAATCCATCCTATTGACCTCATAACATACAGGCAGGATGGCCGAGTGGTAAGAGGCGCTGGTTTATGGGTAACAGTAATTCCGGTGGCGTGGGTTCGAGTCCCATTCCTGACATTTTGTCGACAGTGCTATACAAAGTATTCTATCCTTTATGTTGAACACCTGCAAATGATATCTTCTACAATCATCAACTATATTGACCACAAAATATACAGGCAGTATGGCCGAGTGGTATATGGGTCTAATTTATGGGCACCATTCACTTGGGTGGTATGGGTTGGAGTCCTACTCCTGTCATTTCGTTGACATTCCTAAAGTAAAGTATTGTTTCCTTTATTTTGAACACCTGCACATAGTGTCATCTACTATTATCGATGCTATTGATTTCAAAACAAACAGGCAGGATGGCCGTGTGGTCTAAAGTACTGGTTAAAGGCACCAGTCAATTCGGTGGCGTGGGTTTGAGTCCCATTCCTGACATTTCGTTGACATTGCTATACAAAGTATTGTTTCCTTTATTTTAAAAACCTGCACATGGTATCTCGTACCATTATCCATGCTATTGATCACAAAACATACAGGCAGGATGGCTGAGTGCTATGAGGCGCTGGTTCACGGGCACCAGTCACTTCGGTGTTGTGGTTTCAAGTTCCACTCCTGTCATTTTGTTGACATTCAAACACAAAGTCTTGTTTACTTTATTTTGAACACCTGAACATGGTATCTTCTACAATCTTCCTTGCAATTGAACACACAACATACAGGCAAGATGGCCGAGTAGTAAGAGGCGCCGGTTTAAGGCACCAGTCACTTTGATGGTGTGGGTTCGCGACCCACCACTGTCATTTTGTTGACATTCCTAAAGAAAGAATTGTTTCCTTTATTTTGAACACCTGCACATGGTGTCATTTACCATCATCCATGTGCTTGACCAGAAAGCATACAGGCAGGATGGCTGGGTGGTATGAGGCGCTGGTTTAGTCACCAGTCACTTTGGTGCCGTGGGTTCAAGACTCACTCTATTTCATTTTGTTGTCATTTCGATATAAAGTATTGTTTCCTTTATTTTGAACAACTGCACATGTTATCTTCTACCATTATGCATGCAATTAAACACACAACATACAGGCAGGATGGCTAAGTGGTCTATGTCACCGGCCTAAGGCTCAGTCACATTGTATCTTCTACCATAATCCATTCTATTGACCTCATAACATACAGGCAGGTTGGCCGAGTGGTAAGAGGCGCTGGTTTATGGGTACCAGTAATTCCGGTGGCGTGGGTTCGAGTCCCATTCCTGACATTTTGTCGACATTGCTATACAAAGTATTGCTTTCTTTATTTTGAACACCTGCAAATGTTATCTTCTACCATCATCCATGCTATTGACCATAAAACATACAGGCAGGACGGCCGAGTTGTATGGGGTGCTGGTTTTAGGCACCAGTCACTTGGGTGGTGTGGTTTGGAGTCCTACTCCTGTCATTTTGTTGACATTCCTAAAGAAAGTAGTGTTTCCTTTATTTTGAACACCTGCACATGGTGTCATCTACCATTATCGATGCTATTGACCTCAAAATATACAGACAAGATGGCCTGATGGTCTAAGGTGCTGGTTTAAGGCACTAGTCACTTCAGTGCTGTGAGTTTGAGTCCAATTCCTGACATATTGTCGACATTGCTATACAAAGTATTGTATCCTTTGTATTGAACACCTTCACATGGTGTCTTCTACCGTAATGAATGCTATTGACCACAAAACATACAGGCAGGATGGCCGAGTGGTATGAGGCGCTGCTTTCAAGGCACCAGTCACTTCGGTGGTGTGGGTTCCAGTCCCACTCCTGTCATTCTGTGACATTCCTATAAAAAGTATTGCTTTCTTTATTTTGAATACCTGCTTATGGTATCTTCTACCATCATCCATGCCATTGACCTCAAAACATACAGGCAGTATGGCAAAGTTGAATGAGGCGCTGGTTTTAGGCACAGGTCACTTTGGTGGCGTGGGTTGGACTCCTACTCTTGTCATTTTGTTGACATTCCTAAAGAAAGTATTGTTTTCATTATTTTGAACACATCCACATGGTGTCATCTACCATTATCTATGCTATTTACCTAAAAACGAACAGGCAAGAAGGCCATGTGGTCTAAGGTGCTTGTTTAAGGCACCAGGCCATTCGGTGGCGTGGGGTTGAGTCCCATTCCTGAAATTCTGTTTACATTGCTATAAAAAGTAAAGTATTCTTTATATTGAACACCTGCAAATAGTATCTCCATAAATTATCCATGCTATTGACCACAAAACATACAGGCAGGATGGCCGAGTGGTAAGAGGCGCTGGTTTAAGGCATCTCTCACTTCGCTGGTATGGGTTCAAGTCCCACTCCTGTCACTTTGTTGACATCCCTATAAAAAAGTATTGTTTCCCTTATTTCGAACACCTGCTTATGGTATCTTCTACCATAATCCATTCTATTGACCTCATAACATACGGGCAGGATGGCCGATTGGTAAGAGGCGCTTGTTTAAGGCACCAGTCACTTGGATGGTATGGGTTGGAGTCCTACTCCTGTCATTTTTTTGACATTACTAAAGATAGTAGTGTTTCCTTTATTTTGAACACCTGCACATGGTGTCATCTACCATTATCGATGATATTGAACTCAAAACATACAGGCAAGATGGCCTTGTGGTCTAAGGTGCTGGTTGAAGGCACCAGTCAATTCAGTGTTGTGGGTTTGAGTCCAATTCCTGACATTTTGTTGACATTGCTATACAAAGTATTGTATCTTTTATATTAAACACCTGCAAATGGTATCTTCTACCATAATCCATGCTATTGACCACAAAAGATACAGTCAGGACGGCTAAATGGTATGAGGTGCTGGTTTGAGGCACCAGTTACTTCATTGGGGTGGGTTCGAGAGCCACTCCTGTCATTTTGTGGACATCCTATACAAATTTTTATTTTCGTTATTTTAAAAACCTGCACCCCATTATTCATGCTTTTGACCACAAAATATACAGGCAGTATGACCGAGTGGTATGTGGCGCTAGTTTTTGGGCATCATTCACTTCAGTGGCGTGGGTTCGAGTCCCACTCTTGTCATTTTGTTGACATTCCTATACAAAGTATTGCTTCCTTTTTTTTGAACACCTGCACCTGGTGTCATCTTCCATTATCCATTATATTGACCTCAAAAATACAGGCAGGATGGCCTAGTGGTAAGAGGCGCTGGTTTAAGGCACCACTCTCTTCGGTGGTGTGGGTTCAAGACCCACTCCTGTCTTTTTGTTGACATTGCTATACAAAGTATTGTATCCTTTATATTGAACACCTGCAAATGGTATCTTTTTCTATCATCCATGCTATTGACCACAAAACTTACAGGCAGGATCGGGCAATGGTCTAAGTCAGTTGCTTAAGGCACCAGTCACTTCTGTGGCGTGGGTTGGTTCAAAGTTTCGTTTCCTTTATTTTGAACACCTGCACATGGTATCTTCTACCATATCCCATGCTATTAACAACACAACACACAGGCAGGATTGCTGAGTTGTCAAGGGCGCTGGTTTAAGGCACTAGACACTTCGGTGGCGTGGATTCGAGTCCCACTCCTGTCATATTGTTGACAATTTTATACAATGTATTGTTTGCTTTATTTGGAAAACCTGCAGCCCATTATTCATGCTATTGACCACAAAATATACAGGCAGTATGGCTGAGTTGTATGAGGCGCTAGTGTTTGGGCGCCAGTCACTTCGATGGCCTGTGTTCGAGTCCCACTTCTGTCATTTTGTTGACATTCCTAAAGAAAGTATTGTTTCCTTTATTTTGAACACCTACACCTGGTATCTCCTACCATCATCCATGCTATTGACCACAAAACATACAGGCAGGATGGCCGTGTGGTATGAGGCGCTGCTTTCAAGGCACCAGTCACTTCGGTGTTATGGGTTCCAGTCCAACTCCTGTCATTTTGTGACATTCCTATACAAAGTATTGCTTCCTTTATTTTGAATACCTGCTTATGGTATCCTCTACCATCATCCATACTATTAACCTCAAAACATACAGGCAGGATGGCCGAGTGGTAAGAGGCGCTGGTTTAAGGCACCACTCACTTCGCTGGTATGGGTTCAAGTCCCACTCCTGTCGCTTTGTTGACATCCCTATACAAAGTATTGTTTCCCTTATTTCGAACACCTGCACATGGTTTCTTCTACCATAATCCATTCTATTGACCTCAAAACATACAGGCAGGATGGCCGAGTGGTAAGTGGCGCTTGTTTTAGGCACTTGGATGGTATGGGTTGGAGTCCTACTCCTGTCATTTTTTTGACATTACTAAAGATAGTAGTGTTTCCTTTATTTTGAACACCTGCACATGGTGTCATCTACCATTATCGATGATATTGAACTCAAAACATACAGGCAAGATGGCCTTGTGGTCTAAGGTGCTGGTTGAAGGCACCAGTCAATTCAGTGTTGTGGGTTTGAGTCCAATTCCTGACATTTTGTTGACATTGCTATACAAAGTATTGTATCTTTTATATTAAACACCTGCAAATGGTATCTTCTACCATAATCCATGCTATTGACCACAAAAGATACAGTCAGGACGGCTAAATGGTATGAGGTGCTGGTTTGAGGCACCAGTTACTTCATTGGGGTGGGTTCAAGAGGCACTCCTGTCATTTTGTTGACATCCTATACAAATTTATATTTTCGTTATTTTAAAAACCTGCACCCCATTATTCATGCTATTGACCACAAAATATACAGGCAGTATGGCCGAGTGGTATGTGGCGCTAGTTTTTGGGCATCATTCACTTCAGTGGCGTGGGTTCGAGTCCCACTCTTGTCATTTTGTTGACATTCCTATACAAAGTATTGCTTCCTTTTTTTTGAACACCTGCACCTGGTGTCATCTTCCATTATCCATTATATTGACCTCAAAAATACAGGCAGGATGGCCTAGTGGTAAGAGGCGCTGGTTTAAGGCACCACTCTCTTCGGTGGTGTGGGTTCAAGACCAACTCCTGTCTTTTTGTTGACATTGCTATACAAAGTATTGTATCCTTTATATTGAACACCTGCAAATGGTATCTTTTTCTATCATCCATGCTATTGACCACAAAACTTACAGGCAGGATGGGGCAATGGTCTAAGTCAGTTGCTTAAGGCACCAGTCACTTCTGTGGCGTGGGTTGGTTCAAAGTTTCGTTTCCTTTATTTTGAACACCTGCACATGGTATCTTCTACCATATTCCATGCTATTAACAACACAACACACAGGCAGGATTGCTGAGTTGTCAAGGGCGCTGGTTTAAGGCACTAGACACTTCGGTGGCGTGGATTCGAGGCCCACTCCTGTCATATTGTTGACAATTTTATACAATGTATTGTTTGCTTTATTTGGAAAACCTGCAGCCCATTATTCATGCTATTGACCACCAAATATACAGGCAGTATGGCTGAGTTGAATGAGGCGCTAGTGTTTGGGCGCCAGTCACTTCGATGGCCTGTGTTCGAGTCCCACTTCTGTCATTTTGTTGACATTCCTAAAGAAAGTATTGTTTCCTTTATTTTGAACACCTACACCTGGTATCTCCTACCATCATCCATGCTATTGACCACAAAACATACAGGCAGGATGGCCGTGTGGTATGAGGCGCTGCTTTCAAGGCACCAGTCACTTCGGTGTTATGGGTTCCAGTCCAACTCCTGTCATTTTGTGACATTCCTATACAAAGTATTGCTTCCTTTATTTTGAATACCTGCTTATGGTATCCTCTACCATCATCCATGCTATTAACCTCAAAACATACAGGCAGGATGGCCGAGTGGTAAGAGGCGCTGGTTTAAGGCACCACTCACTTCGCTGGTGTGGGTTCAAGTCCCACTCCTGTCACTTTGTTGACATCCCTATACAAAGTATTGTTTCCCTTATTTCGAACACCTGCACATGGTTTCTTCTACCATAATCCATTCTATTGACCTCAAAACATACAGGCAGGATGGCCGAGTGGTAAGAGGCGCTTGTTTTAGGCACCAGTCACTTGGATGGTATGGGTTGGAGTCCTACTCCTGTCATTTTTTTGACATTACTAAAGATAGTAGTGTTTCCTTAATTTTGAACACCTGCACATGGTGTCATCTACCATTATCGATGATATTGAACTCAAAACATACAGGCAAGATGGCCTTGTGGTCTAAGGTGCTGGTTGAAGGCACCAGTCAATTCAGTGTTTTGGGTTTGAGTCCAATTCCTGACATTTTGTTGACATTGCTATACAAAGTATTTTATCTTTTATATTGAACACCTGCAAATGGTATCTTCTACCATAATCCATGCTATTGACCACAAAAGATACATTCAGGACGGCTGAATGGTATGAGGTGCTGGTTTGAGGCACCAGTTACTTCATTGGTGTGGGTTCGAGACCCACTCCTGTCATTTTGTTGACATCCTATACAAATTTTTGTTTTCGTTATTTTAAAAACCTGCACCCCATTATTCATGCTATTGACCTCAAAATATACAGGCAGTATGGCCGAGTGGTATGTGGCGCTAGTTTATGGGCATCATTTACTTCAGTGGCGTGGGTTCGAGTCCCACTCTTGTCATTTTGTTGACTTTCCTATACAAAGTATTGCTTTCTTTTTTTTGAACACCTGCACCTGGTGTCATCTTCCATTATCCATTATATTGACCTCAAAAATACAGGCAGGATGGCCTAGTGGTAAGAGGCGCTGATTTAAGGCACCACTCTCTTCGGTGGTGTGGGTTCAAGACCCACTCCTGTCTTTTTGTTGACATTGCTATACAAAGTATTGTATCCTTTATATTGAACACCTGCAAATGGTATCTTTTTCTATCATCCATGCTATTGACCACAAAACATACAGGCAGGATGGGGCAATGGTCTAAGTCAGTTGCTTAAGGCACCAGTCACTTCTGTGGCGTGGGTTGGTTCAAAGTTTCGTTTTCTTTATTTTGAACACCTGCACATGGTATCTTCTACCATATTCCATGCTATTAACAACACAACACACAGGCAGGATTGCTGAGTTGTCAAGGGCGCTGGTTTAAGGCACTAGACACTTCGGTGGCGTGGATTCGAGTCCCACTCCTGTCATATTGTTGACAATTTTATACAATGTATTGTTTCCTTTATTTGGAAAACCTGTGGCGCATTATTCATGCTATTGACCACAAAATATACAGGCAGTATGGCCGAGTGGTATGAGGCGCTAGTGTTAGGGCGCCAGTCACTTCGGTGGCCTGTGTTCGTGTCCCACTTCTGTCATTTTGTTGACATTCCTAAAGAAAGTATTGCTTCCTTTATTTTGAACACCTACACCTGGTATCTCCTACCATCATCCATGCTATTGACCACAAAACATACAGGCAGGATGGCCGTGTGGTATGAGGCGCTGCTTTCAAGGCACCAGTCACTTCGGTGTTATGGGTTCCAGTCGCACTCCTGTCATTTTGTGACATTCCTATACAAAGTATTGCTTCCTTTATTTTCAATACCTGCTTATGGTATCCTCTACCATCATCCATGCTATTGACCTCAAAACATACAGGCAGGATGGCCGAGTGGTAAGAGGCGCTGGTTTAAGGTACCACTCACTTCGCTGGTGTGGGTTCAACTCCCACTCCTGTCACTTTGTTGACATCCCTATACAAAGTATTGTTTCCCTTATTTCGAACACCTGCACATGGTTTCTTCTACCATAATCCATTCTATTGACCTCATAACATACAGGCAGGATGGCCGAGTGGTAAGAGGCGCTGGTTTATGGTTAACAGTAATTCCGGTGGCATGAGTTCGAGTCCCATTCCTGACATTTTGTCGACAGTGCTATACAAAGTATTCTATCCTTTATGTTGAACACCTGCAAATGATATCTTCTACAATCATCAACTATATTGACCACAACATATACAGGCAGTATGGCCGAGTGGTATGTGGCGCTAATTTATGGGCACCATTCACTTGGGTGGTATGGGTTGGAGTCCTACTCCTGTCATTTTGTTGACATTCCTAAAGAAAGTATTGTTTCCTTTATTTTGAACACCTGCACATAGTGTCATCTACTATTATCGATGCTATTGATTTCAAAACAAACAGGCAGGACGGCCGTGTGGTCTAAAGTACTGGTTTAAGGCACCAGTCAATTCGGTGGCGTGGGTTTGAGTCCCATTCCTGACATTTCGTTGACATTGCTATACAATGTATTGTTTCCTTTATTTTAAAAACCTGCACATGGTATCTTGTACCATTATCCATGCTATTGATCACAAAACATACAGGCAGGATGGCTGAGTGCTATGAGGCGCTGGTTCACGGGCACCAGTCACTTCGGTGTTGTGGTTTCAAGTTCCACTCCTGTCATTTTGTTGACATTCAAACACAAAGTCTTGTTTACTTTATTTTGAACACCTGAACATGGTATCTTCTACAATCTTCCTTGCAATCGAACACACAACATACAGGCAAGAAGGCCGAGTTGTAAGAGGCGCCGGTTTAAGGCACCAGTCAGTTTGATGGTGTGGGTTCGCGACCCACCACTGTCATTTTGTTGACATTCCTAAAGAAAGAATTGTTTCCTTTATTTTGAACACCTGCACATGGTGTCATTTACCATCATCAATGCGCTTGAAAGCATACAGGCAGGATGGCTGGGCGGTATGAGGCGCTGGTTTAGTCACCAGTCACTTTGGTGCCGTGGATTCAAGACTCACTCTATTTCATTTTGTTGTCATTCCGATATAAAGAATTGTTTCCTTTATTTTGAACAACTGCACATGTTATCTTCTACCATCATGCATGCAATTGAACACACAACATACAGGCAGCATGGCTAAGTGGTCTATGTCACAGGCCTAAGGCTCAGTCACATGGTATCTTCTACCATAATCCATTCTATTGATCTCATAACATACAGGCAGGATGGCCGAGTGGTAAGAGGCGCTGGTTTATGGGTACCAGTAATTCCGGTGGCGTGGGTTCGAGTCCCATTCCTGACATTCTGTCGACATTGCTATACAAAGTATTGCTTCCTTTATTTTGAACACCTGCAAATGTTATGTTCTACCATCATCCATGCTATTGGGCAGGACGGCAGAGTTGTATGGGGTGCTGGTTTTAGGCACCAGTCACTTGGGTGGTGTGGTTTGGAGTCCTACTCCTGTCATTTTGTTGACATTCCTAAAGAAAGTAGTGTTTCCTTTATTTTGAACACCTGCACATGGTGTCATCTACCATTATCGATGCTATTGACCTCAAAATATACAGACAAGATGGCCTGGTGGTCTAAGGTGCTGGTTCAAGGCACTAGTCACTTCAGTGCTGTGAGTTTGAGTCCAATTCCTGACATATTGTCGACATTGCCATACAAAGTATTGTATCCTTTGTATTGAATACCTTCACATGGTGTCTTCTACCATAATGAATGCTATTGACCACAAAACATACAGTCAGGATGGCCGAGTGGTATAAGGCGCTGCTTTCAAGGCACCAGTCACTTCGGTGTTGTGGGTTCAAGTCTCACTCCTGTCATTTTTTGACATTCCTATACAAAGTATTGCTTCCTCTATTTTGAATACCTGCTTATGGTATCTTCTACCATCATCCATGCCATTGACCTCAAAACATACAAGCAGTATGGCAAAGTTGAATGAGGCGATGGTTTTAGGCACAGGTCACTTTGGTGGCGTGGGTTGGACTCCTACTCTTGTCATTTTGTTGACATTCCTAAAGAAAGTATTGTTTCCATCATTTTGAACACATGCACATGGTGTCATCTACCTTTATCTATGCTATTTACTTAAAAACGAACAGGCAAGATGGCCGTGTGGTCTAAGGTGCTTGTTTAAGGCACCAGTCAATTCGGTGGCGTGGGTTTGAGTCCCAATCCTGAAATTTTGTTTACATTGCTATAAAAAGTAAAGTATTCTTTATATTGAACACCTGCAAATGGTATCTGCTACCATAATCCATGCTATTGACCACAAAACATACAGTCAGGACGGCTGAATGGTATGAGGTGCTGGTTTGAGGCACCAGTTACTTCATTGGTGTGGGTTCGAGACCACTCCTGTCATTTTGTTGACATCCTATACAAATTTTTGTTTTCGTTATTTTAAAAACCTGCACCCCATTATTCATGCTATTGACCACAAAATATACAGGCAGTATGGCCGAGTGGTATGTGGCGCTAGTTTATGGGCATCATTCACTTCAGTGGCGTGGGTTCGAGTCCCACTCTTGTCATTTTGTTGACATCCCTATACAAAGTCTGGTTTCCCTTATTTCGAACACCTGCACATGGTTTCTTCTACCATAATCCATTCTATTGACCTCATAACATACAGGCAGGATGGCTGAGTGGTAAGAGGCGCTTGTTTATGGGTACCAGTAATTCCGGCGGCGTGGGTTCGAGTCCCCTTCCTGACATTTTGTCGACATTGCTACAAAAAGTTTTTTATCCTTTATATTGAACACCTGCAAATGATATCTTCTACAATCATCCATAATATTGACCACAAAACATACAGGCATGATGGCTGAGTGGTATGAGGTGCTTTTTTTAGGCACCAGTCACTTGGATGGTATGGGTTGGAGTCCTACTCCTGTCATTTTTTTGACATTACTAAAGATAGTAGTGTTTCCTTTATTTTGAACACCTGCACATGGTGTCATCTACCATTATCGATGATATTGAACTCAAAACATACAGGCAAGATGGCCTTGTGGTCTAAGGTGCTGGTTGAAGGCACCAGTCACTTCAGTGTTGTGGGTTTGAGTCCAATTCCTGACATTTTGTTGACATTGCTATACAAAGTATTGTATCTTTTATATTGAACACCTGCAAATGGTATCTGCTACCATAATCCATGCTATTGACCACAAAACATACAGTCAGGACGGCTGAATGGTATGAGGTGCTGGTTTGAGGCACCAGTTACTTCATTGGTGTGGGTTCGAGACCACTCCTGTCATTTTGTTGACATCCTATACAAATTTTTGTTTTCGTTATTTTAAAAACCTGCACCCCATTATTCATGCTATTGACCACAAAATATACAGGCAGTATGGCCGAGTGGTATGTGGCGCTAGTTTATGGGCATCATTCACTTCAGTGGCGTGGGTTCGAGTCCCACTCTTGTCATTTTGTTGACATTCCTATACAAAGTATTGCTTCCTTTTTTCGAACACCTGCACCTGGTGTCATCTTCCATTATCCATTATATTGACCTCAAAAAATACAGGCAGGATGGCCTAGTGGTAAGAGGCGCTGGTTTAAGGCACCACTCTCTTTGGTGGTGTGGGTTCAAGACCCACTCCTGTCTTTTTTTTGACATTGCTATACAAAGTATTGAGTCCTTTCTATTGAACACCTGCAAATGGTATCTTTTCCTATTATCCATGCTATTCTCACTGGAGAGATGTCTCGAAATGACGAAAATATTAAGATACTCTGGAGAATCCGACTAAGTAGGCCTGCACGAGACTAGTGCCGGTCTCCGACTCGATATTTAAGCCATGCAACAGCCCTGATTGGCGTATTAGATGAAACAAATCACCCGTGGCACACTAAAATCGTTGTCTTGCTTGAAGTGCCACTGACAAGGGAATATTGAAAATGGCCCAGCAACCACAAGTTGTTGAAGAGGACGAAATTAACTTGTCTGATTTTGTGCCTCATGCTGGACTACAAGAGCCTCAACCTATCCAGACACAAGACCGCGGAGCTTCACGTGCGGTCAATGTAAATGCAGTGGGAAACTAAGCTCCACCATCTCGGCCTCTGAATGTTGAACCAGTGAGAATCTCTCTTACATTTTATATCTAGTTTTGAAGCTTGTTTTTCCATCGGTCATTTGTTTAGTGTTATTCGACCCTTTCGAGCGAAATTTGCTGAGGGCGTTTTCTTTTCCTAAAATGAATTTCAAAGACCCTTTCGAGCGAAATTTGCTGAGGGCGTTTCTCTAATTGCATGATGATTTTCAATTACCCTTTCGAGCGAGATTTGCTGAGGGCATTTCCTATATTGTATGATGATTTTTAATTACCCTTTCGAGCGAAATTTGCTCAGGGCATTTCCTTTAATGTATAATGATTTTCAATTACCCATTCGAGCGAAATTTGCTGAGGGCATTTCCTTTATTGTATAATGATTTTCAATTACCCTTTCGTGCGAAATTCGCTGATGGCATTTCCTTTAATGTATAATGATTTTCAATTACCAAGTCGAGCGAAATTTGCTGAGGGCATTTCTTTTATTGTATAATGATTTTCAATTACCCTTTTGAGCGAAATTTGCTGAGGGCTTTTCCTATATTGTATGATGATTTTCGATTACCCTTTCGAGCAAAATTTGCTGAGGCCATTTCCTATATTGTATAATGATTTTCAATTACCCTCTGGAGCGAAATTTGCTGAGGGCATTTCCTTTATTGCATAATAATTTTCAATTACCCTTTCGAGCGAAATTTGCTGAGGGCATTTCCTATATTGTATGATGATTTTCAATTACCCTTTCGAGCGAAATTTGCTGAGGGCATTTCTGATATTGTCAAATGATTTTCAATTACCCTTTCGAGCGAAATTTGCTGAGGGCGTTTCCCTTATTGTATGAGAATTTCAATTACCCTTTCGAGCGAAATTCGCTGAGGGCATTTCCTTTATTGTATAATGATTTTCAATTACCCTCTCGAGCGAAATTTGCTGAGGGCGTTTCCCTTATTGTATGATGATTTTCAATTACCCTTTCGAGCGAAATTTGCTAAGGGCGTTTCCCTTGTTGCATGATGATTTTCAATTACCCTTTCTAGCGAAATTTGCTAAGGGCATTTCCCTTATTGTATGATAATTTTCAATTACTCTTTCGAGCGAAATTTGCTGAGGGCGTTTTCCTTATTATATGATGATTTTCAATTACCCCTTTTCGAGCAAAATTTGCTGAGGGTGTTTCTCTTATTGTATGATGATTTTCAATTACCCTTTCGAGCGAAATTTGCTGAGGGCGTTTCCCTTATTCTATGATGATTTTCAATTACCCTTTCGAGCAAAATTTGCTGAGGGCGTTTCTCTTATTATATGATGATTTTCAATTACCCTTTCGAGCGAAATTTGCTGAGGGCGTTTTCCTTATTGTATGAAGATTTTCAATTACCCTTTCGAGCGAAATTTGCTGAGGGCGTTCCCTTATTGTATGATGATTTTCAATTACCCTTTTGAGTAAAATTTGCTGAGGGCGTTTCTCTTATTGTATGATGATTTTCAATTACCCTTTCGAGCAAGATTTGCTGAGGGCGTTTCCCTCATTGTATGATGATTTTCAATTACCCTTTCGAGCGAAATTTGCTGAGGGCGTTTCCCTTATTGTATGATGATTTTCAATTACCCTTTCGAGCAAAATTTGCTGAGGGCGTTTCCCTTATTGTATGAGGATTTTCAATTACCCTTTCAAGCAGAATTTGCAAGGGCGTTTCTCTTATTGTATGTATGATGATTTTCAATAACCCTTTCGAGCGAAATTTCCTGAGGGCGTTTCCCTTATTGTATGATAATTTTTAATTGCCCTTTCGAGCGAAATTTTCTGAGGGCGTTTTCCTTATTGTATGATGATTTTCAATTACCCTTTCGAGCAAAATTTGCTGAGGGCGTTTCTTTTATTGTATGATGATTTTCAATTACCCTTTCGAGCGAGAATTGCTTAGGGCGTTTCCTTTATTGTATGATGATTTTCAATTACCCTTTCGAGAGAAATTTGCTGAGGGCGTTTCCCTTATTGTATGATGATTTTCAATTACCCTTTCGAGCAAAATTTGCTGAGGGCGTTCCCCTTATTGTATGAGGATTTTCAATTACCCTTTCGAGCAAAATTTGCGGAGGGCGTTTCTCTTATTGTATGTATGATGATTTTCAATTACCCTTTTGAGCGAAATTTTCTGAGGGCGTTTCCCTTATTGTATGATACTTTTCAATTGCCCTTTCGAGCGAAATTTTCTGAGGGCGTTTCCCTTATTGTATGATGATTTTCAATTACCCTTTCGAGTGAAATTTGCTGAGGACGTTTCCCTTATTGTATGATGATTTTCAATTACCCTTTCGAGCGAAATTTGCTGAGGGCTTTTCCCTTATTGTATGATGATTTTCAATTACCCTTTCAAGCGAAATTTGCTGAGGGTTTCCCTTATTGTATGATGATTTTCAATCACCCTTTCGAGCGAAAATTGCTGAGGGCGTTTCTCTTATTGTATGATGATTTTCAATAACCCTTTATGAAAATATAGGGAAGTTTTTTTTTTATGTGCAAAGAGTAAAAGGTATCAGGCCTCCAGAGGCTGGGCGTTTTCTATTTATTCGTTTTAAAAATCCAAAACTCCATAACGATTTTCGCTAGTTTACGCCATTAGAAATAAGAACTACCCTCTTTTCCATAGACATAGAAATACTGTGGCTCCATACTGATGCTTATCCTATATCTCAACCCTTGTTCTATTTCTTCCAGCCTGTTTCAGCTTTATCAACTTTATCTCCTCTTAGTTTATTCTAGCCAGGGGTCTAACTAAGGACCTTCATACTCGGTATTGCACTGGGTTCTGGGTAGACTAAGCTGAGGGCCTTTAAGGAATCTTATCCTTACTCTATTCCTCTCTCTCTCTTCTTAGCAATCTTTTGCATGACAAAAATTTACTTCTGCATCAGAGATTTACCTGTCCAAAGCCAAATACAAGAATAGGAAGTACATCCAATGGCGCACAATGGATGAAAGGCCCTCGGGCTTACCTACCCACGACCCTTTCAGACTTTTCAAATCTCTTGCCCCCGGGGATTGCAAAGCTACCGGGTAATGTCATTATTGGAGATCCTTAATATTTTGTCGCTTGAGAGCTACATTACCATTACAAGACCCGGGAACGCATCCTGCACGTTTTTCATAAGCGTGATTAAATTCTAAGAAACATCCGAAAGGGTGTTTCTGTCCATGAAATCTTCAAGCATTGGATTTTCTAAAGGAAGACACATGGCTCAGACCTTCCTCCTGAGTCATACTACCCAAACAATCGAACTTGTGACAAATTTACTGACTTTATTCTGAAACGATACTGCGAAGAGTTGCAAACGGTTCACTCTCTTTGGGCAGTGTGAAAATTTTTGGGGTTTTTCTCTTGAGATATGGAGAGGATAACTCTGTTTCTTTTTCTGTCTTCGATCTCAGTTTTCTCTACAAATGTGTTCCTCAGTACAAATAAAGCATAAAAGAAGTTTCCGAAGCACTTGCCCTGTCTTAGTAGTTTTGGCATAGAAAGGGGCTGTCCCGGTGAGAATAGAAAACTATTCTCACCGGAGAGATGTCTCGAAATGACGAAAATATTAAGATACTCTGGGGAATCCGACTAAGTAGGCCTGCACGAGACTAGTGCCAGTCTCCGACTCGATATTTAAGCCATGCAACAGCCCTGATTGGCGTCTTAGATGAAACAAATTACCCAGCACACTAAAATCGTCCCACCCTCCTCCCTCAGTGGCAGCTCACTGGGTCAGGCTCTCTCTTAGCCATAATGCGAAGTCTCCTTCGCACTCGCCCTGTCTTAGTAGTTTTGGCATAAAGAGAGGCTGTCCCGGTGAGAATAGAAAACTATTGACCACAAAACATACAGGCAGGATGGGGCAATGGTCTAAGTCAGTTGCTTAAGGCACCAGTCACTTCTGTGGCGTGGGTTGGTTCAAAGTTTCGTTTCCTTTATTTTTAACACCTGCACATGGTATCTTCTACCATATTCCAAGCTATTAACAACACAACACACAGGCAGGATTGCTGAGTTGTCTAGGGTGCTGGTTTAAGGCACTAGACACTTCGGTGGCGTGGATTCGGGTCCCACTCCTGTCATATTGTTCACAATTTTATACAATGTATTATTTCCTTTATTTGGAAAACCTGCAGCCCATTATTCATGCTATTGACCACAAAATATACTGGCAGTATGGCCGACTGGTATGTGGCGCTACTTTAGGGGCACCAGTCACTTCGGTGGCGTGGGTTCGAATCCCACTCTTGTCATTTTGTTGATATTCCTAAAGAAAGTATTGTTTCCATTATTTTGAACACCTGCACATGGTGTCATCTACCATTATCAATGCTATTGATTTCAAAACAAAAAGGCAGGATGGCCGTGTGGCCTAAAGTACTGTTTTAAGGCACAAGTCAATTCGGTGGCGTGGGTTTGAGTCCCATTCCTGACATTTTGTTGACATTGCTATACAAAGTATTGTTTCCTTTATTTTAAAAACCTGCACATGGTATCTTGTACCATTATCCATGCTATTGATCACAAAACATACAGGCAGGATGGCTGAGTGGTATGAGGCGCTGGTTCACGGGCACCAGTCACTTCGGTGTTGTGGTTTCAAGTTCCACTACTGTCATTTTGTTGACATTCAAACACAAAGTCTTGTTTACTTTATTTTGAACACCTGAACATGGTATCTTCTACAATCTTCCTTGCAATTGAACACACAACATACAGGCAGGATGGCCGAGTTGTAAGAGGCGCCGGTTTAAGGCACCAGTCACTTTGATGGTGTGGGTTCGCGACCCACCACTGTCATTTTGTTGACATTCCTAAAGAAAGAATTGTTTCCTTTATTTTGAACACCTGCACATGGTGTCATTTACCATCATCCATGCGCTTGACCAGAAAGCATACAGGCAGGATGGCTGGGTGGTATGAGGCGCTGGTTTAGTCACCAGTCACTTTGGTGCCGTGGGTTCAAGACTCACTTTATTTCATTTTGTTGTCATTCCGATATAAATTATTGTTTCCTTTATTTTGAACAACTGCACATGTTATCTTCTACCATCATGCATGCAATTGAACACACAACATACAGGCAGGATGGCTAAGTGGTCTATGTCACCGGCCTAAGGCTCAGTCACATGGTATCTTCTACCATAATCCATTCTATTGACCTCATAACATACAGGCAGGTTGGCCGAGTGGTAAGAGGCGCTGGTTTATGGGTACCAGTAATTCCGGTGGCGTGGGTTCGAGTCCCATTCCTGAAATTTTGTCGACATTGCTATACAAAGTATTGCTTCCTTTATTTTGAACACCTGTGTGGTCTAAGGTGCTTGTTTAAGGCACCAGTCCATTCGGTGGCGTTGGGTTGAGTCCCATTCGTGAAATTTTGTTTACATTGCTATAAAAAGTAAAGTATTCTTTATATTGAACACCTGCAAATAGTATCTCCATAAACTATCCATGCTATTGACCACAAAACATACAGGCAGGATGGCCGAGTGGTAAGAGGTGCTGGTTAAAGGCATCACTCACTTCGCTGGTGTGGGTTCAAGTCCCACTCCTGTCACTTTGTTGACATCCCTATACAAAGTATTGTTTCCCTTATTTCGAACACCTGCTTATGGTATCTTCTACCATAATCCATTCTATCGACCTCATAACATACAGGCAGGATGGCCGAGTGGTAAGAGGCGCTGGTTTATGGGTACCAGTAATTCCGGTGGCGTGGGTTTGAGTCCCCTTCCTGACATTTTGTCGACATTACTATACAAAGTGTTCTATCCTTTATATTGAACACCTGCAAATGATATCTTCTACAATCATCCATTATATTGACCAAAAAACATACAGGCAGGATGGCCGAGTGGTATGAGGTGCTTGTTTTAGGCACCAGTCACTTGGGTGGTATGGGTTGGAGTCCTACTCCTGTCATTTTTTGACATTACTAAAGAAAGTAGTGTTTCCTTTATTTTGAACACCTGCATATGGTGTCATCTACCATTATCGATGATATTGAACTCAAAACATACAGGCAAGATGGCCTTGTTGTCTAAGGTGCTGGTTGAAGGCACTAGTCACTTCAGTGTTGTGCGTTTGAGTCCAATTCCTGACATTTTGTTGACATTGCTATACAAAGTATTGTATCTTTTATATTGAACACCTGCAAATGGTATCTTCTACCGTAATCCATGCTATTGACCACAAAACATACAGTCAGGACGGCTGAATGGTATGAGGTGCTGGTTTTAGGCACCAGTCACTTGAGTGGCGTGGGTATGAGTCTTACTCCGGTCATTTTGTTGACATTACTAAAGAAAGAATTGTTTTCCTTATTTAGAAAACCTGCAGATGGTGTCATCTACCATTATCTATGATATTGAACTCAAAACATACAGGCAAGATGGCCTTCTTGTCTAAGGTGCTGGTTGAAGGCACCAGTCACTTCAGTGTTGTGGGTTTGAGTCCAATTCCTGACATTTTGTTGACATTGCTATACAAAGTATTGTATCTTTTATATTGAACACCTGCAAATGGTATCTTCTACCATAATCCTTTCTATTGACCACAAAACATACAGTCAGGACGGCTGAATGGTATGAGGTGCTTGTTTTAGGCACCAGTCACTTGAGTGGCGTGGGTTTGAGTCCTACTCCGGTCATTTTGTTGACATTACTAAAGAAAGAATTTTTTCCCTTATTTAGAACACCTGCACATGGTGTCATCTACAATTATCCATGCTATTGACCTCAAAACATACAGGCAAGATGGCCGTGTGGTCTAAGGTGCTGGTTTAAGGCACCAGTCACTTCGTTGGCGTGGGTCTGAGTCCCATTCCTGATATTTCATCGACATTGCTATACAAAGTATTGTATCATTTATATTGAACACCTGCAAATGGTATCTTCTACCATCATCTATGCTATTGACCTCAAAAAATAAGGAAGGTTGGCCGAGTTGTAATAGGCGCTGGTTTGAGGCACCAGTTACTTCATTGGTGTGGGTTCGAGACCCACTCCTGTCACTTTGTTGACATCCTATACAAATTTTTGTTTTCGTTATTTTAAAAACCTGCACGCCATTATTCATGCTATTGACCACAAAATATACAGGCAGTATGGCCGAGTGGTAGGTGGCGCTAGTTTATGGGCATCATTCACTTCAGTGGCGTGGGTTTGAGTCCCACTCTTGTCATTTTGTTGACATTTCTATACAAAGTATTGCTTCCTTTTTTTGGAACACCTGCACCTGGTGTCATCTTTTATTATCCATTATATTGACCTCAAAATATACAGGCAGGATGGCCTAGTGGTAAGAGGCGCTGGTTTAAGGCACCACTCTCTTCGGTGGTGTGAGTTCAAGACCCACTCCTGTCTTTTTGTTGACATTGCTATACAAAGTATTGTATCCTTTATATTGAACACCTGCAAATGATATCTTTTACTATCATCCATGCTATTGACCACAAAACATACAGGCAGGATGGGGCAATGGTCTAAGTCAGTTGCTTAAGGCACCAGTCACTTCTGTGGCGTGGGTTGGTTCAAAGTTTCGTTTCCTTTATTTTGAACACCTGCACATGGTATCTTCTACCATATTCCATGCTATTAACAACACATCACACAGGCAGGATTGCTGAGTTGTCAAGGGTGCTGGTTTAAGGCACTAGACACTTCGGTGGCGTGGATTCGAGTCCCACTCCTGTCATATTGTTGACAATTTTATACAATGTATTGTTTCCTTTATTTGGAAAACCTGCAGCCCATTATTCATACTATTGACCACAAAATATACAGGCAGTATGGCCGAGTGGTATGAGGCGCTAGTTTTTGGGCGCCAGTCATTTCGGTGGCCTGTGTTCGAGACCCACTTCTGTCATTTTGTTGACATTCCTAAAGAAAGTATTGTTTCCTTTATTTTGAACACCTACACCTGGTGTCATTTACCATTATCCATGCTTTTGACTTCAAAAGATACAGCAAATTTGGTCTGTGGTTTAAGGTGCTGGTTTAAGGCACCAGTCAATTTGGTGGCGTGGGTTTGAGTCTCATGACTAACATTTTGTCGACAAGGCTATACAAAGTATTGTATCCTTTATATTGAACACCTGCAAATGGTATCTCTTACCATCATCGATGCTATTGACTACAAAACATAGAAGGAAGGATGGCCGAATGCTAAAAAGCGCTGGTTTAAGGCACCAGTCACTTCGGTGCTGGTGGTTCAAATCCTACTCCTGTCATTTTGTTGACATCCTAAACAAAGAATTGTTTCCTTTTTTTGAAAACCTGCACACGGTATCTTTTACCATCAATCATGCAATTCAACACACATCATACAGCAGCATAGCGCAGTGGTCTATGTCAGTGGCTTCAGGCACCAGTCCCTTCTGTGGTGTTGGTTCGAATCCAACTCCTGTCATTTTATTGACATCCTATACAAAGTATTGTTTCCTTAATTTTGAAAACCTGCACATGGTATCTTTTACCATTATCCATGCTTATGACCACAAAACATACAGGCAGTATGGCCGAGTGGTATGAGGCGTTAGTTTACGGGCATGAGTCAACTCGGTGGCGTTGGTTTGAGTTCAACTCCTGTCATTTTGTTGAAATTCCTATACAAAGTATTGCTTCCTTTATTTTGAACACCTGCACATGGTATCTCCTACCATCATCCATGCTATTGACCACAAAACATACAGGCAGGATGGCCGTGTGGTATGAGGCGCTGCTTACAAGGCACCAGTCACTTCGGTGTTGTGGGTTCCAGTCCCACTCCTGTGATTTTGTGACATTCCTATACAAAGTATTGCTTCCTTTATTTTGAATACCTGCTTATGGTATCCTCTACCATCATCCATGATATTGACCTCAAAACATACAGGCAGGATGGCCGAGTGGTAAGAGGCCCTGGTTTAGGGCACCACTCACTTCGCTAGTGTGGGTTCAAGTCCCACTCCTGTCACTTTGTTGACATCCCTATACAAAGTATTGTTTCCCTTATTTCGAACACCTGCACATGGTATCTTCTACCATAATCCATTCTATTGACCTCATAACATACAGGCAGGATGGCCAAGTGGTAAGAGGCGCTGGTTTATGGGTAACAGTAATTCCGGTGGCGTGGGTTCGAGTCCCATTCCTGACATTTTGTCGACAGTGCTATACAAAGTATTCTATCCTTTATATTGAACACCTGCAAATGATATCTTCTACAATCATCAATTATATTGACCACAAAATATACAGGCAGTATGGCCGAGTGGTATGTGGCGCTACTTTATGGGCACCATTCACTTGGGTGGTATGGGTTTGAGTCCCACTCTTGTCATTTTGTTGACATTCCTAAAGAAAGTAGTGATTCCTTTATTTTGAACACCTGCACATGGTGTCATCTACCATTATCGATGCTATTGACCTCATAACATACAGGCAGGATGGCCGAGTGGTAAGAGGCGCTGGTTTATCGGTAACAGTAATTCCGGTGGCGTGGGTTCGAGTCCCATTCCTGACATTTTGTCGACAGTGCTATACAAAGTATTCTATCCTTTATATTGAACACCTGCAAATGATATCTTCTACAATCATCAATTATATTGACCACAAAATATACAGGCAGTATGGCCGAGTGGTATGTGGCGCTACTTTATGGGCACCATTCACTTGGGTGGTATGGGTTTGAGTCCCACTCTTGTCATTTTGTTGACATTCCTAAAGAAAGTAGTGATTCCTTTATTTTGAACACCTGCACATGGTGTCATCTACCATTATCGATGATATTGAACTGAAAACATACAGGCAAGATGGCCTTGTGGTCTAAGGTGCTGGTTGAAGGCACCAGTGAATTCAGTGTTGTGGGTTTGAGTCCAATTCCTGACATTTTGTTGACATTGCTATACAAAGTATTGTATCTTTTATATTGAACACCTGCAAATGGTATCTTCTACCATGATCCATGCTATTGACCACAAAAGATACAGTCAGGACGGCTGAATGGTATGAGGTGCTGGTTTGAGGCACCAGTTACTTCATTGATGTGGGTTCGAGACCCACTCCTGTCATTTTGTGGACATCCTATACAAATTTTTGTTTTCGTTATTTTAAAAACCTGCACCCCATTATTCATGCTATTGACTACAAAATATACAGGCAGTATGGCCGAGTGGTATGTGGCGCTAGTTTATGGGCATCATTCACTTCAGTGGCGTGGGTTCGAGTCCCACTCTTGTCATTTTGTTGACATTCCTATACAAAGTATTGCTTCCTTTTTTTTGAACACCTGCACCTGGTGTCATCTTCCATTATCCATTATATTGACCTCAAAAATACAGGCAGGATGGCCTAGTGGTAAGAGGCGCTGGTTTAAGGCACCACTCTCTTCGGTGGTGTGGGTTCAAGACCCACTCCTGTCTTTTTGTTGACATTGCTATACAAAGTATTGTATCCTTTATATTGAACACCTGCAAATGGTATCTTTTTCTATCATCCATGCTATTGACCACAAAACATACAGGCAGGATGGGGCATGGTCTAAGTCAGTTGCTTAAGGCACCAGTCACTTCTGTGGCGTGGGTTGGTTCAAAGTTTCGTTTCCTTTATTTTGAACACCTGCACATGGTATCTTCTACCATATTCCATGCTATTAACAACACAACACACAGGCAGGATTGCTGAGTTGTCAAGGGCGCTGGTTTAAGGCACTAGACACTTCGGTGGCGTGGATTCGAGTCCCACTCCTGTCATATTGTTGACAATTTTATAAAATGTATTGTTTGCTTTATTTGGAAAACCTGCAGCCCATTATTCATGCTATTGACCACAAAATATACAGGCAGTATGGCTGAGTTGTATGAGGCGCTAGTGTTTGGGCGCCAGTCACTTCGGTGGCCTGTGTTCGAGTCCCACTTCGGTCATTTTGTTGACATTCCTAAAGAAAGTATTGTTTCCTTTATTTTAAACACCTACACCTGGTATCTCCTACAATCATCCATGCTATTGACCACAAAACATACAGGCAGGATGGCCGTGTGGTATGAGGCGCTGCTTTCAAGGCACCAGTCACTTCGGTGTTATGGGTTCCAGTCCAACTCCTGTCATTTTGTGACATTCCTATACAAAGTATTGCTTCCTTTATTTTGAATACCTGCTTATGGTATCCTCTGCCATTATCCATGCTATTGACCTCAAAACATACAGGCAGGATGGCCGAGTGGTAAGAGGCGCTGGTTTAAGGCACCACTCACTTCGCTGGTGTGGGTTCAAGTCCAACTCCTGTCACTTTGTGGACATCCTTATACAAAGTATTGTTTCCCTTATTTCGAACACCTGCACATGGTTTCTTCTACCATAATCCATCCTATTGACCTCATAACATACAGGCAGGATGGCCGAGTGGTAAGAGGCGCTGGTTTATGGGTAACAGTAATTCCGGTGGCGTGGGTTCGAGTCCCATTCCTGACATTTTGTCGACAGTGCTATACAAAGTATTCTATCCTTTATGTTGAACACCTGCAAATGATATCTTCTACAATCATCAACTATATTGACCACAAAATATACAGGCAGTATTGCCGAGTGGTATATGGCACTAATTTATGGGCACCATTCACTTGGGTGGTATGGGTTGGAGTCCTACTCCTGTCATTTTGTTGACATTCCTAAAGAAAGTATTGTTTCCTTTATTTTGAACACCTGCACATAGTGTCATCTACTATTATCGATGCTATTGATTTCAAAACAAACAGGCAGGATGGCCGTGTGGTCTAAAGTACTGGTTAAAGGCACCAGTCAATTCGGTGGCGTGGGTTTGAGTCCCATTCCTGACATTTCGTTGACATTGCTATACAAAGTATTGTTTCCTTTATTTTAAAAACCTGCACATGGTATCTTGTACCATTATCCATGCTATTGATCACAAAACATACAGGCAGGATGGCTGAGTGCTATGAGGCGCTGGTTCACGGGCACCAGTCACTTCGGTGTTGTGGTTTCAAGTTCCACTCCTGTCATTTTGTTGACATTCAAACACAAAGTCTTGTTTACTTTATTTTGAACACCTGAACATGGTATCTTCTACAATCTTTCTTGCAATTGAACACACAACATACAGGCAAGATGGCCGAGTAGTAAGAGGCGCCGGTTTAAGGCTTTAGTCACTTTGATGGTGTGGGTTCGCGACCCACCACTGTCATTTTGTTGACATTCCTAAAGAAAGAATTGTTTCCTTTATTTTGAACACCTGCACATGGTGTCATTTACCATCATCCATGCGCTTGACCAGAAAGCATACAGGCAGGATGGCTGGGTGGTATGAGGCGCTGGTTTAGTCACCAGTCACTTTGGTGCCGTGGGTTCAAGACTCACTCTATCTCATTTTGTTGTCATTTCGATATAAAGTATTGTTTCCTTTATTTTGAACAACTGCACATGTTATCTTCTACCATTATGCATGCAATTGAACACACAACATACAGGCAGGATGGCTAAGTGGTCTATGTCACCGGCCTAAGGCTCAGTCACATTGTATCTTCTACCATAATCCATTCTATTGACCTCATAACATACAGGCAGGTTGGCCGAGTGGTAAGAGGCGCTGGTTTATGGGTACCAGTAATTCCGGTGGCGTGGGTTCGAGTCCCATTCCTGACATTTTGTCGACATTGCTATACAAAGTATTGCTTTCTTTATTTTGAACACCTGCAAATGGTATCTTCTACCATAATCCATGCTATTGACCACAAAAGATACAGTCAGGACGGCTGAATGGTATGAGGTGCTGGTTTGAGGCACCAGTTACTTCATTGGTGTGGGTTCGAGACCCACTCCTGTCATTTTGTGGACATCCTATACAAATTTTTGTTTTCGTTATTTTAAAAACCTGCACCCCATTATTCATGCTATTGACCACAAAATATACAGGCAGTATGGCTGAGTTGTATGAGGCGCTAGTGTTTGGGCGCCAGTCACTTCGGTGGCCTGTGTTCGAGTCCCACTTCTGTCATTTTGTTGACATTCCTAAAGAAAGTATTGTTTCCTTTATTTTAAACACCTACACCTGGTATCTCCTACAATCATCCATGCTATTGACCACAAAACATACAGGCAGGATGGCCGTGTGGTATGAGGCGCTGCTTTCAAGGCACCAGTCACTTCGGTGTTATGGGTTCCAGTCCAACTCCTGTCATTTTGTGACATTCCTATACAAAGTATTGCTTCCTTTATTTTGAATACCTGCTTATGGTATCCTCTACCATCATCCATGCTATTGACCTCAAAACATACAGGCAGGATGGCCGAGTGGTAAGACGCGCTGGTTTAAGGCACCACTCACTTCGCTGGTGTGGGTTCAAGTCCCACTCCTGTCACTTTGTTGACATCCCTATACAAAGTATTGTTTCCCTTATTTCGAACACCTGCACATGGTTTCTTCTACCATAATCCATCCTATTGACCTCATAACATACAGGCAGGATGGCCGAGTGGTAAGAGGCGCTGGTTTATGGGTAACAGTAATTCCGGTGGCGTGGGTTCGAGTCCCATTCCTGACATTTTGTCGACAGTGCTATACAAAGTATTCTATCCTTTATGTTGAACACCTGCAAATGATATCTTCTACAATCATCAACTATATTGACCACAAAATATACAGGCAGTATGGCCGAGTGGTATATGGCACTAATTTATGGGCACCATTCACTTGGGTGGTATGGGTTGGAGTCCTACTCCTGTCATTTTGTTGACATTCCTAAAGAAAGTATTGTTTCCTTTATTTTGAACACCTGCACATAGTGTCATCTACTATTATCGATGCTATTGATTTCAAAACAAACAGGCAGGATGGCCGTGTGGTCTAAAGTACTGGTTAAAGGCACCAGTCAATTCGGTGGCGTGGGTTTGAGTCCCATTCCTGACATTTCGTTGACATTGCTATACAAAGTATTGTTTCCTTTATGTTAAAAACCTGCACATGGTATCTTGTACCATTATCCATGCTATTGATCACAAAACATACAGGGAGGATGGCTGAGTGCTATGAGGCGCTGGTTCACGGGCACCAGTCACTTCGGTGTTGTGGTTTCAAGTTCCATTCCTGTCATTTTGTTGACATTCAAACACAAAGTCTTGTTTACTTTATTTTGAACACCTGAACATGGTATCTTCTACAATCTTCCTTGCAATTGAACACACAACATACAGGCAAGATGGCCGAGTAGTAAGAGGCGCCGGTTTAAGGCACCAGTCACTTTGATGGTGTGGGTTCGCGACCCACCACTGTCATTTTGTTGACATTCCTAAAGAAAGAATTGTTTCCTTTATTTTGAACACCTGCACATGGTGTCATTTACCATCATCCATGCGCTTGACCAGAAAGCATACAGGCAGGATGGCTGGGTGGTATGAGGCGCTGGTTTAGTCACCAGTCACTTTGGTGCCGTGGGTTCAAGACTCACTCTATTTCATTTTGTTGTCATTTCGATATAAAGTATTGTTTCCTTTATTTTGAACAACTGCACATGTTATCTTCTACCATTATGCATGCAATTGAACACACAACATACAGGCAGGATGGCTAAGTGGTCTATGTCACCGGCCTAAGGCTCAGTCACATTGTATCTTCTACCATAATCCATTCTATTGACCTCATAACATACAGGCAGGTTGGCCGAGTGGTAAGAGGCGCTGGTTTATGGGTACCAGTAATTCCGGTGGCGTGGGTTCGAGTCCCATTCCTGACATTTTGTCGACATTGCTATACAAAGTATTGCTTTCTTTATTTTGAACACCTGCAAATGGTATCTTCTACCATAATCCATGCTATTGACCACAAAAGATACAGTCAGGACGGCTGAATGGTATGAGGTGCTGGTTTGAGGCACCAGTTACTTCATTGATGTGGGTTCGAGACCCACTCCTGTCATTTTGTGGACATCCTATACAAATTTTTGTTTTCGTTATTTTAAAAACCTGCACCCCATTATTCATGCTATTGACCACAAAATATACAGGCAGTATGGCCGAGTGGTATGTGGCGCTAGTTTATGTGCATCATTCACTTCAGTGGCGTGGGTTCGAGTCCCACTCTTGTCATTTTGTTGACATTCCTATACAAAGTATTGCTTCCTTTTTTTTGAACACCTGCACCTGGTGTCATCTTCCATTATCCATTATATTGACCTCAAAAATACAGGCGTGATGGCCTAGTGGTAAGAGGCGCTGGTTTAAGGCACCACTCTCTTCGGTGGTGTGGGTTCAAGACCCACTCCTGTCTTTTTGTTGACATTGCTATACAAAGTATTGTACCCTTTATATTAAACACCTGCAAATGGTATCTTTTTCTATCATCCATGCTATTGACCACAAAACATACAGGCAGGATGGGGCAATGGTCTAAGTCAGTTGCTTAAGGCACCAGTCACTTCTGTGGCGTGGGTTGGTTCAAAGTTTCGTTTCCTTTATTTTTAACACCTGCACATGGTATCTTCTACCATATTCCATGCTATTAACAACACAACACACAGGCAGGATTGCTGAGTTGTCAAGGGCGCTGGTTTAAGGCACTAGACACTTCGGTGGCGTGGATTCGAGTCCCACTCCTGTCATATTGTTGACAATTTTATAAAATGTATTTTTTGCTTTATTTGGAAAACCTGCAGCCCATTATTCATGCTATTGACCACAAAATATACAGGCAGTATGGCTGAGTTGTATGAGGCGCTAGTGTTTGGGCGCCAGTCACTTCGGTGGCCTGTGTTCGAGTCCCACTTCTGTCATTTTGTTGACATTCCTAAAGAAAGTATTGTTTCCTTTATTTTAAACACCTACACCTGGTATCTCCTACAATCATCCATGCTATTGACCACAAAACATACAGGCAGGATGGCCGTGTGGTATGAGGCGCTGCTTTCAAGGCACCAGTCACTTCGGTGTTATGGGTTCCAGTCCAACTCCTGTCATTTTGTGACATTCCTATAAAAAGTATTGCTTCCTTTATTTTGAATACCTGCTTATGGTATCCTCTACCATCATCCATGCTATTGACCTCAAAACATACAGGCAGGATGGCCGAGTGGTAAGAGGCGCTGGTTTAAGGCACCACTCACTTCGCTGGTGTGGGTTCAAATCCCACTCCTGTCACTGTGTTGACATCCCTATACAAAGTATTGTTTCCCTTATTTCGAACACCTGCACATTGTTTCTTCTACCATAATCCATCCTATTGACCTCATAACATACAGGCAGGATGGCCGAGTGGTAAGAGGCGCTGGTTTATGGGTAACAGTAATTCCGGTGGCGTGGGTTCGAGTCCCATTCCTGACATTTTGTCGACAGTGCTATACAAAGTATTCTATCCTTTATGTTGAACACCTGCAAATGATATCTTCTACAATCATCAACTATATTGACCACAAAATATACAGGCAGTATGGCCGAGTGGTATATGGCGCTAATTTATGGGCACCATTCACTTGGGTGGTATGGGTTGGAGTCCTACTCCTGTCATTTTGTTGACATTCCTAAAGTAAAGTATTGTTTCCTTTATTTTGAACACCTGCACATAGTGTCATCTACTATTATCGATGCTATTGATTTCAAAACAAACAGGCAGGATGGCCGTGTGGTCTAAAGTACTGGTTAAAGGCACCAGTCAATTCGGTGGCGTGGGTTTGAGTCCCATTCCTGACATTTCGTTGACATTGCTATACAAAGTATTGTTTCCTTTATTTTAAAAACCTGCACATGGTATCTCGTACCATTATCCATGCTATTGATCACAAAACATACAGGCAGGATGGCTGAGTGCTATGAGGCGCTGGTTCACGGGCACCAGTCACTTCGGTGTTGTGGTTTCAAGTTCCACTCCTGTCATTTTGTTGACATTCAAACACAAAGTCTTGTTTACTTTATTTTGAACACCTGAACATGGTATCTTCTACAATCTTCCTTGCAATTGAACACACAACATACAGGCAAGATGGCCGAGTAGTAAGAGGCGCCGGTTTAAGGCACCAGTCACTTTGATGGTGTGGGTTCGCGACCCACCACTGTCATTTTGTTGACATTCCTAAAGAAAGAATTGTTTCCTTTATTTTGAACACCTGCACATGGTGTCATTTACCATCATCCATGTGCTTGACCAGAAAGCATACAGGCAGGATGGCTGGGTGGTATGAGGCGCTGGTTTAGTCACCAGTCACTTTGGTGCCGTGGGTTCAAGACTCACTCTATTTCATTTTGTTGTCATTTCGATATAAAGTATTGTTTCCTTTATTTTGAACAACTGCACATGTTATCTTCTACCATTATGCATGCAATTAAACACACAACATACAGGCAGGATGGCTAAGTGGTCTATGTCACCGGCCTAAGGCTCAGTCACATTGTATCTTCTACCATAATCCATTCTATTGACCTCATAACATACAGGCAGGTTGGCCGAGTGGTAAGAGGCGCTGGTTTATGGGTACCAGTAATTCCGGTGGCGTGGGTTCGAGTCCCATTCCTGACATTTTGTCGACATTGCTATACAAAGTATTGCTTTCTTTATTTTGAACACCTGCAAATGTTATCTTCTACCATCATCCATGCTATTGACCATAAAACATACAGGCAGGACGGCCGAGTTGTATGGGGTGCTGGTTTTAGGCACCAGTCACTTGGGTGGTGTGGTTTGGAGTCCTACTCCTGTCATTTTGTTGACATTCCTAAAGAAAGTAGTGTTTCCTTTATTTTGAACACCTGCACATGGTGTCATCTACCATTATCGATGCTATTGACCTCAAAATATACAGACAAGATGGCCTGATGGTCTAAGGTGCTGGTTTAAGGCACTAGTCACTTCAGTGCTGTGAGTTTGAGTCCAATTCCTGACATATTGTCGACATTGCTATACAAAGTATTGTATCCTTTGTATTGAACACCTTCACATGGTGTCTTCTACCATAATGAATGCTATTGACCACAAAACATACAGGCAGGATGGCCGAGTGGTATGAGGCGCTGCTTTCAAGGCACCAGTCACTTCGGTGGTGTGGGTTCCAGTCCCACTCCTGTCATTCTGTGACATTCCTATAAAAAGTATTGCTTTCTTTATTTTGAATACCTGCTTATGGTATCTTCTACCATCATCCATGCCATTGACCTCAAAACATACAGGCAGTATGGCAAAGTTGAATGAGGCGCTGGTTTTAGGCACAGGTCACTTTGGTGGCGTGGGTTGGACTCCTACTCTTGTCATTTTGTTGACATTCCTAAAGAAAGTATTGTTTCCATTATTTTGAACACATCCACATGGTGTCATCTACCATTATCTATGCTATTTACCTAAAAACGAACAGGCAAGAAGGCCATGTGGTCTAAGGTGCTTGTTTAAGGCACCAGGCCATTCGGTGGCGTGGGGTTGAGTCCCATTCCTGAAATTCTGTTTACATTGCTATAAAAAGTAAAGTATTCTTTATATTGAACACCTGTAAATAGTATCTCCATAAATTATCCATGCTATTGACCACAAAACATACAGGCAGGATGGCCGAGTGGTAAGAGGCGCTGGTTTAAGGCATCTCTCACTTCGCTGGTATGGGTTCAAGTCCCACTCCTGTCACTTTGTTGACATCCCTATAAAAAAGTATTGTTTCCCTTATTTCGAACACCTGCTTATGGTATCTTCTACCATAATCCATTCTATTGACCTCATAACATACGGGCAGGATGGCCGATTGGTAAGAGGCGCTTGTTTTAGGCACCAGTCACTTGGATGGTATGGGTTGGAGTCCTACTCCTGTCATTTTTTTGACATTACTAAAGATAGTAGTGTTTCCTTTATTTTGAACACCTGCACATGGTGTCATCTACCATTATCGATGATATTGAACTCAAAACATACAGGCAAGATGGCCTTGTGGTCTAAGGTGCTGGTTGAAGGCACCAGTCAATTCAGTGTTGTGGGTTTGAGTCCAATTCCTGACATTTTGTTGACATTGCTATACAAAGTATTGTATCTTTTATATTAAAAACCTGCAAATGGTATCTTCTACCATAATCCATGCTATTGACCACAAAAGATACAGTCAGGACGGCTAAATGGTATGAGGTGCTGGTTTGAGGCACCAGTTACTTCATTGGGGTGGGTTCGAGAGCCACTCCTGTCATTTTGTGGACATCCTATACAAATTTTTATTTTCGTTATTTTAAAAACCTGCACCCCATTATTCATGCTTTTGACCACAAAATATACAGGCAGTATGACCGAGTGGTATGTGGCGCTAGTTTTTGGGCATCATTCACTTCAGTGGCGTGGGTTCGAGTCCCACTCTTGTCATTTTGTTGACATTCCTATACAAAGTATTGCTTCCTTTTTTTTGAACACCTGCACCTGGTGTCATCTTCCATTATCGATTATATTGACCTCAAAAATACAGGCAGGATGGCCTAGTGGTAAGAGGCGCTGGTTTAAGGCACCACTCTCTTCGGTGGTGTGGGTTCAAGACCCACTCCTGTCTTTTTGTTGACATTGCTATACAAAGTATTGTATCCTTTATATTGAACACCTGCAAATGGTATCTTTTTCTATCATCCATGCTATTGACCACAAAACTTACAGGCAGGATGGGGCAATGGTCTAAGTCAGTTGCTTAAGGCACCAGTCACTTCTGTGGCGTGGGTTGGTTCAAAGTTTCGTTTCCTTTATTTTGAACACCTGCACATGGTATCTTCTACCATATTCCATGCTATTAACAACACAACACACAGGCAGGATTGCTGAGTTGTCAAGGGCGCTGGTTTAAGGCACTAGACACTTCGGTGGCGTGGATTCGAGTCCCACTCCTGTCATATTGTTGACAATTTTATACAATGTATTGTTTGCTTTATTTGGAAAACCTGCAGCCCATTATTCATGCTATTGACCACAAAATATACAGGCAGTATGGCTGAGTTGTATGAGGCGCTAGTGTTTGGGCGCCAGTCACTTCGATGGCCTGTGTTCGAGTCCCACTTCTGTCATTTTGTTGACATTCCTAAAGAAAGTATTGTTTCCTTTATTTTGAACACCTACACCTGGTATCTCCTACCATCATCCATGCTATTGACCACAAAACATACAGGCAGGATGGCCGTGTGGTATGAGGCGCTGCTTTCAAGGCACCAGTCACTTCGGTGTTATGGGTTCCAGTCCAACTCCTGTCATTTTGTGACATTCCTATACAAAGTATTGCTTCCTTTATTTTGAATACCTGCTTATGGTATCCTCTACCATCATCCATGCTATTAACCTCAAAACATACAGGCAGGATGGCCGAGTGGTAAGAGGCGCTGGTTTAAGGCACCACTCACTTCGCTGGTATGGGTTCAAGTCCCACTCCTGTCGCTTTGTTGACATCCCTATACAAAGTATTGTTTCCCTTATTTCGAACACCTGCACATGGTTTCTTCTACCATAATCCATTCTATTGACCTCAAAACATACAGGCAGGATGGCCGAGTGGTAAGTGGCGCTTGTTTTAGGCACTTGGATGGTATGGGTTGGAGTCCTACTCCTGTCATTTTTTTGACATTACTAAAGATAGTAGTGTTTCCTTTATTTTGAACACCTGCACATGGTGTCATCTACCATTATCGATGATATTGAACTCAAAACATACAGGCAAGATGGCCTTGTGGTCTAAGGTGCTGGTTGAAGGCACCAGTCAATTCAGTGTTGTGGGTTTGAGTCCAATTCCTGACATTTTGTTGACATTGCTATACAAAGTATTGTATCTTTTATATTAAACACCTGCAAATGGTATCTTCTACCATAATCCATGCTATTGACCACAAAAGATACAGTCAGGACGGCTAAATGGTATGAGGTGCTGGTTTGAGGCACAAGTTACTTCATTGGGGTGGGTTCAAGAGGCACTCCTATCATTTTGTGGACATCCTATACAAATTTATATTTTCGTTATTTTAAAAACCTGCACCCCATTATTCATGCTATTGACCACAAAATATACAGGCAGTATGGCCGAGTGGTATGTGGCGCTAGTTTTTGGGCATCATTCACTTCAGTGGCGTGGGTTCGAGTCCCACTGTTGTCATTTTGTTGACATTCCTATACAAAGTATTGCTTCCTTTTTTTTGAACACCTGCACCTGGTGTCATCTTCCATTATCCATTATATTGACCTCAAAAATACAGGCAGGTTGGCCTAGTGGTAAGAGGCGCTGGTTTAAGGCACCACTCTCTTCGGTGGTGTGGGTTCAAGACCAACTCCTGTCTTTTTGTTGACATTGCTATACAAAGTATTGTATCCTTTATATTGAACACCTGCAAATGGTATCTTTTTCTATCATCCATGCTATTGACCACAAAACTTACAGGCAGGATGGGGCAATGGTCTAAGTCAGTTGCTTAAGGCACCAGTCACTTCTGTGGCGTGGGTTGGTTCAAAGTTTCGTTTCCTTTATTTTGAACACCTGCACATGGTATCTTCTACCATATTCCATGCTATTAACAACACAACACACAGGCAGGATTGCTGAGTTGTCAAGGGCGCTGGTTTAAGGCACTAGACACTTCGGTGGCGTGGATTCGAGTCCCACTCCTGTCATATTGTTGACAATTTTATACAATGTATTGTTTGCTTTATTTGGAAAACCTGCAGCCCATTATTCATGCTATTGACCACCAAATATACAGGCAGTATGGCTGAGTTGAATGAGGCGCTAGTGTTTGGGCGCCAGTCACTTCGATGGCCTGTGTTCGAGTCCCACTTCTGTCATTTTGTTGACATTCCTAAAGAAAGTATTGTTTCCTTTATTTTGAACACCTACACGTGGTATCTCCTACCATCATCCATGCTATTGACCACAAAACATACAGGCAGGATGGCCGTGTGGTATGAGGCGCTGCTTTCAAGGCACCAGTCACTTCGGTGTTATGGGTTCCAGTCCAACTCTTGTCATTTTGTGACATTCCTATACAAAGTATTGCTTCCTTTATTTTGAATACCTGCTTATGGTATCCTCTACCATCATCCATGCTATTAACCTCAAAACATACAGGCAGGATGGCCGAGTGGTAAGAGGCGCTGGTTTAAGGCACCACTCACTTCGCTGGTGTGGGTTCAAGTCCCACTCCTGTCACTTTGTTGACATCCCTATACAAAGTATTGTTTCCCTTATTTCGAACACCTGCACATGGTTTCTTCTACCATAATCCATTCTATTGACCTCAAAACATACAGGCAGGATGGCCGAGTGGTAAGAGGCGCTTGTTTTAGGCACCAGTCACTTGGATGGTATGGGTTGGAGTCCTACTCCTGTCATTTTTTGACATTACTAAAGATAGTAGTGTTTCCTTAATTTTGAACACCTGCACATGGTGTCATCTACCATTATCGATGATATTGAACTCAAAACATACAGGCAAGATGGCCTTGTGGTCTAAGGTGCTGGTTGAAGGCACCAGTCAATTCAGTGTTGTGGGTTTGAGTCCAATTCCTGACATTTTGTTGACATTGCTATACAAAGTATTTTATCTTTTATATTGAACACCTGCAAATGGTATCTTCTACCATAATCCATGCTATTGACCACAAAAGATACATTCAGGACGGCTGAATGGTATGAGGTGCTGGTTTGAGGCACCAGTTACTTCATTGGTGTGGGTTCGAGACCCACTCCTGTCATTTTGTTGACATCCTATACAAATTTTTGTTTTCGTTATTTTAAAAACCTGCACCCCATTATTCATGCTATTGACCTCAAAATATACAGGCAGTATGGCCGAGTGGTATGTGGCGCTAGTTTATGGGCATCATTTACTTCAGTGGCGTGGGTTCGAGTCCCACTCTTGTCATTTTGTTGACTTTCCTATACAAAGTACTGCTTTCTTTTTTTTGAACACCTGCACCTGGTGTCATCTTCCATTATCCATTATATTGACCTCAAAAATACAGGCAAGATGGCCTAGTGGTAAGAGGCGCTGATTTAAGGCACCACTCTCTTCGGTGGTGTGGGTTCAAGACCCACTCCTGTCTTTTTGTTGACATTGCTATACAAAGTATTGTATCCTTTATATTGAACACCTGCAAATGGTATCTTTTTCTATCATCCATGCTATTGACCACAAAACATACAGGCAGGATGGGGCAATGGTCTAAGTCAGTTGCTTAAGGCACCAGTCACTTCTGTGGCGTGGGTTGGTTCAAAGTTTCGTTTTCTTTATTTTGAACACCTGCACATGGTATCTTCTACCATATTCCATGCTATTAACAACACAACACACAGGCAGGATTGCTGAGTTGTCAAGGGCGCTGGTTTAAGGCACTAGACACTTCGGTGGCGTGGATTCGAGTCCCACTCCTGTCATATTGTTGACAATTTTATACAATGTATTGTTTCCTTTATTTGGAAAACCTGTGGCGCATTATTCATGCTATTGACCACAAAATATACAGGCAGTATGGCCGAGTGGTATGAGGCGCTAGTGTTAGGGCGCCAGTCACTTCGGTGGCCTGTGTTCGTGTCCCACTTCTGTCATTTTGTTGACATTCCTAAAGAAAGTATTGCTTCCTTTATTTTGAACACCTACACCTGGTATCTCCTACCATCATCCATGCTATTGACCACAAAACATACAGGCAGGATGGCCGTGTGGTATGAGGCGCTGCTTTCAAGGCACCAGTCACTTCGGTGTTATGGGTTCCAGTCCAACTCTTGTCATTTTGTGACATTCCTATACAAAGTATTGCTTCCTTTATTTTGAATACCTGCTTATGGTATCCTCTACCATCATCCATGCTATTAACCTCAAAACATACAGGCAGGATGGCCGAGTGGTAAGAGGCGCTGGTTTAAGGCACCACTCACTTCGCTGGTGTGGGTTCAAGTCCCACTCCTGTCACTTTGTTGACATCCCTATACAAAGTATTGTTTCCCTTATTTCGAACACCTGCACATGGTTTCTTCTACCATAATCCATTCTATTGACCTCAAAACATACAGGCAGGATGGCCGAGTGGTAAGAGGCGCTTGTTTTAGGCACCAGTCACTTGGATGGTATGGGTTGGAGTCCTACTCCTGTCATTTTTTGACATTACTAAAGATAGTAGTGTTTCCTTAATTTTGAACACCTGCACATGGTGTCATCTACCATTATCGATGATATTGAACTCAAAACATACAGGCAAGATGGCCTTGTGGTCTAAGGTGCTGGTTGAAGGCACCAGTCAATTCAGTGTTGTGGGTTTGAGTCCAATTCCTGACATTTTGTTGACATTGCTATACAAAGTATTTTATCTTTTATATTGAACACCTGCAAATGGTATCTTCTACCATAATCCATGCTATTGACCACAAAAGATACATTCAGGACGGCTGAATGGTATGAGGTGCTGGTTTGAGGCACCAGTTACTTCATTGGTGTGGGTTCGAGACCCACTCCTGTCATTTTGTTGACATCCTATACAAATTTTTGTTTTCGTTATTTTAAAAACCTGCACCCCATTATTCATGCTATTGACCTCAAAATATACAGGCAGTATGGCCGAGTGGTATGTGGCGCTAGTTCATGGGCATCATTTACTTCAGTGGCGTGGGTTCGAGTCCCACTCTTGTCATTTTGTTGACTTTCCTATACAAAGTATTGCTTTCTTTTTTTTGAACACCTGCACCTGGTGTCATCTTCCATTATCCATTATATTGACCTCAAAAATACAGGCAAGATGGCCTAGTGGTAAGAGGCGCTGATTTAAGGCACCACTCTCTTCGGTGGTGTGGGTTCAAGACCCACTCCTGTCTTTTTGTTGACATTGCTATACAAAGTATTGTATCCTTTATATTGAACACCTGCAAATGGTATCTTTTTCTATCATCCATGCTATTGACCACAAAACATACAGGCAGGATGGGGCAATGGTCTAAGTCAGTTGCTTAAGGCACCAGTCACTTCTGTGGCGTGGGTTGGTTCAAAGTTTCGTTTTCTTTATTTTGAACACCTGCACATGGTATCTTCTACCATATTCCATGCTATTAACAACACAACACACAGGCAGGATTGCTGAGTTGTCAAGGGCGCTGGTTTAAGGCACTAGACACTTCGGTGGCGTGGATTCGAGTCCCACTCCTGTCATATTGTTGACAATTTTATACAATGTATTGTTTCCTTTATTTGGAAAACCTGTGGCGCATTATTCATGCTATTGACCACAAAATATACAGGCAGTATGGCCGAGTGGTATGAGGCGCTAGTGTTAGGGCGCCAGTCACTTCGGTGGCCTGTGTTCGTGTCCCACTTCTGTCATTTTGTTGACATTCCTAAAGAAAGTATTGCTTCCTTTATTTTGAACACCTACACCTGGTATCTCCTACCATCATCCATGCTATTGACCACAAAACATACAGGCAGGATGGCCGTGTGGTATGAGGCGCTGCTTTCAAGGCACCAGTCACTTCGGTGTTATGGGTTCCAGTCGCACTCCTGTCATTTTGTGACATTCCTATACAAAGTATTGCTTCCTTTATTTTCAATACCTGCTTATGGTATCCTCTACCATCATCCATGCTATTGACCTCAAAACATACAGGCAGGATGGCCGAGTGGTAAGAGGCGCTGGTTTAAGGTACCACTCACTTCGCTGGTGTGGGTTCAACTCCCACTCCTGTCACTTTGTTGACATCCCTATACAAAGTATTGTTTCCCTTATTTCGAACACCTGCACATGGTTTCTTCTACCATAATCCATTCTATTGACCTCATAACATACAGGCAGGATGGCCGAGTGGTAAGAGGCGCTGGTTTATGGGTAACAGTAATTCCGGTGGCATGAGTTCGAGTCCCATTCCTGACATTTTGTCGACAGTGCTATACAAAGTATTCTATCCTTTATGTTGAACACCTGCAAATGATATCTTCTACAATCATCAACTATATTGACCACAACATATACAGGCAGTATGGCCGAGTGGTATGTGGCGCTAATTTATGGGCACCATTCACTTGGGTGGTATGGGTTGGAGTCCTACTCCTGTCATTTTGTTGACATTCCTAAAGAAAGTATTGTTTCCTTTATTTTGAACACCTGCACATAGTGTCATCTACTATTATCGATGCTATTGATTTCAAAACAAACAGGCAGGACGGCCGTGTGGTCTAAAGTACTGGTTTAAGGCACCAGTCAATTCGGTGGCGTGGGTTTGAGTCCCATTCCTGACATTTCGTTGACATTGCTATACAAAGTATTGTTTCCTTTATTTTAAAAACCTGCACATGGTATCTTGTACCATTATCCATGCTATTGATCACAAAACATACAGGCAGGATGGCTGAGTGGTATGAGGCGCTGGTTCACGGGCACCAGTCACTTCGGTGTTGTGGTTTCAAGTTCCACTCCTGTCATTTTGTTGACATTCAAACAAAAAGTCTTGTTTACTTTATTTTGAACACCTGAACATGGTATCTTCTACAATCTTCCTTGCAATCGAACACACAACATACAGGCAAGAAGGCCGAGTTGTAAGAGGCGCCGGTTTAAGGCACCAGTCAGTTTGATGGTGTGGGTTCGCGACCCACCACTGTCATTTTGTTGACATTCCTAAAGAAAGAATTGTTTCCTTTATTTTGAACACCTGCACATGGTGTCATTTACCATCATCAATGCGCTTGAAAGCATACAGGCAGGATGGCTGGGCGGTATGAGGCGCTGGTTTAGTCACCAGTCACTTTGGTGCCGTGGATTCAAGACTCACTCTATTTCATTTTGTTGTCATTCCGATATAAAGTATTGTTTCCTTTATTTTGAACAACTGCACATGTTATCTTCTACCATCATGCATGCAATTGAACACACAACATACAGGCAGCATGGCTAAGTGGTCTATGTCACAGGCCTAAGGCTCAGTCACATGGTATCTTCTACCATAATCCATTCTATTGATCTCATAACATACAGGCAGGATGGCCGAGTGGTAAGAGGCGCTGGTTTATGGGTACCAGTAATTCCGGTGGCGTGGGTTCGAGTCCCATTCCTGACATTTTGTCGACATTGCTATACAAAGTATTGCTTCCTTTATTTTGAACACCTGCAAATGTTATGTTCTACCATCATCCATGCTATTGGGCAGGACGGCAGAGTTGTATGGGGTGCTGGTTTTAGGCACCAGTCACTTGGGTGGTGTGGTTTGGAGTCCTACTCCTGTCATTTTGTTGACATTCCTAAAGAAAGTAGTGTTTCCTTTATTTTGAACACCTGCACATGGTGTCATCTACCATTATCGATGCTATTGACCTCAAAATATACAGACAAGATGGCCTGGTGGTCTAAGGTGCTGGTTCAAGGCACTAGTCACTTCAGTGCTGTGAGTTTGAGTCCAATTCCTGACATATTGTCGACATTGCCATACAAAGTATTGTATCCTTTGTATTGAATACCTTCACATGGTGTCTTCTACCATAATGAATGCTATTGACCACAAAACATACAGTCAGGATGGCCGAGTGGTATAAGGCGCTGCTTTCAAGGCACCAGTCACTTCGGTGTTGTGGGTTCAAGTCTCACTCCTGTCATTTTTTGACATTCCTATACAAAGTATTGCTTCCTCTATTTTGAATACCTGCTTATGGTATCTTCTACCATCATCCATGCCATTGACCTCAAAACATACAAGCAGTATGGCAAAGTTGAATGAGGCGATGGTTTTAGGCACAGGTCACTTTAGTGGCGTGGGTTGGACTCCTACTCTTGTCATTTTGTTGACATTCCTAAAGAAAGTATTGTTTCCATCATTTTGAACACATGCACATGGTGTCATCTACCTTTATCTATGCTATTTACTTAAAAACGAACAGGCAAGATGGCCGTGTGGTCTAAGGTGCTTGTTTAAGGCACCAGTCAATTCGGTGGCGTGGGTTTGAGTCCCAATCCTGAAATTTTGTTTACATTGCTATAAAAAGTAAAGTATTCTTTATATTGAACACCTGCAAATGGTATCTGCTACCATAATCCATGCTATTGACCACAAAACATACAGTCAGGACGGCTGAATGGTATGAGGTGCTGGTTTGAGGCACCAGTTACTTCATTGGTGTGGGTTCGAGACCACTCCTGTCATTTTGTTGACATCCTATACAAATTTTTGTTTTCGTTATTTTAAAAACCTGCACCCCATTATTCATGCTATTGACCACAAAATATACAGGCAGTATGGCCGAGTGGTATGTGGCGCTAGTTTATGGGCATCATTCACTTCAGTGGCGTGGGTTCGAGTCCCACTCTTGTCATTTTGTTGACATCCCTATACAAAGTCTGGTTTCCCTTATTTCGAACACCTGCACATGGTTTCTTCTACCATAATCCATTCTATTGACCTCATAACATACAGGCAGGATGGCTGAGTGGTAAGAGGCGCTTGTTTATGGGTACCAGTAATTCCGGCGGCGTGGGTTCGAGTCCCCTTCCTGACATTTTGTCGACATTGCTACAAAAAGTTTTTTATCCTTTATATTGAACACCTGCAAATGATATCTTCTACAATCATCCATTATATTGACCACAAAACATACAGGCATGATGGCTGAGTGGTATGAGGTGCTTTTTTTAGGCACCAGTCACTTGGATGGTATGGGTTGGAGTCCTACTCCTGTCATTTTTTTGACATTACTAAAGATAGTAGTGTTTCCTTTATTTTGAACACCTGCACATGGTGTCATCTACCATTATCGATGATATTGAACTCAAAACATACAGGCAAGATGGCCTTGTGGTCTAAGGTGCTGGTTGAAGGCACCAGTCACTTCAGTGTTGTGGGTTTGAGTCCAATTCCTGACATTTTGTTGACATTGCTATACAAAGTATTGTATCTTTTATATTGAACACCTGCAAATGGTATCTGCTACCATAATCCATGCTATTGACCACAAAACATACAGTCAGGACGGCTGAATGGTATGAGGTGCTGGTTTGAGGCACCAGTTACTTCATTGCTGTGGGTTCGAGACCACTCCTGTCATTTTGTTGACATCCTATACAAATTTTTGTTTTCGTTATTTTAAAAACCTGCACCCCATTATTCATGCTATTGACCACAAAATATACAGGCAGTATGGCCGAGTGGTATGTGGCGCTAGTTTATGGGCATCATTCACTTCAGTGGCGTGGGTTCGAGTCCCACTCTTGTCATTTTGTTGACATTCCTATACAAAGTATTGCTTCCTTTTTTCGAACACCTGCACCTGGTGTCATCTTCCATTATCCATTATATTGACCTCAAAAAATACAGGCAGGATGGCCTAGTGGTAAGAGGCGCTGGTTTAAGGCACCACTCTCTTTGGTGGTGTGGGTTCAAGACCCACTCCTGTCTTTTTTTTGACATTGCTATACAAAGTATTGAGTCCTTTCTATTGAACACCTGCAAATGGTATCTTTTCCTATTATCCATGCTATTCTCACTGGAGAGATGTCTCGAAATGACGAAAATATTAAGATACTCTGGGGAATCCGACTAAGTAGGCCTGCACGAGACTAGTGCCGGTCTCCGACTCTATTTTTAAGCCATGCAACAGCCCTGATTGGCGTATTAGATGAAACAAATCACCCGTGGCACACTAAAATCGTTGTCTTGCTTGAAGTGCCACTGACAAGGGAATATTGAAAATGGCCCAGCAACCACAAGTTGTTGAAGAGGACGAAATTAACTTGTCTGATTTTGTGCCTCATGCTGGACTACAAGAGCCTCAACCTATCCAGACACAAGACCGCGGAGCTTCACGTGCGGTCAATGTAAATGCAGTGGGAAACTAAGCTCCACCATCTCGGCCTCTGAATGTTGAACCAGTGAGAATCTCTCTTACATTTTATATCTAGTTTTGAAGCTTGTTTTTCCATCGGTCATTTGTTTAGTGTTATTCGACCCTTTCGAGCGAAATTTGCTGAGGGCGTTTTCTTTTCCTAAAATGAATTTCAAAGACCCTTTCGAGCGAAATTTGCTGAGGGCGTTTCTCTAATTGCATGATGATTTTCAATTACCCTTTCGAGCGAGATTTGCTGAGGGCATTTCCTATATTGTATGATGATTTTCAATTACCCTTTCGAGCGAAATTTGCTCAGGGCATTTCCTTTAATGTATAATGATTTTCAATTACCCATTCGAGCGAAATTTGCTGAGGGCATTTCCTTTATTGTATAATGATTTTCAATTACCCTTTCGAGCGAAATTCGCTGATGGCATTTCCTTTAATGTATAATGATTTTCAATTACCAAGTCGAGCGAAATTTGCTGAGGGCATTTCTTTTATTGTATAATGATTTTCAATTACCCTTTTGAGCGAAATTTGCTGAGGGCTTTTCCTATATTGTATGATGATTTTCGATTACCCTTTCGAGCAAAATTTGCTGAGGGCATTTCCTATATTGTATAATGATTTTCAATTACCCTCTGGAGCGAAATTTGCTGAGGGCATTTCCTTTATTGCATAATGATTTTCAATTACCCTTTCCAGCGAAATTTGCTGAGGGCATTTCCTATATTGTATGATGATTTTCAATTACCCTTTCGAGCGAAATTTGCTGAGGGCATTTCTGATATTGTCAAATGATTTTCAATTACCCTTTCGAGCGAAATTTGCTGAGGGCGTTTCCCTTATTGTATGAGAATTTCAATTACCCTTTCGAGCGAAATTCGCTGAGGGCATTTCCTTTATTGTATAATGATTTTCAATTACCCTCTCGAGCGAAATTTGCTGAGGGCGTTTCCCTTATTGTATGATGATTTTCAATTACCCTTTCGAGCGAAACTTGCTAAGGGCGTTTCCCTTGTTGCATGATGATTTTCAATTACCCTTTCTAGCGAAATTTGCTAAGGGCATTTCCCTTATTGTATGATAATTTTCAATTACTCTTTCGAGCGAAATTTGCTGAGGGCGTTTTCCTTATTATATGATGATTTTCAATCACCCCTTTTCGAGCAAAATTTGCTGAGGGTGTTTCTCTTATTGTATGATGATTTTCAATTACCCTTTCGAGCGAAATTTGCTGAGGGCGTTTCCCTTATTCTATGATGATTTTCAATTACCCTTTCGAGCAAAATTTGCTGAGGGCGTTTCTCTTATTATATGATGATTTTCAATTACCCTTTCGAGCGAAATTTGCTGAGGGCGTTTTCCTTATTGTATGAAGATTTTCAATTACCCTTTCGAGCGAAATTTGCTGAGGGCGTTCCCTTATTGTATGATGATTTTCAATTACCCTTTTGAGTAAAATTTGCTGAGGGCGTTTCTCTTATTGTATGATGATTTTCAATTACCCTTTCGAGCAAGATTTGCTGAGGGCGTTTCCCTCATTGTATGATGATTTTCAATTACCCTTTCGAGCGAAATTTGCTGAGGGCGTTTCCCTTATTGTATGATGATTTTCAATTACCCTTTCGAGCAAAATTTGCTGAGGGCGTTTCCCTTATTGTATGAGGATTTTCAATTACCCTTTCAAGCAGAATTTGCAAGGGCGTTTCTCTTATTGTATGTATGATGATTTTCAATAACCCTTTCGAGCGAAATTTCCTGAGGGCGTTTCCCTTATTGTATGATAATTTTTAATTGCCCTTTCGAGCGAAATTTTCTGAGGGCGTTTTCCTTATTGTATGATGATTTTCAATTACCCTTTCGAGTGAAATTTGCTGAGGACGTTTCCTTTATTGTATGATGATTTTCAATTACCCTTTCGAGCGAAATTTGCTGAGGGCTTTTTCCTTATTGTATGATAATTTTCAATTACCCTTTCAAGCGAAATTTGCTGAGGGCGTTTCCCTTATTGTATGAAGATTGTCAATTACCCTTTCGAGCGAAATTTGCTGAGGGCATTTCCCTTGTTGTATGATGATTTTCAATTACCCTTTCGAGCGAAATTCGCTGAGGGCGTTTCCCTTATTGTATGATGATTTTCAATTACCCTTTCGAGCAAAATTTGCTGAGGGCGTTTCTTTTATTGTATGATGATTTTCAATTACCCTTTCGAGCGAGAATTGCTTAGGGCGTTTCCTTTATTGTATGATGATTTTCAATTACCCTTTCGAGAGAAATTTGCTGAGGGCGTTTCCCTTATTGTATGATGATTTTCAATTACCCTTTCGAGCAAAATTTGCTGAGGGCGTTCCCCTTATTGTATGAGGATTTTCAATTACCCTTTCGAGCAAAATTTGCGGAGGGCGTTTCTCTTATTGTATGTATGATGATTTTCAATTACCCTTTTGAGCGAAATTTTCTGAGGGCGTTTCCCTTATTGTATGATACTTTTCAATTGCCCTTTCGAGCGAAATTTTCTGAGGGCGTTTCCCTTATTGTATGATGATTTTCAATTACCCTTTCGAGTGAAATTTGCTGAGGACGTTTCCCTTATTGTATGATGATTTTCAATTACCCTTTCGAGCGAAATTTGCTGAGGGCTTTTCCCTTATTGTATGATGATTTTCAATTACCCTTTCAAGCGAAATTTGCTGAGGGTTTCCCTTATTGTATGATGATTTTCAATCACCCTTTCGAGCGAAAATTGCTGAGGGCGTTTCTCTTATTGTATGATGATTTTCAATAACCCTTTATGAAAATATAGGGAAGTTTTTTTTTATGTGCAAAGAGTAAAAGGTATCAGGCCTCCAGAGGCTGGGCGTTTTCTATTTATTCGTTTTAAAAATCCAAAACTCCATAACGATTTTCGCTAGTTTACGCCATTAGAAATAAGAACTACCCTCTTTTCCATAGACATAGAAATACTGTGGCTCCATACTGATGCTTATCCTATATCTCAACCCTTGTTCTATTTCTTCCAGCCTGTTTCAGCTTTATCAACTTTATCTCCTCTTAGTTTATTCTAGCCAGGGGTCTAACTAAGGACCTTCATACTCGGTATTGCACTGGGTTCTGGGTAGACTAAGCTGAGGGCCTTTAAGGAATCTTATCCTTACTCTATTCCTCTCTCTCTCTTCTTAGCAATCTTTTGCATGACAAAAATTTACTTCTGCATCAGAGATTTACCTGTCCAAAGCCAAATACAAGAATAGGAAGTACATCCAATGGCGCACAATGGATGAAAGGCCCTCGGGCTTACCTACCCACGACCCTTTCAGACTTTTCAAATCTCTTGCCCCCGGGGATTGCAAAGCTACCGGGTAATGTCATTATTGGAGATCCTTAATATTTTGTCGCTTGAGAGCTACATTACCATTACAAGACCCGGGAACGCATCCTGCACGTTTTTCATAAGCGTGATTAAATTCTAAGAAACATCCGAAAGGGTGTTTCTGTCCATGAAATCTTCAAGCATTGGATTTTCTAAAGGAAGACACATGGCTCAGACCTTCCTCCTGAGTCATACTACCCAAACAATCGAACTTGTGACAAATTTACTGACTTTATTCTGAAACGATACTGCGAAGAGTTGCAAACGGTTCACTCTCTTTGGGCAGTGTGAAAATTTTTGGGGTTTTTCTCTTGAGATATGGAGAGGATAACTCTGTTTCTTTTTCTGTCTTCGATCTCAGTTTTCTCTACAAATGTGTTCCTCAGTACAAATAAAGCATAAAAGAAGTTTCCGAAGCACTTGCCCTGTCTTAGTAGTTTTGGCATAGAAAGGGGCTGTCCCGGTGAGAATAGAAAACTATTCTCACCGGAGAGATGTCTCGAAATGACGAAAATATTAAGATACTCTGGGGAATCCGACTAAGTAGGCCTGCACGAGACTAGTGCCAGTCTCCGACTCGATATTTAAGCCATGCAACAGCCCTGATTGGCGTCTTAGATGAAACAAATTACCCAGCACACTAAAATCGTCCCACCCTCCTCCCTCAGTGGCAGCTCACTGGGTCAGGCTCTCTCTTAGCCATAATGCGAAGTCTCCTTCGCACTCGCCCTGTCTTAGTAGTTTTGGCATAAAGAGAGGCTGTCCCGGTGAGAATAGAAAACTATTGACCACAAAACATACAGGCAGGATGGGGCAATGGTCTAAGTCAGTTGCTTAAGGCACCAGTCACTTCTGTGGCGTGGGTTGGTTCAAAGTTTCGTTTCCTTTATTTTTAACACCTGCACATGGTATCTTCTACCATATTCCAAGCTATTAACAACACAACACACAGGCAGGATTGCTGAGTTGTCTAGGGTGCTGGTTTAAGGCACTAGACACTTCGGTGGCGTGGATTCGGGTCCCACTCCTGTCATATTGTTCACAATTTTATACAATGTATTATTTCCTTTATTTGGAAAACCTGCAGCCCATTATTCATGCTATTGACCACAAAATATACTGGCAGTATGGCCGAGTGGTATGTGGCGCTACTTTAGGGGCACCAGTCACTTCGGTGGCGTGGGTTCGAATCCCACTCTTGTCATTTTGTTGACATTCCTAAAGAAAGTATTGTTTCCATTATTTTGAACACCTGCACATGGTGTCATCTACCATTATCAATGCTATTGATTTCAAAACAAAAAGGCAGGATGGCCGTGTGGTCTAAAGTACTGTTTTAAGGCACAAGTCAATTCGGTGGCGTGGGTTTGAGTCCCATTCCTGACATTTTGTTGACATTGCTATACAAAGTATTGTTTCCTTTATTTTAAAAACCTGCACATGGTATCTTGTACCATTATCCATGCTATTGATCACAAAACATACAGGCAGGATGGCTGAGTGGTATGAGGCGCTGGTTCACGGGCACCAGTCACTTCGGTGTTGTGGTTTCAAGTTCCACTACTGTCATTTTGTTGACATTCAAACACAAAGTCTTGTTTACTTTATTTTGAACACCTGAACATGGTATCTTCTACAATCTTCCTTGCAATTGAACACACAACATACAGGCAGGATGGCCGAGTTGTAAGAGGCGCCGGTTTAAGGCACCAGTCACTTTGATGGTGTGGGTTCGCGACCCACCACTGTCATTTTGTTGACATTCCTAAAGAAAGAATTGTTTCCTTTATTTTGAACACCTGCACATGGTGTCATTTACCATCATCCATGCGCTTGACCAGAAAGCATACAGGCAGGATGGCTGGGTGGTATGAGGCGCTGGTTAAGTCACCAGTCACTTTGGTGCCGTGGGTTCAAGACTCACTTTATTTCATTTTGTTGTCATTCCGATATAAATTATTGTTTCCTTTATTTTGAACAACTGCACATGTTATCTTCTACCATCATGCATGCAATTGAACACACAACATACAGGCAGGATGGCTAAGTGGTCTATGTCACCGGCCTAAGGCTCAGTCACATGGTATCTTCTACCATAATCCATTCTATTGACCTCATAACATACAGGCAGGTTGGCCGAGTGGTAAGAGGCGCTGGTTTATGGGTACCAGTAATTCCGGTGGCGTGGGTTCGAGTCCCATTCCTGAAATTTTGTCGACATTGCTATACAAAGTATTGCTTCCTTTATTTTGAACACCTGTGTGGTCTAAGGTGCTTGTTTAAGGCACCAGTCCATTCGGTGGCGTTGGGTTGAGTCCCATTCGTGAAATTTTGTTTACATTGCTATAAAAAGTAAAGTATTCTTTATATTGAACACCTGCAAATAGTATCTCCATAAACTATCCATGCTATTGACCACAAAACGTACAGGCAGGATGGCCGAGTGGTAAGAGGTGCTGGTTTAAGGCATCACTCACTTCGCTGGTGTGGGTTCAAGTCCCACTCCTGTCACTTTGTTGACATCCCTATACAAAGTATTGTTTCCCTTATTTCGAACACCTGCTTATGGTATCTTCTACCATAATCCATTCTATCGACCTCATAACATACAGGCAGGATGGCCGAGTGGTAAGAGGCGCTGGTTTATGGGTACCAGTAATTCCGGTGGCGTGGGTTTGAGTCCCCTTCCTGACATTTTGTCGACATTGCTATACCAAGTGTTCTATCCTTTATATTGAACACCTGCAAATGATATCTTCTACAATCATCCATTATATTGACCAAAAAACATACAGGCAGGATGGCCGAGTGGTATGAGGTGCTTGTTTTAGGCACCAGTCACTTGGGTGGTATGGGTTGGAGTCCTACTCCTGTCATTTTTTGACATTACTAAAGAAAGTAGTGTTTCCTTTATTTTGAACACCTGCATATGGTGTCATCTACCATTATCGATGATATTGAACTCAAAACATACAGGCAAGATGGCCTTGTTGTCTAAGGTGCTGGTTGAAGGCACTAGTCACTTCAGTGTTGTGCGTTTGAGTCCAATTCCTGACATTTTGTTGACATTGCTATACAAAGTATTGTATCTTTTATATTGAACACCTGCAAATGGTATCTTCTACCGTAATCCATGCTATTGACCACAAAACATACAGTCAGGACGGCTGAATGGTATGAGGTGCTGGTTTTAGGCACCAGTCATTTGAGTGGCGTGGGTATGAGTCTTACTCCGGTCATTTTGTTGACATTACTAAAGAAAGAATTGTTTTCCTTATTTAGAAAACCTGCAGATGGTGTCATCTACCATTATCTATGATATTGAACTCAAAACATACAGGCAAGATGGCCTTCTTGTCTAAGGTGCTGGTTGAAGGCACCAGTCACTTCAGTGTTGTGGGTTTGAGTCCAATTCCTGACATTTTGTTGACATTGCTATACAAAGTATTGTATCTTTTATATTGAACACCTGCAAATGGTATCTTCTACCATAATCCTTTCTATTGACCACAAAACATACAGTCAGGACGGCTGAATGGTATGAGGTGCTTGTTTTAGGCACCAGTCACTTGAGTGGCGTGGGTTTGAGTCCTACTCCGGTCATTTTGTTGACATTACTAAAGAAAGAATTTTTTCCCTTATTTAGAACACCTGCACATGGTGTCATCTACAATTATCCATGCTATTGACCTCAAAACATACAGGCAAGATGGCCGTGTGGTCTAAGGTGCTGGTTTAAGGCACCAGTCACTTCGTTGGCGTGGGTCTGAGTCCCATTCCTGATATTTCATCGACATTGCTATACAAAGTATTGTATCATTTATATTGAACACCTGCAAATGGTATCTTCTACCATCATCTATGCTATTGACCTCAAAAAATAAGGAAGGTTGGCCGAGTTGTAAGAGGCGCTGGTTTGAGGCACCAGTTACTTCATTGGTGCGGGTTCGAGACCCACTCCTGTCACTTTGTTGACATCCTATACAAATTTTTGTTTTCGTTATTTTAAAAACCTGCACCCCATTATTCATGCTATTGACCACAAAATATACAGGCAGTATGGCCGAGTGGTAGGTGGCGCTAGTTTATGGGCATCATTCACTTCAGTGGCGTGGGTTTGAGTCCCACTCTTGTCATTTTGTTGACATTTCTATACAAAGTATTGCTTCCTTTTTTTTGAACACCTGCACCTGGTGTCATCTTTTATTATCCATTATATTGACCTCAAAATATACAGGCAGGATGGCCTAGTGGTAAGAGGCACTGGTTTAAGGCACCACTCTCTTCGGTGGTGTGAGTTCAAGACCCACTCCTGTCTTTTTGTTGACATTGCTATACAAAGTATTGTATCCTTTATATTTAACACCTGCAAATGATATCTTTTACTATCATCCATGCTATTGACCACAAAACATACAGGCAGGATGGGGCAATGGTCTAAGTCAGTTGCTTAAGGCACCAGTCACTTCTGTGGCGTGGGTTGGTTCAAAGTTTCGTTTCCTTTATTTTGAACACCTGCACATGGTATCTTCTACCATATTCCATGCTATTAACAACACATCACACAGGCAGGATTGCTGAGTTGTCAAGGGTGCTGGTTTAAGGCACTAGACACTTCGGTGGCGTGGATTCGAGTCCCACTCCTGTCATATTGTTGACAATTTTATACAATGTATTGTTTCCTTTATTTGGAAAACCTGCAGCCCATTATTCATACTATTGACCACAAAATATACAGGCAGTATGGCCGAGTGGTATGAGGCGCTAGTTTTTGGGCGCCAGTCATTTCGGTGGCCTGTGTTCCAGTCCCACTCCTGTGATTTTGTGACATTCCTATACAAAGTATTGCTTCCTTTATTTTGAATACCTGCTTATGGTATCCTCTACCATCATCCATGATATTGACCTCAAAACATACAGGCAGGATGGCCGAGTGGTAAGAGGCCCTGGTTTAGGGCACCACTCACTTCGCTAGTGTGGGTTCAAGTCCCACTCCTGTCACTTTGTTGACATCCCTATACAAAGTATTGTTTCCCTTATTTCGAACACCTGCACATGGTATCTTCTACCATAATCCATTCTATTGACCTCATAACATACAGGCAGGATGGCCAAGTGGTAAGAGGCGCTGGTTTATGGGTAACAGTAATTCCGGTGGCGTGGGTTCGAGTCCCATTCCTGACATTTTGTCGACAGTGCTATACAAAGTATTCTATCCTTTATATTGAACACCTGCAAATGATATCTTCTACAATCATCAATTATATTGACCACAAAATATACAGGCAGTATGGCCGAGTGGTATGTGGCGCTACTTTATGGGCACCATTCACTTGGGTGGTATGGGTTTGAGTCCCACTCTTGTCATTTTGTTGACATTCCTAAAGAAAGTAGTGATTCCTTTATTTTGAACACCTGCACATGGTGTCATCTACCATTATCGATGCTATTGACCTCATAACATACAGGCAGGATGGCCGAGTGGTAAGAGGCGCTGGTTTATCGGTAACAGTAATTCCGGTGGCGTGGGTTCGAGTCCAATTCCTGAAATTTTGTCGACAGTGCTATACAAAGTATTCTATCCTTTATATTGAACACCTGCAAATGATATCTTCTACAATCATCAATTATATTGACCACAAAATATACAGGCAGTATGGCCGAGTGGTATGTGGCGCTACTTTATGGGCACCATTCACTTGGGTGGTATGGGTTTGAGTCCCACTCTTGTCATTTTGTTGACATTCCTAAAGAAAGTAGTGATTCCTTTATTTTGAACACCTGCACATGGTGTCATCTACCATTATCGATGCTATTGAATTCAAAACATACGGGCAAGATGGCCCTGTGGTCTAAGGTGCTGGTTGAAGGCACCAGTCACTTCAGTGTTGTGGGTTTGAGTCCCACTCCTGTCACTTTGTTGACATCCGTATACAAAGTATTGTTTCCCTTATTTCGCACACCTGCACTTGGTATCTTCTACCATAATCCATTCTATTGACCTCCTTACATACAGGCAGGATTGCCGAGTGGTAAGAGGCGCTGGTTTATAGGTACTAGTAACTCCGGTGGCGTGGGTTCGAGTCAAATTCCTGATATTTTGTTGACATTGCTATACAAAGTATTGTATCTTTTATATTGAACACCTGCAAATGGTATCTTCTAACATAATCAATGCTATTGACAACAGGTGGTATGGGTGGGAGTCCTACTCCTGTCATTTTGTTGACATTCCTAAACAAAAGTATTGTTTCCTTTATTTTGAACACCTGCACATAGTGTCATCTACTATTATCGATGCTATTGACCTCAAAACATACAGGCAAGATTGCCTTGTGGTCTAAGGTGCTGGTTTAAGGCACTAGTCACTTCAGTGCTGTGAGTTTGAGTCCAATTCCTGACATATTGTCGATATTGCTATACAAAGTATTGTATCCTTTTTATTGAACACCTTCACATAGTGTCTTCTACCATAATGAATGCTATTGACCACAAAACATACAGACAGGATGGCCAAGTGGTAAGAGGCGCTGGTTTAAGGCACCACTCACTTCGGTGGTGTTGGTTCAAAACTCACTCCTGTCTTTTTGCTGACATTGCTATACAAAGTATTGTATCCTTTATATTGAACACCTGCAAATTATATCTTCTACCATAATCAATGCTATTGACAACAAAACATAAAGGCAGGATGGCCGAGTGGTAAGAGGCGCTGGTTTAAGGCAAGACTCACTTAACTGGTGTGGGTTCAAGACCCACTCCTATCATTTTGTTGACATTTCTATACAAAGTATTCTATCCTTTATTTTGAATACCTGCTTATGGTATCTTCTACCATCATCCATGCTATTGAACTCAAACATACAGGCAGTATGGCAAAATTGAATGAGGCGCTGGTTTTAGGCACAAGTCACTTTGTTGGCGTGGGTTGAACTCCTACTCTTGTCATGTTGTTGACATTCCTAAAGAAATTATTGTTTCCATTATTTTGAGCACATGCACATGGTGTCATCTACCAATATCTATGCTATTTACCTAAAAACGAAAAGGGAAGATGGCCGTGTGGTCTAAGGCTTTGGTTTATTGTTACCAGTAACTCCTGTGGCGTGGGTTCGAGTCCCATTCCTGACATATTGTCGACATTGCTATACAAAGTGTTGTTTCCTTTATTTTGAACACCTGCACGTGGTATCTTCTACCATATTCCATGCTATTAACCACACAACACACAGGCAGGATTACCGAGTTGTCTAGGGCGCTGGTTTAAGGCACTGGACACTTCGGTGGCGTGGATTCGAGTCCCACTCCGGTCATTTTGTTGACAATTGTATACAATGTATTGTTTCCTTTATTTGGAAAACCTGCAGCCCATTATTCATGCTATTGACCACAAAACATACAGGCAGTATGGCCGAGTGTTATAAGGCGCTAGTTTATGGGCGCCAGTCACTTCGGTGGCCTGGGTTCGAGTCTCACTGTTGTCTTTTTGTTGTTTATACAAAGTATTGCTTCCTTTTTTTGAACCCCTGCACATGGTATCTCCTACCATCATCCGTGCTATTGAACACAGAACATACAGGCAAGATGGCGGAGTGGTCCAAGGCGTTGATTTTAGGCACCAGTCACTTCGATGGCGTTGGTTCGAATCCTACTCCTGTCATTTTGTTGACATTCCTAAAGAAAGTATTGTTTCCATTATTTTGAAACCTGCACATTGTGTCATCTACCATTATCAATGCTATTGATTTCAAGACAAACAGCTAGGATGGCCGTGTGGTCTAAAGTGCTGGTTTAAGGCACCAGTCTATTTGGTGGCGTTGGTTGGAGACCCACTCCTGTCATTTTGTTGACATCCTAAACAAAGTATTGTTTCCTTTATTTTGAAAACCTGCACATGGTATCTTTTACCATTATTCATGCAATTGAACAAACAACATACAGCAGGATGGCGCAGTGGTCTAAGTCAGTAGCTTCTGGCACCGGTCACTTCTGTGGCGTGAGTTCGAGTCCAACTCCTGTAATTTAGATGACGTTCCTACAAAAAGTATTTTTTCCTGTATTTTGAACACCTGCACATGTTATCTTCTACCCTAATCCATGCTATGGATCACACATCATACAGGCAGAATGGGTAAGTGGTCTATGTCACCGGCCTAAGGCTTCAGTCACTTCGGTGGCGGGGGTTCAAGACCAATTCCTATCATTTATGTTGACATCCTATACAAAGAGTTGTTTCCCTTATTTCAAATACCTGCATATGGTATCTTTCAGCATCATCCACGCTAGTGACCTGAAAACATACAGGCAGAATGGCCGAGAAGATTGAGGTGCTGGTTTTAAACACCAGTCACTTCAGTGGGGTTTGTTCGAGTCCTACTCCTGTCATATTGCTGACATTCCTAAAGAAAGTATTGTTTCCATTATTTTAAACACCTGCACATGGTGTCATCTACCATTTTCCATGCTATTGACAAAAAACATACAGGAAGGATGGCCGATTGTTATGAAGCGATGGTTTATGGGCAACAGTCACTTCGGTGGCGTGGGTTCAATTCCCTTTCCTGTCATTTTGTTGACATTTCTATACAATGTTTTGTTTCCTTTTTTTTCAACACCTACACATGGTATCTTTTACCATTATCCATGCTATTCACCACACAATATACAGGCAGGATGGCCGAGTGGTCTAAGGCGCTGTTTTAAGGCACTAGACACTTCAGGTGCGTGGGTTCGAGTCCTCTTCCTGTCACTTTGTTGACATTCCTAAACAAAGTTTTGTTTCCCTAATTTTGAAAACTTGCCCATGATATCTTCTACTATCATCCATGCTATTTACCTCAAAATATACAGGTAGGATGGCCGAGTGGAATGAGGTGCTGATTTTAGGCACCAGTCACTTCGGTAGCGTGGGTTTGAGTCCTACTCCTGTCGTTTTGTTGACATTCCTAAAGAAAGTATTGTTTTCTTTATTTTGAACACCTGCACATGGTGTCATCTACCATTATCTATGCTATTGACCACACAACATACAGGCAGGATGGACAAGTGTAAGAGGCGCTGGTTTCCGGGCACCAGTCACTTCGGTTATGTTGGTTCAAGACCTACCCCTGTCATTTTGTTTACATCCTATACAAAGTATTGTTTCCTTTATTTTGAAAACCTGCACATTGTATCTTCTACCATTATCCATGCTATTGACCACAAAACATACAGGAAGGATGGCCGAGTGGTATGAGGCGATGGTTTATGAGCACCAGTCATTTCGGTGGGGTTGGTTCAATTCCCACTCCTGTCATTTTGTTGACATTTCTATACAAAGTTTTGTTTCCTTTATTTTGAACACCTACACATGGTATCTTTTACCATTATCCATGCTTATCACCACAAAACACACAAGCAGGATGGCCGAGTGTTCTGAGGTGCTGTTTTAAGACACTAGACACTTCGGTGGCGTGGGTTCGAGTCCCACTATTGTCACTTTGTTGACATTCCTATACAAAGTATTGTTTCCCTAATTTTAAAACCTGCCCATGGTATCTTCAACTATCATCCATGTTATTTACCTCAAAACATACAGGCAAAAGGCTGAGTGGAGTGAAGTGCTGGTTTTAGGCAGCAGTCACTTCAGTGGCTTGGGTCTGAGCCCTACTTCTGTCATTTTGTTGACACTTCTAAAGAAATTATTGTTTCCTTTATTTTGAACACCTGCACATGGTGTCATCTACCATTATCCATGCTATTGACCACAAAACATACAGGCAGAATGGCCGAGTGCTAAGAGGCGCTGGTTTAAGGCACCAGTCACTTCGGTGCCATGGTTTAAAGTCCCCCTCCTTTCATTTTGTTGACAACCTATACAAAGTATTGTATCCTTTATTTTGAAAACCTGCACATGGTATCTTATACCATCATCCATGCAATGGAACAAACAACATACAGCAGGATGGCGCAGTGGTAAAAGTAAGTGGCTTAAGTTACCAGTCACTTATGGGCGTGGATTCGAGTCCAACTCCTGTCATTTTGATGACATTGCTACACAAAGTATTGTTTCCTGTATTTTGAACAATTGCACATAGTATCTTCTACTATAATCCATGCTATTGATCACACAACATACAGGCAAAATGGCTGAGTGGTCTATGTCGCCTGCGTAAGGCTTCAGTCACTTCTGTGGCGTGGGTTCAAGTCCCACTCCAGTCATTTCGTTGACATTCCTAAAGAAAGTATTGTTTCCTTTATTTTGAACATCTGCACATAGTGTCATCTACTATTATCGATGCTATTGACCTCAAAACATACAGGCAAGATGGCCTTGTGGTCTAAGGTGCTGGTTTAAGGCACTAGTCACTTCAGTGCTGTGAGTTTGAGTCCAATTCCTGACATATTGTCGATATTGCTATACAAAGTATTGTATCCTTTGTATTGAACACCTTCACATGGTATCTTCTACCATCATCCATGCTATTGACCTAAACACATACAGGCAGGATGGCTGAGTGGTCTAAGGCACTTGTTTAGGGCACCAGACACTTTGGTTGCGTGGGTTCCAGTCCCACTCCTATCACTTTGTTGACATTCCTATACAAAGTATTGTTTCCCTAATTTTGAAGACCTGCCCATGGTATCTTCTACTATCATCCATGCTATTTACCTCAAAACATACAGGCAGGATTGACAAGTGGAAGGAGGTGCTGGTTTTAGGCACCACACACTTCGCTGGCATAGGTTCGAGTCCTACTCCTGTAATTTTGTTGACATCCTAAACAAAGTATTGTTTCCTTTAATTTGAACACCTCCACATGGTGTCATCTACCATTATTCATGCAATGGAACACATAACATACAGCATAATGGTGCAGTGGTCTAAGTCAGTGGCTTAAGGCACCAGTCACTTCTGTCGAGTGGGTTCGAGTCCAACTCCTGTCATTTTGATGACATTCCTACAAAAAGTATTGTTTCCTGTTTTTTGAACACCTGCACATGGTATATTTTACCTTTATCCATGCTATTTATCACACAACATACAGGCAGAATGGCTGAGTGGTCTATGCCGCCAGCCTAAGGCTTCAGTCACTTCTGTTGCGTTGGTTCAAGACCCATTCCTATAATTTATGTTTACATCCTATACAAAGTATTGTTTCCCTTATTTCCAATACCTGCACATGGTATCTTCTACCATCATCCATGCTATTGACTTCAAAATATACAGGCAGGATGGCCGAGTGGTATGAGGCGATTGTTTATGGGCACAAGTCACTTCGGTGGCGTTGTTTCAATTCCCACTCCTGTTATTTTGTTGACTTTTCTATACAATTTTTTTTTTCCTTTATTTTGAACACCTGCACATGGTATCTTTTACAACACAACATACAGGCAGGATGGCTGAGTGGTCTAACGCGCTGGTTTAGGGCACTAGACACTTCGGTTGCGTGGGTTCCAGTCCCACTTCTATCACTTTGTTGACATTCCTATACAAAGTATTGTTTCCCTAATTTTGAAAACCTGCCCATGGTATCTTCTAGTATCATCCATGCTATTTACCTCAAAAAATAAAGGCAGGATGGCCGTGTGATCTAAGGTGCTTGTTTAAGGCACCAGTCACTTTGGTGGGGTGAGTTTGAGTCCATTTTCTGACATTTTGTCGACATTACTATAGAAAGTATTGTATCCTTTATATTGAACACCTGCACATGGTATCTTATACAATCATCCATGCAATTGAACACACAACATACAGGCAGGATTGCCAAATGGTAGGAGGCGCTGGTTTAAGGCATCAGTCACTTCGGTGCCTTGATTTCGAGACCGATTCCTGTCACTTTGTTGACATTCTAAACAAAGTATTGTTTCATTTCTTTGGAAAACCTGCACATGGTATCTTTTACCATCATTCATGCAATGGAGCAAACAACATACAGCAGGATGGCGCAGTGGTCAAAGTAAGTGGCTTAAGGTACCAGTCACTTCTTTGGCGTGGATTCGAGTCCAACTCCTGTCATTTTGATGACATTTCTACACAAAGTATTGTTTCCTGTATTTTGAACACCTGCACATGGTATATTCTACCATGATCCATGCTTTTTATCACACAACATACAGGGAGAATGCCTGAGTGGTCTATGTGGCCGGCCTAAGGCTTCAGTCATTTTTGTGGCTTGGGTTCAAGACCAACTCTTGTCATTTATGTTGACATCCTATTCAAAGTATTGTTTCCCTTATTTCAAATACCTGCACATGGTATCTTCTACCATCATCCATGCTATTAACTTCAAAATATACAGGCAGGATAGCAAAGTGGAATGAGGTGCTGGTTTTAGACACCAGTCACTTCGGTGGCGTGGGTACGAGTCCTAATCCTCTCATTTTGTTGACATTCCTAAAGAAAGTATTGTTTCCATTATATTGAACACCTGCACATGGTGTAATCTACCATTATCCATGCTATTGACCTCAAAACAAACAGGCAGGATGGCCGATCGGAATCAGGTGCTGGTTTTTATCACCAGTCACTTCGGTGGCGTGGGTTTGAGTCTTACTTCTAACATTTTGTTGACATTGGTATACAAAGTATTGTATTGACGGTTAAACGTCAAGTTTGAACCGAGGTTAATCAACCGGGTACGCTATTGTTGATTGCCATTGTCAGAGAGTGCACGCTTCCTGTTTCAACAATGTTCAGCAGTTTGGGTTCTTAGGCACATATGCACAAGGCGTTGCCCTGAATCAAACCATTCCACAAGCTTGCAGACTAGCAGCATGGTGGAAACCTGTCGAAATATTGTATTACCAAAGTTTTAAATCTTTTGACATGGATTGCGGTTTCTTGCAAGCTTAGCCAAAACATTCTTCAAGGAAATGAAAATGAAAAGTGGAATCGTGCCCAGTCTGAATCAGTGAACCTCCTCTCGTGTTTTGTTTTGGCCTAAAAGTTAAAAGGCGCCTCCTCTCTCATCAGTTGATAGCTGGTTTGGTACTGGCAAGCCTCAAGCTTAGGGCCTTAGCTGGAAGGTTACAGAAAAGGAAGTTTAATCTCACAGGACTCCCGGTGATGTAGTTTTTTAGCTTTATTTACCTTCTTCTGCGTTAATATTAGGTATTGCAAATGCATTGTTATCAGTATTTGAGTGGTCGACCTCGTTGGGGAATCCGTATTGGCCTATATAGTAATAAGCGCTTTTCTTTCAGTGCTGCCACGTGCAGTGGCTTCTGCCTACCTCCTGGTGGGTTGGGCCTGATGCGGGACCTGCGGGTTAACACGAGTTTCTGCCCGCAAATCCTTATGTATGTTCAGGGAACCCACGTGGACCCATGTGTTGATAAATGGACCCGTATTCTTCTTCAAAATAAAAATAATAAGCCCTTTGAATTGCAGCACTATTGACCCATTTTTAGATAAAGTGAAGGCGTCCTGGTTTTAGGAAGGTGGTGGGCACCTTTTTCATGTTATAGAGAAGTGCAGGTATTGACTTGGTGTTGGCATATGTTGGTTGGAAGGCCTGCTCTGGTATAATTTGATTACCCATGCTAGACCATACCTTATGAATTAATTGCAAGATACACTTTTTTGTTCCAATAATTGGGCTCGAGGGGAATTTGACAACGCATCATTATTCAACTCCTAAATGGTGGTCTTAGCAATGCCTTGCGTGGCGTCATTGCTTGGGGAAATAATAAATAGGAAAACTTAGCAACTACTATCTCAGAACCTCCATTAAAATCATATTTCCAGGGCCGAAATGGTCAGTAGTTGAAAAACTTTCTCTGAAAAAAAAAGAATTAATCTTGAAATCTGTCAAGCTGTAGATAACTCTTATGTAATGAAAATATTTAACGCATGGCTTTAGTAGGGGCTAGACCCAAAGTTAAAGTGCCAGCAATACTTCAAGATAGGAAATTGACGACCTAAATGATTCGAGCAATACAATTTGGTGACATTAAACATATGTTAACATTTGAATACAATATGAATGTAAGCTTATAAATCAGACTATGTCATATTCGAAGAGACAGCAGGGGTAGTAGACACATTCAAGTGCTTGAGCTGTGCAACCTGGTCGTTAAACGATTTGCTGTTGGCTTGAAAAAAAAAATATCAGGATCAGACGGTGGCAGTCCTAAAGCTTAAATTACCGGAATAGGGGGATCCATTGCCCTCCCCTTCCTGGTCTCTTATTGTAAAGATCTTAAGCTCTTTTTGTAGATGTGGCAGATACACAAGCAATAGATAGAAATTGATATTTTACCCAGTGGCCGGCTATTTGAAAATTATTGCTGCAGGTTACATCCATTGAAGAAAGTTGCAGCAAATCTTGGCATCCTTAGTCAATAAGGTGGATGAATTAACTCCCGGTTTTGTCAGGGAGAATTCCGAATGGAAATGGTTATGAAATTATTGTAGTTATATAGCTTTCTTTAGATATTCTTTTCATTCAAGCAAAGGAGTCCTGGTTTTAAGAAATTGGTTGGCACTCTTATGCATGTTATCGCAAAACTCAGGTATGTGACTTGATAATGGCGTGTGTTGGTTAGGAGGCCTGCTCTGGTATAGTTGATTACACATGCTAGACCACGCTATATGAATTAATTGCAAGATACACTTTTTGTTGCACTCATTGGGATCAAGGGGACTTTGATTACCCATCTCATTAGTCAACTCCTAAATGGCGTTCTTAGCAATGCCTTGCTCAGCGTTATTGCTTGGGGAAATGATAAATAGAAAACTAAGCAACTACTATCCCAGAACTACCATTAAAATCATATTTTCAGGGCCGAAATGTTCAGTAGTGTAGAATTTTTTTCAGAAAAAAAAAAGAAATAAATAAATCTTGAAATCTGTCAATCTGTAAATAGTTCTTATGTAATGGGAAGGTTTAATTCATGGCCTTAACAGGGGCTAGGCCCAAAGTTAAAGTTCTAGCAATACTTTAAGACAGGTAATGGAAGACCGAAATGAGTCAAGCAATACATGTGATATTAAACATATGTTAACATTTGAATACAATACGAATATAAGCTTATAAATCAGAATGCTATATTCGAAGAGACAGCGGGGGTAGTATACACATTCAAATGCTTGACCTGTGCAACCTGGTCATTAAACGATTTGCTGTTGGCTTGGAAAAAAATATCAGGATCAGATGGTGGCAGTCCTATAGCTTAAATTACAGGGATTGGGGGATCCATTGTCCTACTCTTCCTGGTCTCTTATTGTAAAGATCTTAAGTTCTTTCGGTAGATGTGGCAGATACACAAGCAATAGATAGAGAGGGATATTTTACCCAGTGACCAGGTATTCAAAAATATATTGGCACCTTACATCCGTGGCAAAAAGTTGCAGAAAATCATGACATCTTTAGTCAATAAGGGGGATGAGTTAACTCCCGGCTTGGTCAGGGGCACTTCCAATTGGAAATCATTATGTAGTTAAAAGGAGTACATGGAAGTAGCCCTTTTGTTCTAAGAGTCCTCATTTTACATACTATCAAGCAACCCTAGAGAGGATATCACCATTTTTATAGCCTGTCGAATGAGCGCTATCCATTCATTCAAGCGAGGTGGCATATTGTACGCAGACTGGCAGTTTGACTACCAGTTTTGTTCTTCGGATTAATTTGCATGTTACCAAAACAGGGGGTGGCGATTCTCCAGGCAGGTCAATCAAGCTCACAGCGTTGGTGATCATTTTTTGGCCTTTCATAACCCCAGCACCAGCTGCAGTTCTCATCCTGGTAAGCAGAATATATATGTAATAGTAGCAGTATTGGAAGCTTTAGTCAATGGTTGAGTGGGGGGAGTTGTAATCGAATTGAGAATGCACTACAGGCTGAACTTTCTTTATGAATAAAAAAAGGTGATTAGCATTTTGTCCACTGTAAGGCAGATAATTCAAGTGGACTGTACTAAGGGCGGGCATAATAATTAGCATTAAGCTGTAAGCGCAAGATTCAAACAAGGCCAACGGCCATTGACATGACCGGTCGGCAAGGGGGTTGTTATAAGACGGATTGCCATATCATGTGGCAGGAATAAAGGAGAGACAGGGCGTGAGTCCCCCAGTGTAGTGGGTAGCTCAAGTTTCCTTGAGTGTTTTATTCCAATATCTGTTGATCAAGGTTAACAATTCCCTTGGCCTAAGTAAGCCTATACTCGCATGCAGATGGAGACGTAAAGTGTTTTCTTACCCAAAATATTTTTTGGCCTATGTACCTGGTTTCAAAGTGCAGGACGGCAAGTTGCGGCATCTTCCCAGCAACAACTTCTTGCCCACTGGGACCTGGATGATAGTCGATGGAGGCATTGCCTATGGTCGTCCGTTTTGCACAGCGTTATGGGACACTGCGTTGTGGTTCCAACTTCAAGTAAGCATACCAAGCTAGGCCTCCATCTAGCAAAACCTTGTTTAATCCCCAGGGGGCTTGCATGAATCTTTTAGATTGTTGTCTAGCCATCAAATCCATAGATGCATGTATTTCGTCAATAGCAATCGGTTTGCATTGACCGGCAAGGGGCTTATTTCTCGATTCGTTGGGGGCAACTAATTGTCCCAGCCAATACAGCATGCAAGTTTTTAAGAGGCATATTGCTGTCTGTTCCCGACCACCGGATTCTTTTGCTAAATAGGGTTGGTGCAACAAAGAAATAGTGAGAATAATTCAGAGTCATATTAGTGTCTTATTTTACGAGGCTTACGCAATAGACCCAACGGTTCTGCTAATAATATTAGCAAAGATTAGCATAGTGAGTGTAAGCAATCCCAGTTTGGTCTGTCACTCATGCAGGTAATTTTTCATATTACTGCTGATCGGTGGCAGCCAAAATAATGCAAGATAGACAAGGTTTGGTTGGTAGGAAATTCAGGGTTGTTAACCGGTAGCACTTGGGTTGTCATTAAATGAATAATTGTAACCTTACACTGACGTCAAGCTGTTTCGTGCCATGATCCCCACTTCTATTGGTGTTGCATGGTCGGTTGAGCATGGACCTACCTTCCAAACAAGTATAAGCAGTGGCAGGGCATTTCAGTGTCCTTACCTTCATTGGTAGGTATGGTTGCTGGGGCAACGGTCCCCACTTCCGTTGGCGGTTCATAGTCGGTTAGGCATGGTCCTACCTTCCAACAAAGTACTCTACCTCTTTCTTCCTTCAGCAATTTTCCTTCCTGTCCCTTTTGGTCTCTTTGACCTATAAATATCTTGCTCATGGATCAGCATGAATAGAATGGTGGTATTTATTTCACCCACACCTGTCATTTTTGTGACATCCTATACAAAGTATTGTTTCCTTTATTTTGAAAACCTGCACATGGTATCTTCTACCATTATCCATGCTATTGACCATAAAAAATACAGGCAGGATGGCCAAGTGGTAAGAGGTGCTAGTTTAAGGCAGCACTCACTTTGTTGTACGTATGTTTACAACGATTAAGAGCAAAAGGAATCGTTTTATTCCATGCGAAAGACGTACTTTTTAAGAGATGAAGGTGAACTCGTATTGCGGGGCTAAATTTTCACTAAGTTTCATGGGAACTATAAGAAACCCTCGGTGTTTTAAGTTCTAGGCTGTTCCAAAGGACAGAACTGTTGTAATACGTATGTTTACAACGTTTTAGAGCAAACGGAATCGTTTTATTCCATAGAAAAGGCGTACTTTATAAGATATTAAGATGAACTATTATTGCGAGGCTAAGTTTTCACTAAGTTTCATGGGGAACAATAAGAAACCCTCGCTATAATAAAATCTAGACTGTTCCCATGGACAGAACTGTTGAAATATGTATGTTTACAACGTTTTAGAGAAAACGGAATCCTTTTATTCCATGTGAAAGGCGTACTTTATAAGAAATTAAGGTGAACTCTTATTGCGAGGCTTAGATCTCACTAAGTCATATGGGGAATTATATAAATAACTCTCGGTATAATAAGTTCTAGGCTGTTCCCATTAACAGAACTGTTGTAGTACGTATGTTTAGAACGTTTTAGAGCAAACGGAATCGTTTTATTCCATGCAAAAAGCGTACTTTTTAAGAAATTAAGGTGAATTCTTTTTGCGGGGCTTACTTTTCACTAAGTTTCATGGGGAACTATAAGAAAACCCTCGGTGTAATAAGTTCTTTGCTGTTACCATGGACAGAACTGTTGTAATACATATGATTACAATGTTTTAGAGCAAACGGAATTGTTTTATTCCATGGGAAATGCTTACTTTATAAGAAATTGAGATGAACTGTTACCGCGAGGATAAGTTATCACTAAGTCTCATTGGGAACTATTAGAAACCGTCGGTGTATTAAGTTCTTGGCTGTTCCCGTGGACAGAACTGTTTTAATATGTATGTTTAAAACGTTTTAGAGCAAACGGAATCGTTTAATTCCATACGAAATGCGTACTTTATAAGAAATTAAGGTGAACTTTTATTGCGGGGGTAAGTTTTCACTAAGTTTCATGGTGAACTATTAGAAACCCTCGGTGTAATATGTTCTAGGCTGTTCCCATGGATAGAATTGTTGTAATACGTATGTTTACAGCGTTTTAGAGCAAACGGAATGGTTTTATTTTATGCAAAATGCGTTTTTTATAAGAAATTAAGGTGAACTCTTATTGCAGGGTTAAGTTTTCACTAAGGTTCTTTGGGAACTATAAGAAACCCTCGTTGTAATAAGTTCTAGGCTGTTCCCATGAGGAGAACTATTGTAATACGTATGTTTACAACGTTTTAGAGCAAACGGAATCGTTTTTTTCCATGGGAAAGTCGTACTTTAGAAGAAATACATGTCAAATTTTATTGCGGGGCTAAGTTTTTACTAATGTTTCATGGGGAACTATAAGAAACCCTCGGTGTAATAAAATCTAGCTGTTCCCATGGACAGAACTGTTGTAATGCGTATGTTTACAACGTTTTAGAGCAGACGGAATCATTTTATTCCATGCAAAAGGCGTACTTTATAAGACATTGAGGTGAACTCTTATTGCGAGGCTTAGATCTCACTAAGTCATATGGGGAATTATATAAATAACTCTCGGTATAATAAGTTCTAGGCTGTTCCCATGAACAGAACTGTTGTAGTACGTATGTTTAGAACGTTTTAGAGCAAACGCAATCGTTTTATTCCATGCAAAAAGCGTACTTTTTAAGAAATTAAGGTGAATTCTTATTGCGGGGCTTACTTTTCACTAGGTTTCATGGGGAACTATAAGAAAACCCTCGGTGTAATAAGTTCTATGCTGTTACCATGGACAGAACTGTTGTAATACGTATGATTACAATGTTTTAGAGCAAACGGAATTGTTTTATTCCATGGGAAATGCGTACTTTATAAGAAATTGAGATGAAATGTTACTGCGAGGATAAGTTATCACTGAGTCTCATTGGGAACTATTAGAAACCGTCGGTGTATTAAGTTCTTGGCTGTTCCCATGGACAGAACTGTTTTAATATGTATGTTTAAAACGTTTTAGAGCAAACGGAATCGTTTAATTCCATACGAAATGCGTACTTTATAAGAAATTAAGGTGAACTATTATTGCGGGGGTAAGTTTTCACTAAGTTTCATGGTGAACTATTAGAAACCCTCGGTGTAATATGTTCTAGGCTGTTCCCATGGACAGAATTGTTGTAATACGTATGTTTACAGCGTTTTAGAGCAAACGGAATTGTTTTATTTTATGCAAAAGGCGTACTTTATAAGAAATTAAGGTAAACTCTTATTGCGGGGTTAAGTTTTCACTAAAGTTCTTTTGGAACTATAAGTAACCCTCGTTGTAATAAGTTCTAGGCTGTTCCCATGGAGAGAACTGTTGTAATACCTATGTTTACAACGTTTTAGAGCAAACGGAATTGTTTTATTCAATCCGAAAGGCATACTTTATAAGAAATTGAGGTGAACTCTTATTGCGGGGCTAAGTTTTCATTAAGTTTCATGGGGAACTATAAGAAATCCTCGGTGTAATAAGTTCTAGGCTGTTCCCATGGACAGAACTGTTGTAATACGTATGTCTACAACGTTTTAGAGCAAATGGAATCGTTTAATTCCATACGAAATGCGTACTTTATAAGAAATTAAGGTGAACTATTATTGCGGGGGTCAGTTTTCACTAAGTTTCATGGTGAACTATTAGAAACCCTCGGTGTAATATGTTCTAGGCTGTTCCCATGAACAGAATTGTTGTAATACGTATGTTTACAGCGTTTTAGAGCAAACGGAATGGTTTTATTTTATGCAAAAGGCGTTTTTTATAAGAAATTAAGGTGAACTCTTATTGCAGGGTTAAGTTTTCACTAGTTTAATGGGGAACAATAAGAAACTCTCGCTATAATAAAGTCTAGACTGTTCCCATAGACAGAACTGTTGAAATATGGATGTTTACAACGTTTTAGAGAAAACGGAATCCTTTTATTCCATGTGAAAGGCGTACTTTATAAGAAATTAAGGTGAACTCTTATTGCGGAGCTAAAATCTCACTTAGGTTCATGAGGAACTATAAGAAACCCTCGGTGTTATAAGTTCTAGGCTGTCCCCATGGACAGAACTGTTGTAATTTGTATGTTAACAACGTTTTAGAGCAAACGAAATCGTTTAATTCCATGCGAAAGGCGTACTTTATAAGAAATTATGGTGAATTCTTATTGCGGGGCTAAGTTTTCACTAACTTTCATGGGGAACTGAAACCCTCAGTATAAAAAGTTTAAGGCTGTTCCCATGGACAGACCTGTTTTAATATGTATGTTTAAAGCGTTTTAGAGCAAAGGGAATCGTTTTATTCCATACGAAATGCGTACTTTATAAGAAATTAAGGTGAACTCTTATTGCAGGGCTAAGTTTTCACTAAGTTTCTTGGTGAACTATAAGATACCCTCGGTATAATAAGTTCTAGGCTGTTCCCATGGACAGAACTGTTGTAACACGTATGTCTACAACGTTTTAGAGCAAACAGAATCGTTTTTTTCCATGGGAAAGGCGTACTTTAGAAGAAATACAGGTCGAATCTTATTGCGGGGCTAAGTTTTTACTAATGTTTCATGGGGAACTATAAGAAACCCTCGGTGTAATAAAATCTAGCTGTTGCCATGGACAGAACTGTTGTAATACGTATGTTTACAACGTTTTAGAGCAGACGTAATCGTTTTATTCCATGCAAAAGGCGTACTTTATAAGAAATTGAGGTGAACTCTTATTGCGAGGCTTAGATCTCACTAAGTCATATGGGGAATTATATAAATAACTCTCGGTATAATAAGTTCTAGGCTGTTCCCATGAACAGAACTGTTGTAGTACGTATGTTTAGAACGTTTTAGAGCAAACGGAATCGTTTTATTCCATGTAAAAAGCGTATTTTTTAAGAAATTAAGGTGAATTCTTATTGCGGGGCTTACTTTTCACTAAGTTTCAAGTTTCATGGGGAACTATAAGAAAACCCTCGGTGTAATAAGTTCTATGCTGTTACCATGGACAGAACTGTTGTAATAAGTATGATTACAATGTTTTAGAGCAAACGGAATTGTTTTATTCCATGGGAAATGCGTACTTTATAAGAAATTGAGATGAACTGTTACTGCGAGGATAAGTTATCACTAAGTCTCATTGGGAACTACTAGAAACCGTCGGTGTATTAAGTTCTTGGCTGTTCCCATGGACAGAACTGTTTTAATATGTATGTTTAAAACGTTTTAGAGCAAACGGAATCGTTTAATTCCATACGAAATGCGTACTTTATAAGAAATTAAGGTGAACTATTATTGCGGGGGTAAGTTTTCACTAAGTTTCATGGTGAACTATTAGAAACCCTCGGTGTAATATGTTCTAGGCTGTTCCCATGGATAGAATTGTAGTAATACGTATGTTTACAGCGTTTTAGAGCAAACGGAATTGTTTTATTTTATGCAAAAGGCGTACTTTATAAGAAATTAAGGTAAACTCTTATTGCAGGGTTAAGTTTTCACTAAAGTTCTTTAAGAACTATAAGAAACCCTCGTTGTAATAAGTTCTAGGCTGTTCCCATGGAGAGAACTGTTGTAATACCTATGTTTACAACGTTTTAGAGCAAACGGAATTGTTTTATTCAATCCGAAAGGCATACTTTATAAGAAATTGAGGTGAACTCTTATTGCGGGGCTAAGTTTTCATTAAGTTTCATGGGGAACTATTAGAAACCCTCGGTGTAATATGTTCTAGGCTGTTCCCATGGAAAGAATTGTTGTAATACGTATGTTTACAGCGTTTTAGAGCAAACGGAATGGTTTTATTTTATGCAAAAGGCGTTTTTTATAAGAAATTAAGGTGAACTCTTATTGCAGGGTTAAGTTTTCACTAAGGTTCTTTGGGAACTATAAGAAACCCTCGTTGTAATAAGTTCTAGGCTGTTCCCAAGAGGAGAACTGTTGTAATACGTATGTTTATAACGTTTTAGAGCAAACGGAATCGTTTTTTTCTTGCTAAAGGCGTACTTTATAAGAAATACAGGTCAAATCTTATTGCGGGGCTAAGTTTTTACTAAGTTTCATGGAAAACTATAAGAAACCCTCGGTGTAATAAAATCTAGCTGTTCCCATGGACAGAACTGTTGTAATACGTATGTTTACAACGTTTTAGAGCAGACGGAATCGTTTTATTCCATGCAAAAGGCGTACTTTATAAGAAATTGAGGTGTACTCTTATTGCGAGGCTTAGATCTCACTAAGTCATATGGGGAACTATAAGGAACCCTCGGTGTAATAAGTTCTAGGCTGTTCCCATGGACAGAACTCTTTTTATACGTATGTTTACAAACTTTTAGAGCAAACGGAATCGTTTTATTCCATGCGAAAGGTGTACGTTATAAGAAATTAAGGTGAACTCTTATTGCGGAACTAAGTTTTCACTAAGTTTCATTGGAAACTATAAGAAACCCTCGGTATAATAAGTTCTAGGCTGTTCCCATGGACAAAACTGTTATAATACGTATGTTTACAACGTTTTAGAGCAAATGGAATTGTTTTATACCATGCGAAAAGCTTACTTTTAAGTAATTAAGGTTAACTCTTATTGAGGGGCTAAGCTTTCACTAAGTTTCATTGGGAACTATTAAAAACCTTAGGTGTAATAAGTTCTAGGCTCTTCCCATGAACAGAACTGTTGTAATACGTATGTTTACAACGTTTTAGAGCCAACGGAATCGTTTTATTCCATGCGAAAGGCGTACTTTATTAGAAATTAAGGAGAACTCTTATTACGAGGCTAAGTTCTCACTAAGTTTCATGGGGAACTATAAGAACCCCTCGGTGTAATAAGTTCTAAGCTGTTCCCATGGACAGAACTGTTGTAATACGTATGTTTACAACGTTTTAGAGGAAAAGGAATCGTTTTATTCCATGCGAAAGGCGTACTTTTTAAGAAATTAAGGTGAACTGTTATTGCGGGGCTAAGTTCTCACTAAGTTTCATGGGGAACTATAAGAAACCCTCGGTGTAATAAGTTCTAAGCTGTTCCCATGGACAGAACTGTTGTAATACGTATGTTTACAAAGTTGTAGAGCAAACGGAATCGTTTTATTCAATTCGAAAGTCGTACTTTATAAGAAATTAAGGTCAAATCTTATTGCGGGGCTAAGTTTTTACTAAGTTTCATGGGGAACTATAAGAAACCCTCGGTGTAATAAAATCTAGCCGTTTCCATTGACAGAACTGTTGTAATACGTATGTTTACAACGTTTTAGAGCAAACGGAATCGTTTTATTCCATGCGAAAGGCCTACTTTATAAGAAATTGAGGTGAACTTTTATTGCGAGGCTTAGTTCTCACTAAGTCTTATGGGGAACTATAAGAAACCTTCGGTGTTATACGTTTAGGCTGTTCTAATGGACAGAACTGTTGTTATACGTATGTTTACAACGTTTTAGAGGAAAAGGAATCGTTTTATTCCATGCAAAGGCGTACGTTATAAGAAATTAAGGTGAACTCTTATTGCGGAACTAAGTTTTTACTAAGTTTCATAGGGAACTATAAGAAACCCTAGGTATAATAAGTTCTTTGCTGTTCCCATAAACAGAACTGTTGTAATACGTATGTTTTTAACGTTTTAGAGCAAACGGAATCGTTTTATTCTTTGCGAAAGGCGTACTTTTTAAGAAATTAAGGTGAACTCTTTTTGCGAGACTAATTTTCACTAAATGTCATGAGGAACTATAAGAATCCCTTGGTGTAAAAAGCTCTAAGTCGTTCCCATGGACAGAACTGTTGTAATACGTATGTTTACAACGTTTTAGAGCAAACGGAATCGTTTTATTCCAGGCGAAAGGCCTACTTTATAAGAAATTGAGGTGAACTCTTATTGCGAGGCTTAGTTCTCACTACGTCTTACGGGGGACTATAAGGAACCCTCGGTGTAATACGTTTTAGGCTGTTCTAATGGACAGAACTAATGTTATACGTATGTTTACAACGTTTTAGAGGAAAAGGAATCGTTTTATTCCATGCAAAGGCGTACGTTATAAGAAATTAAGGTGAACTCTTATTGCGGAACTAAGTTTTTACTAAGTTTCATAGGGAACTATAAGAAACCCTAGGTATAATAAGTTCTTTGCTGTTCCCATAAACAGAACTGTTGTAATACGTATGTTTACAACGTTTTAGAGAAAACAGAATCATTTTATTCCATGCAAAGGCGAACTTTATAAGAAATTAAGGTGAACTCTTAATGCAGAGCTAAGTTTTCACTAAGTTTCATGAGGAACTATCAGAAGCCCTCAGTGTAATGAGTTCGAGGTTGTTCCCATGGACAGAACTGTTGTAATACATATGTTTACAACGTTTTAGAGGAAACGGAGTCGCTTTTTTCCATGCAAAGGCGCACTTTATAAGAAATTAAGTTGAACTCTTATTGCAGGGCTAAGAGTTCACTAAGTTTCATGGGAAACTATAAGAAAACCTCGGTATAATAAGTTCTAGGCTGTTCCCATGAACAGAACTGTCGTAATACGTATGTTTACAACGTTTTAGAGCAAAAACGGAATCGTTTTATTCCATGCGAAAGGCGTACTTTATAAGATATTAAGGTCAAATCTTATGGCGGGGCTAAGTTTTTAGTAAGTTTCATTGGGAACTATAAGAAACCCTCGGTGTAATAAAATTTAGCTGTTTCCATGGACAGAACTGTTGTAATACGTATGTTTACAACGTTTTAGAGCAAACAGAATCGTTTTATTCCATGCGAAAGGCGTACTTTATAAGAAATTGAGGTGAACTCTTATTGCGAGGCTTAGTTCTCACTACGTCTTATGGGGAACTATAAGAAACCCTCGGTGTAATACGTTTTAGGCTGTTCTAATGGACAAAACTGTTGTTATACGTATGTTTACAACGTTTTAGAGGAAACAGAATCATTTTATTCCATGCAAAGGCGAACTTTATAAGAAATTAAGGTGAACTCTTAATGCAGAGCTAAGTTTTAACTAAGTTTCATGAGGAACTATCAGAAGCCCTCAGTGTAATGAGTTCGAGGTTGTTCCCATGGACAGAACTGTTGTAATACATATGTTTACATTGTTTTAGAGGATACGGAGTCGCTTTATTCCATGCAAAGGCGCACTTTATAAGAAGTTAATTTGAACTCTAATTGCGGGGCTAAGTCTTCACTAAGTTTCATGGGAAACTATAAGAAACCCTCGGTATAATAAGTTCTAGGCTGTTCCCATGAACAGGACTGTCGTAATACGTATGTTTACAACGTTTTAGAGCAAAAACGGAATCGTTTTATTCCATGCGAAAGGCGTACTTTATAAGATATTAAGGTCAAATCTTATAGCGGGGCTAAGTTTTTAGTAAGTTTCATTGGGAACTATAAGAAACCCTCGGTGTAATACAATTTAGCCGTTTCCATGGACAGAACTGTTGTAATACCTATGTTTACAACGTTTTAGAGCAAACAGAATCGTTTTATTCCATGCGAAAGGCGTTCTTTATAAGAAATTGAGGTGAACTCTTTTTGCGAGGCTTAGTTATCACTAAGTCTCATTGGGAACTATTAGAAACCCTCGGTGTAATTTGTTCTAGGCTGTTCCCATGGACAGAATTGTTGTAATACGTATGTTTACAACGTTTTAGAGCAAACGGAATCATTTTATTCCGAGCGAAAGGCGTACTATCTAAGAAATTGAGGTGAACTCTTTTTGCGAGGCTTAGTTATCACTAAGTCTCATTGGGAACTATTAGAAACCCTCGGTGTAATATGTTCTAGGCTGTTCCCATGGACAGAATTGTTGTAATACGTATGTTTACAACGTTTTAGAGCAAACGGAATCATTTTATTCCGAGCGAAAGGCGTACTTTCTAAGAAATTAAGATGAACTCTTATTGCGGGGTTAATTTTCACTATATGTCATGGGGAACTATAAGAAACCCTCGGTTTAATAAGTTCTAGGCTGTTCCTATGGACAAAACTGTTCTAATACATATGTTTACAACGTTTTACCGCAAACGGAATCGTTTTATTCCATGCGAAAGGCATACTTTTTAAGAAATTGAGGTGAACTCTTATTGCGGGTCTAAGTTTTCACTATGTTTCATGGGGAACTATAAGAAACCCTCGGTTAAATAAGTTCTAGGCTATTCCCATGGACAAAACTGTTATAATACGTATGTTTACAACGTTTCACAGCAAACGGAATCGTTTCATTCTATGCGAAAGGCATACTTTTAAAGAAATTGAGGTGAACTCTTATTGCAGGGCTAAGTTTTTTACTAAGTTTCATGGGGAACTATAAGAAACCCTTGATGTCATAAGTTTTATGCTGTTCTCATGGACAGAACTGTTGTAATACGTATGTTTACAACATTTTAAGGCAAACAGAATCGTTTTATTCCATGCAAAAGGCGTACTTTATATAAAATTAAGATGAACTCTTATTGTAGAAATAAGTATATACTAAGTTTCATAAGAAACTATAAGAATCCCTCGGTGTAATAAGTTTTAGGCTGTTCCCATGGACAGAACTGTTGTAATACTTATGTTTACAACGTTTTAGAGGAAACGGAATCGTTTTATTCCATGCAAAAGGCGCATTTTTTAAGAAAATAAGGTGAACTCTTATTTCGGGGCTAAGTTTTCATTTAGTCTTATGGAGAACTTTTAGAAACCCTCGGTGTAATAAGTTCTAGGCTGTTCCCATGAACAGAACTGTTGTTATACGTATGTTTACAACGTTTTAGAGGAAAAGGAATCGTTTTATTCCATGCGAAAGGCGTACTTTTTAAGAAATTAAGGTGAACTGTTATTGCGGGGCTAAGTTCTCACTAAGTTTCATGGGGAACTATAAGAAACCCTCGGTGTAATAAGTTCTAAGCTGTTCCCATGGACAGAACTGTTGTAATACGTATGTTTACAAAGTTGTAGAGCAAACGGAATCGTTTTATTCCATTCGAAAGTCGTACTTTATAAGAAATTAAGGTCAAATCTTATTGCGGGGCTAAGTTTTTACTAAGTTTCATGGGGAACTATAAGAAACCCTCGGTGTAATAAAATCTAGCCGTGTCCATTGACAGAACTGTTGTAATACGTATGTTTACAACGTTTTAGAGCAAACGGAATCGTTTTATTCCATGCGAAAGGCCTACTTTATAAGAAATTGAGGTGAACTTTTATTGCGAGGCTTAGTTCTCACTAAGTCTTATGGGGAACTATAAGAAACCTTGGGTGTTATACGTTTAGGCTGTTCTAATGGACAGAACTGTTTTTATACGTATGTTTACAACGTTTTAGAGGAAAAGGAATCGTTTTATTCCATGCAAAGGCGTACGTTATAAGAAATTAAGGTGAACTCTTATTGCGGAACTAAGTTTTTTCTAAGTTTCATAGGGAACTATAAGAAACCCTAGGTATAATAAGTTCTTGGCTGTTCCCATAAACAGAACTGTTGTAATACGTATGTTTACAACGTTTTAGAGCAAACGGAATCGTTTTATTCTTTGCGAAAGGCGTACTTTTTAAGAAATTAAGGTGAACTCTTTTTGCGAGACTAATTTTCACTAAATGTCATGAGGAACTATAAGAATCCCTTGGTGTAATAAGCTCTAAGTCGTTCCCATGGACAGAACTGTTGTAATACCTATGTTTACAACGTTTTAGAGCAAACAGAATCGTTTTATTCCATGCGAAAGGCGTACTTTATAAGAAATTGAGGTGAACTCTTTTTGCGAGGCTTAGTTATCACTAAGTCTCATTGGGAACTATTAGAAACCCTCGGTGTAATATGTTTTAGGCTGTTCCCATGGACAGAATTGTTGTAATACGTATGTTTACAACGTTTTAGAGCAAACGGAATCGTTTTATTCCGAGCGAAAGGCGTACTTTCTAAGAAATTAAGATGAACTCTTATTGCGGGGTTAATTTTCACTATATGTCATGGGGAACTATAAGAAACCCTCGGTTTAATAAGTTCTAGGCTGTTCCCATGGACAAAACTGTTCTAATACCTATGTTTACAACGTTTTACAGCAAACGGAATCGTTTTATTCCATGTGAAAGGCATACTTTTAAAGAAATTGAGGTGAACTCTTATTGCGGGGCTAAGTTTTTTACTAAGTTTCATGGGGAACTATAAGAAACCCTTGGTGTCATAAGTTTTATGCTGTTCTCATGGACAGAACTGTTGTAATACGTATGTTTACAACATTTTAAGGCAAACAGAATCGTTTTATTCCATGCAAAAGGCGTACTTTATATAAAATTAAGATGAACTCTTATTGTAGAATTAAGTATATACTAAGTTTCAGGGGAAACTATAAGAATCCCTCGGTGTAATAAGTTTTAGGCTGTTCCCATGGACAGAACTGTTGTAATACGTATGTTTACAACGTTTTAGAGGAAACGGAATCGTTTTATTCCATGCGAAAGGCGCATTTTTTAAGATATTAAGGTGAACTCTTATTTCGGGGCTAAGTTTTCATTTAGTCTTATGGAGAACTATTAGAAACCCTCGGTGTAATAAGTTCTAGGCTGTTCCCATGAACAAAACTGATGTAATATGTATGTTTACAACGTTTTAAGGCAAACAGAATCGTTTTATTCCATACCAATTGCGTACTTTATCAGAAATTAAGGTGAAATCTTCTTGCAGGGCTAATTTGTCACTAAGTTTCATCGGAAACTATAACAAACCCTCGGTGTAATAAGTTCTAGGCTGTTCCCATGGACAGAACTGTTGTAATTCGTATGTTTACAACGTTTTAGAACAAACTGAATCGTTTAATTCCATGCAAAAGGCGTACTTTATAAGAAATTAGGGTGAAAACTTATTGCACGGCTAAGTTTTCACTAAGTTTTATGGGGAACTATAAAAAACCCCCGGTGTAATAAGTTTTAGGCTGTTTCCATGGAAAGAACTGTTGTAATACGTATTTTTACAACGTTTTAGAGCAAATGGAATCGTTTTAGTCAATGCAAAAGGTGTACTTTATCGGTAATTAAGATGAAATCTTATTGCAGAGCTAAGTTTTCAATAAGTTTCATGGTCAACTATAGCATACCCTCAGTGTAATAAGTTCTAGGCTGTTCCCATGGACAGAACTGTTGTAATTCGTATGTTTACAACGTTTTAGAGCAAACTGAATCGTTTAATTCCATGCAAAAGGCGTACTTTATAAGAAATTAAGGTGAACACTTATTGCTAGGCTGAGTTTTCACTAAGTTTTATTGGGAGCGATAAGAAACCCTTGGTGTAATAAGTTTTAGGCTGTTCTCATGGACAGAACTGTTGTAATACGTATGTTTACAACGTTTTAGAGCAAACGGAATTGTTTTATTCCATGCGAAAAGCTTACTTTTGAGTAATTAAAGTTAACTCTTATTGCGGGGCTAAGCTTTCACTATGTTTCATTGGGAACTATTAGAAACCCTAGGTGTAATAAGTTCTAGGCTGTTTACATGAACAGAACTGTTTTAATACCTATGTTTACAATGTTTTAGAGCCACAGAAACGTTTTATTCCATGCAAAAGGTGTACTTTATTAGAAATTAAGGTGAACTCTTATTGCTAGGCTAAGTTTTCACTAAGTCTTAAGGGGAACTATAGGATACCCTCGGTGTAATAAATTTTACGCTCTTCCCATGAACAGAACTGTTGTAATACGTATGTTTACAACGTTTTAGAGCCAACGGAATCGTTTTATTCCATGCCAAAGGCGTACTTTATTAGAAATTAAGGAGAACTCTTATTACGAGGCTTAGTTTTCACTAAGTCTTATGGGGAACTATAAGAAACCCTCGGTGTAATAAGTGCTAGGCTCTTGCAATGAACAGAACTGTTGTAATAGGTATGTTAACAACGTTTTAGAGCAAACGGAATCGTTTTATTCCATGCGAAAGGTGTACTTTATTAGAAATTAAGGTGAACTCTTATTGCGAGGCCAAGTTTTCACTAAGTCTTATGGGGAACTTTCGGAAACCCTCGGTGTAATAATTTCCGGGCTCTTTCCATGAACAGAACTGTTGTTATAGGTATGTTTACAACGTTTTAGAGCAAAGAGAACCGTTTTATTCCATGCAAAAGGCGTACTTTATAAGAAATTAAGTTGAACTCTTATTGCAGGGCTAAGTTTTCACTAAGTTTTATGGGGAACTATAAGACACCCTCGGAATAATAAGTTATAGGCTGTTACTATGAACAGAACTGATGTAATATGTACGTTTACAACGTTTTAGAGCAAACAGAATCGTTTTATTCCATGCCAATTGCGTACTTTATCAGAAATTAAGCTGAGATCTTATTCCAGGGCTAATTTTTCACTAAGTTTCATGTGGACCTATAACAAACCCTCGGTGTAATAAGTTGTAGGCTGTTACCATAGACAAAAATGTTATAATACGTATGTTTACAACGTTTTAGAGGAAACGGAATTGTTTTATTGAATGAGAAAGGCGTACTTTTTAAGAAATTAAGATTAACTCTTATTGCGTGGCTAAGTTTTCACTAAGTTTTATGGGGAACCATAAGAAACCCTTGGTGTAATAAGTTTTAGGCTGTTGTCATGGACAGAACTGTTGTAATACGTATGTTTACAACGTTTTAGAGCAAATGGAATCGTTTTATTCCATGCCAAAGGCGTACTTTATCGGAAATTAAGATGAAATCTTATTGCAGGGCCAAGTTTTCACTAAGTTTCATGGTCAACTATAGCATACCCTCGGTGTAATAAGTTCTAGGCTGTTCTCATGGACAGAACTGTTGTAATTCGTATGTTTACAACGTTTTGGGTAAAACTGAATCATTTTATTTCATGCGAAAGGCGAATTTTTTAAGAAATTAAGGTGAACTGTTATTGCGGGGCTAAGTTTTCATTTAGTCTTAGGGAGAACTATTAGAAACCCTCGGTGTAATATGTTCAGGGCTGTTCCTATGCACAGAACTGATGTAATATGTATGTTTACAACGTTTTAAGGCAAACAGAATCGTTTTATTCCATGCCAATTGCGTACTTTATCAGAAATTAAGGTGAAATCTTCTTGCAGGGCTATTTTTTCACTAAGTTTCATGGGGAACTAAAACAAACCCTCGGTGTAATAAGTTTTAGGTTGTTCCCATGGACAAAACTGTTGTAATTCGTATGTTTACAACGTTTTAGAGCAAACGGAATCGTTTTATCTCATGCAAAAGGCGTACTTTACAAGAAATTCAGGTGAACACTTATTGCACGGCTAACTTTTCACTAAGTTTTATGGGGAACTATAAAAAACCCTCGGTGTAATAAGTTTTAGGCTGTTCCCATGGACAGAACTGTTGTAATACGTATTTTTACAACGTTTTAGAGCAAATGGAATCGTTTTATTCCATGCCAAAGGCGTACTTTATTGGAAATTAAGATGAAATCTTATTGCAGGGCTAAGTTTTCACTAAGTTTCATGGTAAACTATAGCATACCCTCGGTGTAATAAGTTCTAGGCTGTTCCCATGGACAGAACTGTTGTAATTTGTATGTTTACAACATTTTGGAGCAAACTGAAACGTTTTCTTCAATGCAAAAGGCGTACTTTATAAAAAATTAAGGTGAACTCTTATTGCGGGGCTAAGTTTTCACTAAGTTTCATTGAGAACTATAAAAAACCCTCGATGTAAAAACTTCTAAGCTGTTCCCATGGACAGAACTGTTGTAATACGTATGTTTACAACGTTTCAGAGCAAACGGAATCGTTTTATTCCATGCCAAAGGCGTACTTTATCAGAAATCAGGGTGAAATCTTATTGCGGGGCGAAGTTTTCACTAAGTTTTATGGGGAACCATAAGAAACCCTTGGTGTAATAAATTTAGGCTGTTGTCATGGACAGAACTGTTGTAATACGTATGTTTACAACGTTTTAGAGCAAATGGAATCGTTTTATTCCATGCCAAAGGCGTACTTTATCGGAAATTAAGATGAAATCTTATTGCAGGGCCAAGTTTTCACTAAGTTTCATGGTCAACTATAGCATACCCTCGGTGTAATAAGTTCTAGGCTGTTCCCATGGACAAAACTGTTGTAATTCGTATGTTTACAACGTTTTGGGTAAAACTGAATCATTTTATTTCATGCAAAAGTCGCATTTTTTAAGAAATTAAGGTGAACTGTTATTGCGGGGCTAAGTTTTCATTTAGTCTTAGGGAGAACTATTAGAAACCCTCGGTGTAATATGTTCAGGGCTGTTCCCATGAACAGAACTGATGTTATATGTATATTTACAACGTTTTAAGGCAAAAAGAATCGTTTTATTCCATGCCAATTGCGTACTTTATCAGAAATTAAGGTGAAATCTTCTTGCAGGGCTAATTTTTCACTAAGTTTCATGGGGAACTAAAACAAACCCTCGGTGTAATAAGTTCTAGGTTGTTCCCATGGACAGAACTGTTGTAATTCGTATGTTTACAACGTTTTAGAGCAAACGGAATCGTTTTATCTCATGCAAAAGGCGTACTTTACAAGAAATTCAGGTGAACACTTATTGCACGGCTAACTTTTCACTAAGTTTTATGGGGAACTATAAAAAACCCTCGGTGTAATAAGTTTTAGGCTGTTCCCATGGACAAAACTGTTGTAATACGTATTTTTACAACGTTTTAGAGCAAATGGAATCGTTTTATTCCATGCCAAAGGCGTACTTTATTGGAAATTAAGATGAAATCTTATTGCAGGGCTAAGTTTTCACTAAGTTTCATGGTCAACTATAGCATACCCTCGGTGTAATAAGTTCCAGGCTGTTCCCATGGACAGAACTGTTGTAATTTGTATGTTTACAACATTTTGGAGCAAACTGAAACGTTTTCTTCAATGCAAAAGGCGTACTTTATAAAAAATTAAGGTGAACTCTTATTGCGGGGCTAAGTTTTCACTAAGTTTCATTGAGAACTATAAAAAACCCTCGATGTGAAAACTTCTAAGCTGTTCCCATGGACAGAACTGTTGTAATACGTATGTTTACAACGTTTCAGAGCAAACGGAATCGTTTTATTCCATGCCAAAGGCGTACTTTATCAGAAATCAGGGTGAAATCTTTTTGCAGGGCTAAGTTTTCACTAAGTTTCATTGGGAACTATAAAAAACCCTCGATGTAATAACTTCTAGGCTGTTCCCATGGACAGAAATGTTGTAATTCGTATGTTTACAACATTTTGGAGCAAACTGAATCGTTTAATTCCATGCAAAAGGCGTACTTTATAAGAAATTAAGGTGAACACTTATTGCTAGGCTGAGTTTTCACTAAGTTTTATTGGGAGCGATAAGAAACCCTTGGTGTAATAAGTTTTAGGCTGTTCTCATGGACAGAACTGTTGTAATACGTATTTTTACAACGTTTTAGAGCAAATAGAATCGTTTTAGTCAATGCAAAAGGTGTACTTTATCGGAAATTAAGATGAAATCTTATTGCAGAGCTAAGTTTTCAATAAGTTTCATGGTCAACCATAGCATACCCTCGGTGTAATAAGTTCTAGGCTGTTCCCATGGACAGAACTGTTGTAATTCGTATGTTTACAACGTTTTAGAGCAAACTGAATCGTTTAATTCCATGCAAAAGGCGTACTTTATAAGAAATTAAGGTGAACACTTATTGCTAGGCTGAGTTTTCACTAAGTTTTATTGGGAGCGATAAGAAACCCTTGGTGTAATAAGTTTTAGGCTGTTCTCATGGACAGAACTGTTGTAATACGTATGTCTACAACGTTTTAGAGCAAACGGAATTGTTTTATTCCATGCGAAAAGCTTACTTTTGAGTAATTAAAGTTAACTCTTATTGCGGGGCTAAGCTTTCACTATGTTTCATTGGGAACTATTAGAAACCCTAGGTGTAATAAGTTCTAGGCTGTTTACATGAACAGAACTGTTTTAATACCTATGTTTACAACGTTTTAGAGCCACAGAAACGTTTTATTCCATGCAAAAGGTGTACTTTATTAGAAATTAAGGTGAACTCTTATTGCTAGGCTAAGTTTTCACTAAGTCTTAAGAGGAACTATAGGATACCCTCGGTGTAATAAGTTCTAGGCTGTTCCCATGAGGAGAACTGTTGTATTACGTATGTTTACAACGTTTTAGAGGAAAAGGAATCGTTTTATTCCATGTGAAAGGCGTACTTTTTAAGAAATTAAGGTGAACTGTTATTGCGGGGCTAAGTTCTCACTAAGTTTCATGGGGAACTATAAGAAACCCTCGGTGTAATAAGTTCTAAGCTGCTCCCATGGACAGAACTGTTGTAATACGTATGTTTACAAAGTTGTAGAGCAAACGGAATCGTTTTATTCAATTCGAAAGTCGTACTTTATAAGAAATTAAGGTCAAATCTTATTGCGGGGCTAAGTTTTTACTAAGTTTCATGGGGAACTATAAGAAACCCTCGGTGTAATAAAATCTAGCCGTTTCCATTGACAGAACTGTTGTAATACGTATGTTTACAACGTTTTAGAGCAAACGGAATCGTTTTATTCCATGCGAAAGGCCTACTTTATAAGAAATTGAGGTGAACTTTTATTGCGAGGCTTAGTTCTCACTAAGTCTTATGGGGAACTATAAGAAACCTTCGGTGTTATACGTTTAGGCTGTTCTAATGGACAGAACTGTTGTTATACGTATGTTTACAACGTTTTAGAGGAAAAGGAATCGTTTTATTCCATGCAAAGGCGTACGTTATAAGAAATTAAGGTGAACTCTTATTGCGGAACTAAGTTTTTACTAAGTTTCATAGGGAACTATAAGAAACCCTAGGTATAATAAGTTCTTTGCTGTTCCCATAAACAGAACTGTTGTAATACGTATGTTTTTAACGTTTTAGAGCAAACGGAATCGTTTTATTCTTTGCGAAAGGCGTACTTTTTAAGAAATTAAGGTGAACTCTTTTTGCGAGACTAATTTTCACTAAATGTCATGAGGAACTATAAGAATCCCTTGGTGTAATAAGCTCTAAGTCGTTCCCATGGACAGAACTGTTGTAATACGTATGTTTACAACGTTTTAGAGCAAACGGAATCGTTTTATTCCAGGCGAAAGGCCTACTTTATAAGAAATTGAGGTGAACTCTTATTGCGAGGCTTAGTTCTCACTACGTCTTATGGGGGACTATAAGGAACCCTCGGTGTAATACGTTTTAGGCTGTTCTAATGGACAGAACTGTTGTTATACGTATGTTTACAACGTTTTAGAGAAAACAGAATCATTTTATTCCATGCAAAGGCGAACTTTATAAGAAATTAAGGTGAACTCTTAATGCAGAGCTAAGTTTTCACTAAGTTTCATGAGGAACTATCAGAAGCCCTCAGTGTAATGAGTTCGAGGTTGTTCCCATGGACAGAACTGTTGTAATACATATGTTTACAACGTTTTAGAGGAAACGGAGTCGCTTTTTTCCATGCAAAGGCGCACTTTATAAGAAATTAAGTTGAACTCTTATTGCAGGGCTAAGAGTTCACTAAGTTTCATGGGAAACTATAAGAAAACCTCGGTATAATAAGTTCTAGGCTGTTCCCATGAACAGAACTGTCGTAATACGTATGTTTACAACGTTTTAGAGCAAAAACGGAATCGTTTTATTCCATGCGAAAGGCGTACTTTATAAGATATTAAGGTCAAATCTTATAGCGGGGCTAAGTTTTTAGTAAGTTTCATTGGGAACTATAAGAAACCCTCGGTGTAATAAAATTTAGCCGTTTCCATGGACAGAACTGTTGTAATACGTATGTTTACAACGTTTTAGAGCAAACAGAATCGTTTTATTCCATGCGAAAGGCGTACTTTATAAGAAATTGAGGTGAACTCTTATTGCGAGGCTTAGTTCTCACTACGTCTTATTGGGAACTATAAGAAACCCTCGGTGTAATACGTTTTAGGCTGTTCTAATGGACAAAACTGTTGTTATACGTATGTTTACAACGTTTTAGAGGAAACAGAATCATTTTATTCCATGCAAAGGCGAACTTTATAAGAAATTAAGGTGAACTCTTAATGCAGAGCTAAGTTTTAACTAAGTTTCATGAGGAACTATCAGAAGCCCTCAGTGTAATGAGTTCGAGGTTGTTCCCATGGACAGAACTGTTGTAATACATATGTTTACAACGTTTTAGAGGAAACGGAGTCGCTTTATTCCATGCAAAGGCGCACTTTATAAGAAGTTAATTCGAACTCTAATTGCGGGGCTAAGTCTTCACTAAGTTTCATGGGAAACTATAAGAAACCCTCGGTATAATAAGTTCTAGGCTGTTCCCATGAACAGGACTGTCGTAATACGTATGTTTACAACGTTTTAGAGCAAAAACGGAATCGTTTTATTCCATGCGAAAGGCGTACTTTATAAGATATTAAGGTCAAATCTTATAGCGGGGCTAAGTTTTTAGTAAGTTTCATTGGGAACTATAAGAAACCCTCGGTGTAATACAATTTAGCCGTTTCCATGGACAGAACTGTTGTAATACCTATGTTTACAACGTTTTAGAGCAAACAGAATCGTTTTATTCCATGCGAAAGGCGTTCTTTATAAGAAATTGAGGTGAACTCTTTTTGCGAGGCTTAGTTATCACTAAGTCTCATTGGGAACTATTAGAAACCCTCGGTGTAATATGTTCTAGGCTGTTCCCATGGACAGAATTGTTGTAATACGTATGTTTACAACGTTTTAGAGCAAACGGAATCATTTTATTCCGAGCGAAAGGCATACTATCTAAGAAATTGAGGTGAACTCTTTTTGCGAGGCTTAGTTATCACTAAGTCTCATTGGGAACTATTAGAAACCCTCGGTGTAATATGTTCTAGGCTGTTCCCATGGACAGAATTGTTGTAATACGTATGTTTACAACGTTTTAGAGCAAACGGAATCATTTTATTCCGAGCGAAAGGCGTACTTTCTAAGAAATTAAGATGAACTCTTATTGCGGGGTTAATTTTCACTATATGTCATGGGGAACTATAAGAAACCCTCGGTTTAATAAGTTCTAGGCTGTTCCTATGGACAAAACTGTTCTAATACATATGTTTACAACGTTTTACCGCAAACGGAATCGTTTTATTCCATGCGAAAGGCATACTTTTTAAGAAATTGAGGTGAACTCTTATTGCGGGTCTAAGTTTTCACTAAGTTTCATGGGGAACTATAAGAAACCCTCGGTGTAATAAGTTCTAAGCTGTTCCCATGGACAGAACTGTTGTAATACGTATGTTTACAAAGTTGTAGAGCAAACGGAATCGTTTTATTCCATTCGAAAGTCGTACTTTATAAGAAATTAAGGTCAAATCTTATTGCGGGGCTAAGTTTTTACTAAGTTTCATGGGGAACTATAAGAAACCCTCGGTGTAATAAAATCTAGCCGTGTCCATTGACAGAACTGTTGTAATACGTATGTTTACAACGTTTTAGAGCAAACGGAATCGTTTTATTCCATGCGAAAGGCCTACTTTATAAGAAATTGAGGTGAACTTTTATTGCGAGGCTTAGTTCTTACTTAGTCTTATGGGAAACTATAAGAAACCTTGGGTGTTATACGTTTAGGCTGTTCTAATGGACAGAACTGTTTTTATACGTATGTTTACAACGTTTTAGAGGAAAAGGAATCGTTTTATTCCATGCAAAGGCGTACGTTATAAGAAATTAAGGTGAACTCTTATTGCGGAACTAAGTTTTTTCTAAGTTTCATAGGGAACTATAAGAAACCCTAGGTATAATAAGTTCTTGGCTGTTCCCATAAACAGAACTGTTGTAATACGTATGTTTACAACGTTTTAGAGCAAACGGAATCGTTTTATTCTTTGCGAAAGGCGTACTTTTTAGGAAATTAAGGTGAACTCTTTTTGCGAGACTAATTTTCACTAAATGTCATGAGGAACTATAAGAATCCCTTGGTGTAATAAGCTCTAAGTCGTTCCTATGGACAGAACTGTTGTAATACCTATGTTTACAACGTTTTAGAGCAAACAGAATCGTTTTATTCCATGCGAAAGGCGTACTTTATAAGAAATTGAGGTGAACTCTTTTTGCGAGGCTTAGTTATCACTAAGTCTCATTGAGAACTATTAGAAACCCTCGGTGTAATATGTTCTAGGCTGTTCCCATGGACAGAATTGTTGTAATACGTATGTTTACAACGTTTTAGAGCAAACGGAATCGTTTTATTCCGAGCGAAAGGCGTACTTTCTAAGAAATTAAGATGAACTCTTATTGCGGGGTTAATTTTCACTATATGTCATGGGGAACTATAAGAAACCCTCGGTTTAATAAGTTCTAGGCTGTTCCCATGGACAAAACTGTTCTAATACCTATGTTTACAACGTTTTACAGCAAACGGAATCGTTTTATTCCATGTGAAAGGCATACTTTTAAAGAAATTGAGGTGAACTCTTATTGCGGGGCTAAGTTTTTTACTAAGTTTCATGGGGAACTATAAGAAACCCTTGGTGTCATAAGTTTTATGCTGTTCTCATGGACAGAACTGTTGTAATACGTATGTTTACAACATTTTAAGGCAAACAGAATCGTTTTATTCCATGCAAAAGGCGTACTTTATATAAAATTAAGATGAACTCTTATTGTAGAAATAAGTATATACTAAGTTTCAGGGGAAACTATAAGAATCCCTCGGTGTAATAAGTTTTAGGCTGTTCCCATGGACAGAACTGTTGTAATACGTATGTTTACAACGTTTTAGAGGAAACGGAATCGTTTTATTCCATGCGAAAGGCGCATTTTTTAAGATATTAAGGTGAACTCTTATTTCGGGGCTAAGTTTTCATTTAGTCTTATGGAGAACTATTAGAAACCCTCGGTGTAATAAGTTCTAGGCTGTTCCCATGAACAAAACTGATGTAATATGTATGTTTACAACGTTTTAAGGCAAACAGAATCGTTTTATTCCATACCAATTGCGTACTTTATCAGAAATTAAGGTGAAATCTTCTTGCAGGGCTAATTTGTCACTAAGTTTCATCGGAAACTATAACAAACCCTCGGTGTAATAAGTTCTAGGCTGTTCCCATGGACAGAACTGTTTTAATTCGTATGTTTACAACGTTTTAGAGCAAACTGAATCGTTTAATTCCATGCAAAAGGCGTACTTTATAAGAAATTAGGGTGAAAACTTATTGCACGGCTAAGTTTTCACTAAGTTTTATGGGGAACTATAAAAAACCCCCGGTGTAATAAGTTTTAGGCTGTTTCCATGGAAAGAACTGTTGTAATACGTATTTTTACAACGTTTTAGAGCAAATGGAATCGTTTTAGTCAATGCAAAAGGTGTACTTTATCGGAAATTAAGATGAAATCTTATTGCAGAGCTAAGTTTTCAATAAGTTTCATGGTCAACTATAGCATACCCTCGGTGTAATAAGTTCTAGGCTGTTCCCATGGACAGAACTGTTGTAATTCGTATGTTTACAACGTTTTAGAGCAAACTGAATCGTTTAATTCCATGCAAAAGGCGTACTTTATAAGAAATTAAGGTGAACACTTATTGCTAGGCTGAGTTTTCACTAAGTTTTATTGGGAGCGATAAGAAACCCTTGGTGTAATAAGTTTTAGGCTGTTCTCATGGACAGAACTGTTGTAATACGTATGTTTACAACGTTTTAGAGCAAACGGAATTGTTTTATTCCATGCGAAAAGCTTACTTTTGAGTAATTAAAGTTAACTCTTATTGCGGGGCTAAGCTTTCACTATGTTTCATTGGGAACTATTAGAAACCCTAGGTGTAATAAGTTCTAGGCTGTTTACATGAACAGAAATGTTTTAATACCTATGTTTACAATGTTTTAGAGCCACAGAAACGTTTTATTCCATGCAAAAGGTGTACTTTATTAGAAATTAAGGTGAACTCTTATTGCTAGGCTAAGTTTTCACTAAGTCTTAAGGGGAACTATAGGATACCCTCGGTGTAATAAATTTTACGCTCTTCCCATGAACAGAACTGTTGTAATACGTATGTTTACAACGTTTTAGAGCCAACGCAATCGTTTTATTCCATGCCAAAGGCGTACTTTATTAGAAATTAAGGAGAACTCTTATTACGAGGCTAAGTTTTCACTAAGTCTTATGGGGAAGTATAAGAAACCCTCGGTGTAATAAGTGCTAGGCTCTTGCAATGAACAGAACTGTTGTAATAGGTATGTTAACAACGTTTTAGAGCAAACGGAATCGTTTTATTCCATGCGAAAGGTGTACTTTATTAGAAATTAAGGTGAACTCTTATTGCGAGGCCAAGTTTTCACTAAGTCTTATGGGGAACTTTCGGAAACCCTCGGTGTAATAATTTCCGGGCTCTTTCCATGAACAGAACTGTTGTTATAGGTATGTTTACAACGTTTTAGAGCAAAGAGAACCGTTTTATTCCATGCAAAAGGCGTACTTTATAAGAAATTAAGTTGAACTCTTATTGCAGGGCTAAGTTTTCACTAAGTTTTATGGGGAACTATAAGACACCCTCGGAATAATAAGTTATAGGCTGTTACTATGAACAGAACTGATGTAATATGTACGTTTACAACGTTTTAGAGCAAACAGAATCGTTTTATTCCATGCCAATTGCGTACTTTATCAGAAATTAAGCTGAGATCTTATTCCAGGGCTAATTTTTCACTAAGTTTCATGTGGACCTATAACAAACCCTCGGTGTAATAAGTTGTAGGCTGTTACCATGGACAAAAATGTTATAATACGTATGTTTACAACGTTTTAGAGGAAACGGAATTGTTTTATTGAATGAGAAAGGCGTACTTTTTAAGAAATTAAGATTAACTCTTATTGCGTGGCTAAGTTTTCACTAAGTTTTTTGGGGAACCATAAGAAACCCTTGGTGTAATAAGTTTTAGGCTGTTGTCATGGACAGAACTGTTGTAATACGTATGTTTACACCGTTTTAGAGCAAATGGAATCGTTTTATTCACTGCCAAAGGCGTACTTTATGAGAAATCAGGGTGAAATCTTATTGCAGGGCTAAGTTTTCACTAAGTTTCATGGTCAACTATAGCATACCCTCGGTGTAATAAGTTCTAGGCTGTTCCCGTGGACAGAACTGTTGTAATTCGTATGTTTACAACGTTTTGGGTAAAACTGAATCATTTTATTCCATGCGAAAGGCGCATTTTTTAAGAAATTAAGGTGAACTGTTATTGTGGGGCTAAGTTTTCAATTAGTTTCATTTGGCAATATTAGAAACCCTCGGTTTGATAAGTTTTAGGCTGTTTCCATGAACAGAACTGTTGTAATCCGTATGTTCACAACGTGTTAGAGCAAACAAAATCGTTTTTTTCCATGCGAAAGGTGTACTTTATTAGAAATTAAGGTGAACTCTTATTTTGAGGCTAAGATTTCACTAAGTCTAATGGGGAACTATAACAAACTCTCGGTGTAATAAGTTCTAGGCTGTTCCCATGAACAAAACTTTTGTAATACTTATGTTTACAACGTTTAGGAGCAAACGGAATCGTTATATTTCATGCAAAAGGTGTACTTTATCGGAAATTAAGGTGAACTCATATTGCAGGGCTAATTTTTCACTAAGTTTCATGTTGAACTATAACAAACCCTCGGTGTAATAAGTTGTAGGCAGTTACCATGGACAAATACTATAATACGTATGTTTACAACGTTTTAGAGGAAACGGAATTGTTTTATTCAATGAGAAAGGCGTACTTTTTAAGAAATTAAGGTTAACTCTTATTGTGGGGCTAAGTTTTCACTAAGTTTTATGGGGAACCATAAGAAACCCTTGGTGTAATAAATTTAGGCTGTTGTCATGGACAGAACTGTTGTAATACGTATGTTTACAACGTTTTAGAGCAAATGGAATCGTTTTATTCCATGCCAAAGGCGTACTTTATCGGAAATTAAGATGAAATCTTATTGCAGGGCCAAGTTTTCACTAAGTTTCATGGTCAACTATAGCATACCCTCGGTGTAATAAGTTCTAGGCTGTTCCAATGGACAGAACTGTTGTAATTCGTATGTTTACAACGTTTTGGGTAAAACTGAATCATTTTATTTCATGCGAAAGGCGCATTTTTTAAGAAATTAAGGTGAACTGTTATTGCGGGGCTAAGTTTTCATTTAGTCTTAGGGAGAACTATTAGAAACCCTCGGTGTAATATGTTCAGGGCTGTTCCCATGAACAGAACTGATGTAATATGTATGTTTACAACGTTTTAAGGCAAACAGAATCGTTTTATTCCATGCCAATTGCGTACTTTATCAGAAATTAAGGTGAAATTTTCTTGCAGGGCTATTTTTTCACTAAGTTTCATGGGGAACTAAAACAAACCCTCGGTGTAATAAGTTCTAGGTTGTTCCCATGGACAAAACTGTTGTAATTCGTATGTTTACAACGTTTTAGAGCAAACGGAATCGTTTTATCTCATGCAAAAGGCGTACTTTACAAGAAATTCAGGTGAACACTTATTGCACGGCTAACTTTTCACTAAGTTTTATGGGGAACTATAAAAAACCCTCGGTGTAATAAGTTTTAGGCTGTTCCCATGGACAGAACTGTTGTAATACGTATTTTTACAACGTTTTAGAGCAAATGGACTCGTTTTATTCCATGCCAAAGGCGTACTTTATTGGAAATTAAGATGAAATCTTATTGCAGGGCTAAGTTTTCACTAAGTTTCATGGTAAACTATAGCATACCCTCGGTGTAATAAGTTCTAGGCTGTTCCCATGGACAGAACTGTTGTAATTTGTATGTTTCCAACATTTTGGAGCAAACTGAAACGTTTTCTTCAATGCAAAAGGCGTACTTTATAAAAAATTAAGGTGAACTCTTATTGCGGGGCTAAGTTTTCACTAAGTTTCATTGAGAACTATAAAAAACCCTCGATGTAAAAACTTCTAAGCTGTTCCCATGGACAGAACTGTTGTAATACGTATGTTTACAACGTTTCAGAGCAAACGGAATCGTTTTATTCCATGCCAAAGGCGTACTTTATCAGAAATCAGGGTGAAATCTTATTGCGGGGCGAAGTTTTCACTAAGTTTTATGGGGAACCATAAGAAACCCTTGGTGTAATAAATTTAGGCTGTTGTCATGGACAGAACTGTTGTAATACGTATGTTTACAACGTTTTAGAGCAAATGGAATCGTTTTATTCCATGCCAAAGGCGTACTTTATCGGAAATTAAGATGAAATCTTATTGCAGGGCCAAGTTTTCACTAAGTTTCATGGTCAACTATAGCATACCCTCGGTGTAATAAGTTCTAGGCTGTTCCCATGGACAAAACTGTTGTAATTCGTATGTTTACAACGTTTTGGGTAAAACTGAATCATTTTATTTCATGCAAAAGTCGCATTTTTTAAGAAATTAAGGTGAACTGTTATTGCGGGGCTAAGTTTTCATTTAGTCTTAGGGAGAACTATTAGAAACCCTCGGTGTAATATGTTCAGGGCTGTTCCCATGAACAGAACTGATGTAATATGTATGTTTACAACGTTTTAAGGCAAAAAGAATCGTTTTATTCCATGCCAATTGCGTACTTTATCAGAAATTAAGGTGAAATCTTCTTGCAGGGCTAATTTTTCACTAAGTTTCATGGGGAACTAAAACAAACCCTCGGTGTAATAAGTTCTAGGTTGTTCCCATGGACAGAACTGTTGTAATTCGTATGTTTACAACGTTTTAGAGCAAACGGAATCGTTTTATCTCATGCAAAAGGCGTACTTTACAAGAAATTCAGGTGAACACTTATTGCACGGCTAACTTTTCACTAAGTTTTATGGGGAACTATAAAAAACCCTCGGTGTAATAAGTTTTAGGCTGTTCCCATGGACAGAACTGTTGTAATACGTATTTTTACAACGTTTTAGAGCAAATGGAATCGTTTTATTCCATGCCAAAGGCGTACTTTATTGGAAATTAAGATGAAATCTTATTGCAGGGCTAAGTTTTCACTAAGTTTCATGGTCAACTATAGCATACCCTCGGTGTAATAAGTTCTAGGCTGTTCCCATGGACAGAGCTGTTGTAATTTGTATGTTTACAACATTTTGGAGCAAACTGAAACGTTTTCTTCAATGCAAAAGGCGTACTTTATAAAAAATTAAGGTGAACTCTTATTGCGGGGCTAAGTTTTCACTAAGTTTCATTGAGAACTATAAAAAACCCTCGATGTAAAAACTTCTAAGCTGTTCCCATGGACAGAACTGTTGTAATACGTATGTTTACAACGTTTCAGAGCAAACGGAATCGTTTTATTCCATGCCAAAGGCGTACTTTATCAGAAATCAGGGTGAAATCTTATTGCAGGGCTAAGTTTTCACTAAGTTTCATTGGGAACTATAAAAAACCCTCGATGTAATAACTTCTAGGCTGTTCCCATGGACAGAAATGTTGTAATTCGTATGTTTACAACATTTTGGAGCAAACTGAAACGTTTTCTTCAATGCAAAAGGCGTACTTTATAAAAAATTAAGGTGAACTCTTATTGCGGGGCTAAGTTTTCACTAAGTTTCATTGAGAACTATAAAAAACCCTCGATGTAAAAACTTCTAAGCTGTTCCCATGGACAGAACTGTTGTAATACGTATTTTTACAACGCTTTAGAGCAAATAGAATCGTTTTAGTCAATGCAAAAGGTGTACTTTATCGGAAATTAAGATGAAATCTTATTGCAGAGCTAAGTTTTCAATAAGTTTCATGGTCAACTATAGCATACCCTCGGTGTAATAAGTTCTAGGCTGTTCCCATGGACAGAACTGTTGTAATTCGTATGTTTACAACGTTTTAGAGCAAACTGAATCGTTTAATTCCATGCAAAAGGCGTACTTTATAAGAAATTAAGGTGAACACTTATTGCTAGGCTGAGTTTTCACTAAGTTTTATTGGGAGCGATAAGAAACCCTTGGTGTAATAAGTTTTAGGCTGTTCTCATGGACAGAACTGTTGTAATACGTATGTCTACAACGTTTTAGAGCAAACGGAATTGTTTTATTCCATGCGAAAAGCTTACTTTTGAGTAATTAAAGTTAACTCTTATTGCGGGGCTAAGCTTTCACTATGTTTCATTGGGAACTATTAGAAACCCTAGGTGTAATAAGTTCTAGGCTGTTTACATGAACAGAACTGTTTTAATACCTATGTTTACAACGTTTTAGAGCCACAGAAACGTTTTATTCCATGCAAAAGGTGTACTTTATTAGAAATTAAGGTGAACTCTTATTGCTAGGCTAAGTTTTCACTAAGTCTTAAGAGGAACTATAGAATACCCTCGGTGTAATAAATTTTACGCTCTTCCCATGAACAGAACTGTTGTAATACGTATGTTTACAACGTTTTAGAGCCAACGGAATCGTTTTATTCCATGCGAAAGGCGTACTTTATTAGAAATTATGGAGAACTCTTATTACGAGGCTAAGTTTTCACTAAGTCTTATGGGGAACTATAAGAAACCCTCGGTGTAATAAGTGCTAGGCTCTTGCAATGAACAGAACTATTGTAATAGGTATGTTTACAACGTTTTAGAGCAAACGGAATCGTTTTATTCCATGCGAAAGGTGTACTTTATTAGAAATTAAGGTGAACTCTTATTGCGAGGCCGAGTTTTCACTAAGTCTTATGGGGAACTTTCGGAAACCCTCGGTGTAATAATTTCCGGGCTCTTTCCATGAACAGAACTGTTGTTATAGGTATGTTTACAACGTTTTAGAGCAAAGAGAACTGTTTTATTCCATGCAAAAGGCGTACTTTATAAGAAATTAAGTTGAACTCTTATTGCAGGGCTAAGTTTTCACTAAGTTTTATGGGGAACTATAAGACACCCTCGGAATAATAAGTTATAGGCTGTTACTATGAACAGAACTGATGTAATATGTACGTTTACAACGTTTTAGAGCAAACAGAATCGTTTTATTCCATGCCAATTGCGTACTTTATCAGAAATTAAGCTGAGATCTTATTCCAGGGCTAATTTTTCACTAAGTTTCATGTGGAACTATAACAAACCCTCGGTGTAATAAGTTGTAGGCTGTTACCATGGACAAAAATGTTATAATACGTATGTTTACAACGTTTTAGAGGAAACGGAATTGTTTTATTCAATGAGAAAGGCGTACTTTTTAAGAAATTAAGATTAACTCTTATTGCGGGGCGAAGTTTTCACTAAGTTTTATGGGGAACCATAAGAAACCCTTGGTGTAATAAGTTTTAGGCTGTTGTCATGGACAGAACTGTTGTAATACGTATGTTTACAACGTTTTAGAGGAAATGGAATCGTTTTATTCCATGCCAAAGGCGTACTTTATCGGATATTAAGATGAAATCTTATTGCAGGGCTAAATTTTCACTAAGTTTCATGGTCAACTTTAGCATACCCTCGGTGTAATAAGTTCTAGGCTGTTCCCATGGACAGAACTGTTGTAATTCGTATGTTTATAACGTTTTGGAGCAAACGGAATTGTTTTATTCCATGCGAAAAGCGCATTTTTTAAGAAATATGTAATATGTTCAGGGCTGTTCCCATGAACAGAACTGATGTAATATGTATGTTTACAACGTTTTAAGGCTAACAGAATCGTTTTATTCCATGCCAATTGCGTACTTTATCAGAAATTAAGGTGAAATCTTCTTGCAGGGCTAATTTTTCACTAAGTTTCATGGGGAACTAAAACAAACCCTCGGTGTAATAAGTTCTAGGCTGTTCCCATGGACAGAACTGTTGTAATTCGTATGTTTACAACGTTTTAGAGCAAACGGAATCGTTTTATCTCATGCAAAAGGCGTACTTTACAAGAAATTCAGGTGAACACTTATTGCACGGCTAACTTTTCACTAAGTTTTATGGGGAACTATAAAAAACCCTCGGTGTAATAAGTTTTAGGCTGTTCCCATGGACAGAACTGTTGTAATACGTATTTTTACAACGTTTTAGAGCAAATGGAATCGTTTTATTCCATGCCAAAGGCGTACTTTATTGGAAATTAAGATGAAATCTTATTGCAGGGCGAAGTTTTCACTAAGTTTCATGGTCAACTATAGCATACTCTCGGTGTAATAAGTTCTAGGCTGTTCCCATGGACAGAACTGTTGTAATTCGTATGTTTACAACATTTTGGAGCAAACTGAAACGTTTTCTTCAATGCAAAACGAGTACTTTATAAAAAATTAAGGTGAACTCTTATTGCGGGGCTAAGTTTTCACTAAGTTTCATTGAGAACTATAAAAAACCCTCGATGTAAAAACTTCTAAGCTGTTCCCATGGACAGAACTGTTGTAATACGTATGTTTACAACGTTTCAGAGCAAACGGAATCGTTTTATTCCATGCCAAAGGCGTACTTTATCAGAAATCAGGGTGAAATCTTATTGCAGGGCTAAGTTTTCACTAAGTTTCATTGGGAACTATAAAAAACCCTCGATGTAATAACTTCTAGGCTGTTCCCATGGACAGAAATGTTGTAATACGTATGTTTACAACGTTTCAGAGCAAACGGAATCATTTTATTCCATGCCAATTGCGTACTTTATCAGAAATTAAGGAGAACTCTTATTGCAGGGCTAAGTTTTCACTTAGTTTCATGGGGAACTATAAAAAACCCTCGATGTAATAACTTCTAGGCTGTTCCCATGGACAGAACTGTTGTAATACGTATGTCCACAACGTTTTAGAGCAAACGGAATCGTTTTATTCCATGCCAAAGGCGTACTTTATGAGAAATCAGGGTGAAATCTTATTGCAGGGCTAAGTTTTCACTAAGTTTCATGGGGAACTATAAAAAACCCTCGATGTAATAACTTCTAAGCTGTTCCCATGGACAGAACTGTTGTAATACGTATGTTTACAACGTTTCAGAGCAAACGGAATCGTTTTATTCCATGCCAAAGGCGTACTTTATCAGAAATCAGGGTAAAATCTTATTGCAGGGCTAAGTTTTCACTAAGTTTCATTGGGAACTATAAAAAACCCTCGATGTAATAACTTCTAGGCTGTTCCCATGGACAGAAATGTTGTAATACGCATGTTTACAACGTTTCAGAGCAAACGGAATCGTTTTTTTTCCATGCCAATTGCGTACTTTATCAGAAATTAAGGTGAAATCTTATTGCAGGGCTAAGTTTTCACTTAGTTTCATGGGGAACTATAAAAAACCCTCGATGTAATAACTTCTAGGCTGTTCCCATGGACAGAACTGTTGTAATACGTATGTTTACAACGTTTTAGAGTAAACGGAATCGTTTTATTCCATGCCAAAGGCGTACTTTATGAGAAATCAGGGTGAAATCTTTTGCAGGGCTAAGTTTTCACTATGTTTCATTGGGAACTATAGCAAACCCTCGGTTTGATAAGTTTTAGGCTGTTTCCATGAACAGAACTGTTGTAATCCGTATGTTCACAACGTGTTAGAGCAAACAGAATCGTTTTTCTCCATGCGAAAGGCGCACTTTATTAGAAATTAAGGTGAAGTCTTATTTTGAGGCTAAGATTTCACTAAGTCTAATGGGGAACTATAACAAACTCTCGGTGTAATAAGTTCTAGGCTGTTCCCATGAACAAAATTGTTGTAATACGTATGTTTACAACGTTTTGGAGCAAACGGAATCGTTATATTCCATGCAAAAGGTGTACTTTATCGGAAATTAAGGTGAACTCATATTGCAGGGCTAATTTTTCACTAAGTTTCATGTGGAACTATAACAAACCCTCGGTGTAATAAGTTGTAGGCAAGTACCATGGACAAATACTATAATACGTATGTTTACAACGTCTTAGAGGAAACGGAATTGTTTTATTCAATGAGAAAGGCGTACTTTTTAAGAAATTAAGGTTAACTCTTATTGTGGGGCTAAGTTTTCACTAAGTTTTATGGGGAACAATAAGAAACCCTTGGTGTAATAAGTTGTAGGCTGTTGTCATGGACAGAACTGTTGTAATACGTATGTTTACAACGTTTTAGAGGAAATGGAATCGTTTTATTCCATGCCAAAGGCGTACTTTATCGGATATTAAGATGAAATCTTATTGCAGGGCTAAGTTTTCTCTAAGTTTCATGGTCAACTTTAGCATACCCTCGGTGTAATAAGTTCTAGGCTGTTCCCATGGACAGAAATGTTGTAATTCGTATGTTTACAACATTTTGGAGCAAACTGAAACGTTTTCTTCAATGCAAAAGGCGTACTTTATAAAAAATTAAGGTGAACTCTTATTGCGGGGCTAAGTTTTCACTAAGTTTCATTGAGAACTATAAAAAACCCTCGATGTAAAAACTTCTAAGCTGTTCCCATGGACAGAACTGTTGTAATACGTATTTTTACAACGTTTTAGAGCAAATAGAATCGTTTTAGTCAATGCAAAAGGTGTACTTTATCGGAAATTAAGATGAAATCTTATTGCAGAGCTAAGTTTTCAATAAGTTTCATGGTCAACTATAGCATACCCTCGGTGTAATAAGTTCTAGGCTGTTCCCATGGACAGAACTGTTGTAATTCGTATGTTTACAACGTTTTAGAGCAAACTGAATCGTTTAATTCCATGCAAAAGGCGTACTTTATAAGAAATTAAGGTGAACACTTATTGCTAGGCTGAGTTTTCACTAAGTTTTATTGGGAGCGATAAGAAACCCTTGGTGTAATAAGTTTTAGGCTGTTCTCATGGACAGAACTGTTGTAATACGTATGTCTACAACGTTTTAGAGCAAACGGAATTGTTTTATTCCATGCGAAAAGCTTACTTTTGAGTAATTAAAGTTAACTCTTATTGCGGGGCTAAGCTTTCACTATGTTTCATTGGGAACTATTAGAAACCCTAGGTGTAATAAGTTCTAGGCTGTTTACATGAACAGAACTGTTTTAATACCTATGTTTACAACGTTTTAGAGCCACAGAAACGTTTTATTCCATGCAAAAGGTGTACTTTATTAGAAATTAAGGTGAACTCTTATTGCTAGGCTAAGTTTTCACTAAGTCTTAAGAGGAACTATAGGATACCCTCGGTGTAATAAATTTTACGCTCTTCCCATGAACAGAACTGTTGTAATACGTATGTTTACAACGTTTTAGAGCCAACGGAATCGTTTTATTCCATGCGAAAGGCGTACTTTATTAGAAATTAAGGAGAACTCTTATTACGAGGCTAAGTTTTCACTAAGTCTTATGGGGAACTATAAGAAACCCTCGGTGTAATAAGTGCTAGGCTCTTGCAATGAACAGAACTATTGTAATAGGTATGTTTACAACGTTTTAGAGCAAACGGAATCGTTTTATTCCATGCGAAAGGTGTACTTTATTAGAAATTAAGGTGAACTCTTATTGCGAGGCCGAGTTTTCACTAAGTCTTATGGGGAACTTTCGGAAACCCTCGGTGTAATAATTTCCGGGCTCTTTCCATGAACAGAACTGTTGTTATAGGTATGTTTACAACGTTTTAGAGCAAAGAGAACTGTTTTATTCCATGCAAAAGGCGTACTTTATAAGAAATTAAGTTGAACTCTTATTGCAGGGCTAAGTTTTCACTAAGTTTTATGGGGAACTATAAGACACCCTCGGAATAATAAGTTATAGGCTGTTACTATGAACAGAACTGATGTAATATGTACGTTTACAACGTTTTAGAGCAAACAGAATCGTTTTATTCCATGCCAATTGCGTACTTTATCAGAAATTAAGCTGAGATCTTATTCCAGGGCTAATTTTTCACTAAGTTTCATGTGGAACTATAACAAACCCTCGGTGTAATAAGTTGTAGGCTGTTACCATGGACAAAAATGTTATAATACGTATGTTTACAACGTTTTAGAGGAAACGGAATTGTTTTATTCAATGAGAAAGGCGTACTTTTTAAGAAATTAAGATTAACTCTTATTGCGGGGCGAAGTTTTCACTAAGTTTTATGGGGAACCATAAGAAACCCTTGGTGTAATAAGTTTTAGGCTGTTGTCATGGACAGAACTGTTGTAATACGTATGTTTACAACGTTTTAGAGGAAATGGAATCGTTTTATTCCATGCCAAAGGCGTACTTTATCGGATATTAAGATGAAATCTTATTGCAGGGCTAAATTTTCACTAAGTTTCATGGTCAACTTTAGCATACCCTCGGTGTAATAAGTTCTAGGCTGTTCCCATGGACAGAACTGTTGTAATTCGTATGTTTACAACGTTTTGGAGCAAACGGAATTGTTTTATTCCATGCGAAAAGCTTACTTTTGAGTAATTAAAGTTAACTCTTATTGCGGGGCTAAGCTTTCACTATGTTTCATTGGGAACTATTAGAAACCCTAGGTGTAATAAGTTCTAGGCTGTTTACATGAACAGAACTGTTTTAATACCTATGTTTACAACGTTTTAGAGCCACAGAAACGTTTTATTCCATGCAAAAGGTGTACTTTATTAGAAATCAGGGTGAAATCTTATTGCAGGGCTAAGTTTTCACTAAGTTTCATGGTCAACTATAGCATACCCTCGGTGTAATAAGTTCTATGCTGTTCCCATGGACAGAACTGTTGTAATTCGTATATTTACAACGTTTTGGGTAAAACTGAATCATTTTATTCCATGCGAAAGGCGCATTTTTTAAGAAATTAAGGTGAACTGTTATTGCGGGGCTAAGTTTTCACTTAGTTTCATTTGGCAATATTAGAAACCCTCGGTTTGATAAGTTTTAGGCTGTTTCCATGAACAGAACTGTTGTAATCCGTATGTTCACAACGTGTTAGAGCAAACGGAATCGTTTTTTTCCATGCGAAAGGCGTACTTTATTAGAAATTAAGGTGAACTCTTATTTTGAGGCTAAGATTTCACTAAGTCTAATGGGGAACTATAAGAAACTCTCGGTGTAATAAGTTCTAGGCTGTTCCCATGAACAAAGCTTTTGTAATACGTATGTTTACAACGTTTTGGAGCAAACGGAATCGTTATATTCCATGCAAAAGGTGTACTTTATCGGAAATTAAGGTGAACTCATATTGCAGGGCTAATTTTTCACTAAGTTTCATGTGAAACTATAACAAACCCTCGGTGTAATAAGTTGTAGGCAGTTACCATGGACAAATACTATAATACGTATGTTTACAACGTTTTAGAGGAAACGGAATTGTTTTATTCAATGAGAAAGGCATACTTTTTAAGAAATTAAGGTTAACTCTTATTGTGGGGCTAAGTTTTCACTAAGTTTTATGGGGAACCATAAGAAACCCTTGGTGTAATAAGTTTTAGGCTGTTGTAATGGACAGAACTGTTGTAATACGTATGTTTACAACGTTTTAGAGCAAATGGAATCGTTTTATTCCATGCCAAAGGCGTACTTTATCGGAAATTAAGATGAAATCTTATTGCAGGGCTAAGTTTTCACTAAGTTTCATGGTCAACTATAGCATACCCTCGGTGTAATAAGTCCTAGGCTGTTCCCATGGACAGAACTGTTGTAATTAGTATGTTTACAACGTTTTGGGTAAAACTGAATCATTTTATTTCATGCGAAAGGCGCATTTTTTAAGAAATTAAGGTGAACTGTTATTGCGGGGCTAAGTTTTCATTTAGTCTTATGGAGAACTATTAGAAACCCTCGGTGTAATATGTTCAGGGCTGTTCCCATGAACAGAACTGATGTAATATGTATGTTTACAACGTTTTAAGGCAAACAGAATCGTTTTATTCCATGCCAATTGCGTACTTTATCAGAAATTAAGGTGAAATCTTCTTGCAGGGCCAATTTTTCACTAAGTTTCATGGGGAACTAAAACAAACCCTCGGTGTTATAAGTTCTAGGCTGTTCCCATGGACAGAACTGTTGTAATTCGTATGTTTACAACGTTTTAGAGCAAACGGAATCGTTTTATCTCATGCAAAAGGCGTACTTTACAAGAAATTCAGGTGAACACTTATTGCACGGCTAACTTTTCACTAAGTTTTATGGGGAACTATAAAAAACCCTCGGTGTAATAAGTTTTAGGCTGTTCCCATGGACAGAACTGTTGTAATACGTATTTTTACAACGTTTTAGAGCAAATGGAATCGTTTTATTCCATGCCAAAGGCGTACTTTATTGGAAATTAAGATGAAATCTTATTGCAGGGCGAAGTTTTCACTAAGTTTCATGGTCAACTATAGCATACTCTCGGTGTAATAAGTTCTAGGCTGTTCCCATGGACAGAACTGTTGTAATTTGTATGTTTACAACATTTTGGAGCAAACTGAAACGTTTTCTTCAATGCAAAACGAGTACTTTATAAAAAATTAAGGTGAACTCTTATTGCGGGGCTAAGTTTTCACTAAGTTTCATTGAGAACTATAAAAAACCCTCGATGTAAAAACTTCTAAGCTGTTCCCATGGACAGAACTGTTGTAATACGTATGTTTACAACGTTTCAGAGCAAACGGAATCGTTTTATTCCATGCCAAAGGCGTACTTTATCAGAAATCAGGGTGAAATCTTATTGCAGGGCTAAGTTTTCACTAAGTTTCATTGGGAACTATAAAAAACCCTCGATGTAATAACTTCTAGGCTGTTCCCATGGACAGAAATGTTGTAATACGTATGTTTACAACGTTTCAGAGCAAACGGAATCATTTTATTCCATGCCAATTGCGTACTTTATCAGAAATTAAGGAGAACTCTTATTGCAGGGCTAAGTTTTCACTTAGTTTCATTGGGAACTATAAAAAACCCTCGATGTAATAACTTCTAGGCTGTTCCCATGGACAGAACTGTTGTAATACGTATGTCCACAACGTTTTAGAGCAAACGGAATCGTTTTATTCCATGCCAAAGGCGTACTTTATGAGAAATCAGGGTGAAATCTTATTGCAGGGCTAAGTTTTCACTAAGTTTCATGGGGAACTATAAAAAACCCTCGATGTAATAACTTCTAAGCTGTTCCCATGGACAGAACTGTTGTAATACGTATGTTTACAACGTTTCAGAGCAAACGGAATCGTTTTATTCCATGCCAAAGGCGTACTTTTTCAGAAATCAGGGTAAAATCTTATTGCAGGGCTAAGTTTTCACTAAGTTTCATTGGGAACTATAAAAAACCCTCGATGTAATAACTTCTAGGCTGTTCCCATGGACAGAAATGTTGTAATACGCATGTTTACAACGTTTCAGAGCAAACGGAATCGTTTTTTTTTCCATGCCAATTGCGTACTTTATCAGAAATTAAGGTGAACTCTTATTGCAGGGCTAAGTTTTCACTTAGTTTCATGGGGAACTATAAAAAACCCTCGATGTAATAACTTCTAGGCTGTTCCCATGGACAGAACTGTTGTAATACGTATGTTTACAACGTTTTAGAGTAAACGGAATCGTTTTATTCCATGCCAAAGGCGTACTTTATGAGAAATCAGGGTGAAATCTTTTGCAGGGCTAAGTTTTCACTATGTTTCATTGGGAACTATAGCAAACCCTCGGTTTGATAAGTTTTAGGCTGTTTCCATGAACAGAACTGTTGTAATCCGTATGTTCACAACGTGTTAGAGCAAACAGAATCGTTTTTTTCCATGCGAAAGGCGTACTTTATTAGAAATTAAGGTGAAGTCTTATTTTGAGGCTAAGATTTCACTAAGTCTAATGGGGAACTATAACAAACTCTCGGTGTAATAAGTTCTAGGCTGTTCCCATGAACAAAATTGTTGTAATACGTATGTTTACAACGTTTTGGAGCAAACGGAATCGTTATATTCCATGCAAAAGGTGTACTTTATCGGAAATTAAGGTGAACTCATATTGCAGGGCTAATTTTTCACTAAGTTTCATGTGGAACTATAACAAACCCTCGGTGTAATAAGTTGTAGGCAAGTACCATGGACAAATACTATAATACGTATGTTTACAACGTCTTAGAGGAAACGGAATTGTTTTATTCAATGAGAAAGGCGTACTTTTTAAGAAATTAAGGTTAACTCTTATTGTGGGGCTAAGTTTTCACTAAGTTTTATGGGGAACAATAAGAAACCCTTGGTGTAATAAGTTGTAGGCTGTTGTCATGGACAGAACTGTTGTAATACGTATGTTTACAACGTTTTAGAGGAAATGGAATCGTTTTATTCCATGCCAAAGGCGTACTTTATCGGATATTAAGATGAAATCTTATTGCAGGGCTAAGTTTTCACTAAGTTTCATGGTCAACTTTAGCATACCCTCGGTGTAATAAGTTCTAGGCTCTTCCCATGGACAGAAATGTTGTAATTCGTATGTTTACAACGTTTTGGAGCAAACTGAATCGTTTTATTCCATGCGAAAGGCACATTTTTTAAGAAATTAAGGTGAACTGTTATTGCGGGGCTAAGTTTTCATTTATTCTTATGGAGAACTATTAGAAACCCTCGGTGTTATAAGTTCTAGGCTGTTCCCATGAACAGAACTGATGTAATATGTATGTTTACAACGTTTTAAGGCAAACAGAATCGTTTTATTACATGCCAATTGCGTACTTTATCAGAAATTAAGGTGAAATCTTCTTGAAGGGCTAATTTTTCACTAAGTTTCATGGGGAACTAAAACAAACCCTCGGTGTAATAAGTTCTAGGCTGTCCCCATGGACAGAACTGTTGTAATACGTATGTTTACAACGTTTCAGAGCAAACGGAATCGTTTTATTCCATGCCAAAGGCGTACTTTATCAGAAATCAGGGTGAAATCTTATTGCAGGCTAAGTTTTCACTAAGTTTCATTGGGAACTATAAAAAACCCCCGATGTAATAACTTCTAGGCTGTTCCCATGGACAGAAATGTTGTAATACATATGTTTACAACGTTTCAGAGCAAACGGAATCGTTTTATTCCATGCCAATTGGGTACTTTATCAGAAATTAAGGTGAACTCTTATTGCAGGGCTAAGTTTTCACTTAGTTTCATGGGGAACAATAAAAAACCCTCGATGAAATAACTTCTAGGCTGTTCCCATGGACACAACTGTTGTAATACGTATGTTTACAACGTTTTAGAGTAAACGGAATCGTTTTACTCCATGCCAAAGGCGTACTTTATGAGAAATCAGGGTGAAATCTTATTGCAGGGCTAAGTTTTCACTAAGTTTCATGGGGAACTATAAGAAACCCTAGGTATAATAAGTTCTTGGCTGTTCCCATAAACAGAACTGTTGTAATACGTATGTTTACAACGTTTTAGAGCAAACGGAATCGTTTTATTCTTTGCGAAAGGCGTACTTTTTAAGAAATTAAGGTGAACTCTTTTTGCGAGACTAATTTTCACTAAATGTCATGAGAAACTATAAGAATCCCTTGGTGTAATAAGCTCTAAGTCGTTCCCATGGACAGAACTGTTGTAATACGTATGTTTACAACGTTTTAGAGCAAACGGAATCGTTTTATTCCAGGCGAAAGGCCTACTTTATAAGAAGATGAGGTGAACTCTTATTGCGAGGCTTAGTTCTCACTACGTCTTATGGGGAACTATAAGAAACCCTCGGTGTAATACGTTTTAGGCTGTTCTAATGGACAGAACTGTTGTTATACGTATGTTTATAACGTTTTAGAGGAAACAGAATCATTTTATTCCATGCAAAGGCGAACTTTATAAGAAATTAAGGTGAACTCTTAATGCAGAGCTAAGTTTTAACTAAGTTTCATGAGGAACTATCAGAAGCCCTAAGTGTAATGAGTTCGAGGTTGTTCCCATGGACAGAACTGTTGTAATACATATGTTTACAACGTTTTAGAGGAAACGGCGTCGCTTTATTCCATGCAAAGGCGCACTTTATAAGAACTTAAGTTGAACTCTTATTGCGGGGCTAAGTCTTCACTAAGTTTCATGGGAAACTATAAGAAACCCTCGGTATAATAAGTTCTAGGCTGTTCCCATGAACAGAACTGTCGTAATACGTATGTTTACAACGTTTTAGAGCAAAAACGGAATCGTTTTATTCCATGCGAAAGGCGTACTTTATAAGATATTAAGGTCAAATCTTATAGCGGGGCTAAGTTTTTAGTAAGTTTCATTGGGAACTATAAGAAACCCTCGGTGTAATAAAATTTAGCCGTTTCCATGGACAGAACTGTTGTAATACATATGTTCACAACGTTTTAGAGCAAACAGAATCGTTTTATTCCATGCGAAAGGCCTACTTTATAAGAAATTGAGGTGAACTCTTATTGCGAGGCTTAGTTCTCACTAAGTCTTATGGGGAACTATAAGAAACCCTCGGTGTAATAAGTTTAGGCTGTTCCCATGAACAGAACTGATGTAATATGTATGTTTACAACGTTTTAAGGCAAACAGAATCGTTTTATTCCATGCCAAGTGCGTACTTTATCGGAAATTAAGGTGAACTCATATTGCAGGGCTAATTTTTCACTAAGTTTCATGTGGAACTATAACAAACCCTCGGTGTAATATGTTCTAGGCTGTTCCCATGGACAGAATTGTTGTAATATGTATGTTTACAACGTTTTAGAGCAAACGGAATCGTTTTATTCCGAGCGAAAGGCGTACTTTCTAAGAAATTAAGATGAACTCTTATTGCGGGGTTAATTTTTCACTAAGTTTTATGGGGAACCATAAGAAACCCTTGGTGTAATAAGTTTTAGGCTGTTGTCATGGACAGAACTGTTGTAATACGTATGTTTACAACGTTTTAGAGCAAATGGAATCGTTTTATTCACTGCCAAAGGCGTACTTTATGAGAAATCAGGTTGAAATCTTATTGCAGGGCTAAGTTTTCACTAAGTTTCATGGTCAACTATAGCATACCCTCGGTGTAATAAGTTCTAGGCTGTTCCCATGGACAGAACTGTTGTAATTCGTATGTTTACAACGTTTTGGGTAAAACTGAATCATTTTATTCCATGCGAAAGGCGCATTTTTTAAGAAATTAAGGTGAACTGTTATTGCGGGGCTAAGTTTTCAATTAGTTTCATTTGGCAATATTAGAAACCCTCGGTTTGATAAGTTTTAGGCTGTTTCCATGAACAGAACTGTTGTAATCCGTATGTTCACAACGTGTTAGAGCAAACGGAATCGTTTTTTTCCATGCGAAAGGTGTACTTTATTAGAAATTAAGGTGAACTCTTATTTTGAGGCTAAGATTTCACTAAGTCTAATGGGGAACTATAACAAACTCTCGGTGTAATAAGTTCTAGGCTGTTCCCATGAACAAAACTTTTGTAATACTTATGTTTACAACGTTTAGGAGCAAACGGAATCGTTATATTTCATGCAAAAGGTGTACTTTATCGGAAATTAAGGTGAACTCATATTGCAGGGCTAATTTTTCACTAAGTTTCATGTGGAACTATAACAAACCCTCGGTGTAATAAGTTGTAGGCAGTTACCATGGACAAATACTATAATACGTATGTTTACAACGTTTTAGAGGAAACGGAATTGTTTTATTCAATGAGAAAGGCGTACTTTTTAAGAAATTAAGGTTAACTCTTATTGTGGGGCTAAGTTTTCACTAAGTTTTATGGGGAACCATAAGAAACCCTTGGTGTAATAAATTTAGGCTGTTGTCATGGACAGAACTGTCGAATACGTATGTTTACAACGTTTTAGAGCAAATGGAATCGTTTTATTCCATGCCAAAGGCGTACTTTATCGGAAATTAAGATGAAATCTTATTGCAGGGCCAAGTTTTCACTAAGTTTCATGGTCAACTATAGCATACCCTCGGTGTAATAAGTTCTAGGCTGTTCCAATGGACAGAACTGTTGTAATTCGTATGTTTACAACGTTTTGGGTAAAACTGAATCATTTTATTTCATGCGAAAGGCGCATTTTTTAAGAAATTAAGGTGAACTGTTATTGCGGGGCTAAGTTTTCATTTAGTCTTAGGGAGAACTATTAGAAACCCTCGGTGTAATATGTTCAGGGCTGTTCCCATGAACAGAACTGATGTAATATGTATGTTTACAACGTTTTAAGGCAAACAGAATCGTTTTATTCCATGCCAATTGCGTACTTTATCAGAAATTAAGGTGAAATCTTCTTGCAGGGCTATTTTTTCACTAAGTTTCATGGGGAACTAAAACAAACCCTCAGTGTAATAAGTTCTAGGTTGTTCCCATGGACAGAACTGTTGTAATTTGTATGTTTACAACATTTTGGAGCAAACTGAAACGTTTTCTTCAATGCAAAAGGCGTACTTTATAAAAAATTAAGGTGAACTCTTATTGCGGGGCTAAGTTTTCACTAAGTTTCATTGAGAACTATAAAAAACCCTCGATGTAAAAACTTCTAAGCTGTTCCCATGGACAGAACTGTTGTAATACGTATGTTTACAACGTTTCAGAGCAAACGGAATCGTTTTATTCCATGCCAAAGGCGTACTTTATCAGAAATCAGGGTGAAATCTTATTGCGGGGCGAAGTTTTCACTAAGTTTTATGGGGAACCATAAGAAACCCTTGGTGTAATAAATTTAGGCTGTTGTCATGGACAGAACTGTTGTAATACGTATGTTTACAACGTTTTAGAGCAAATGGAATCGTTTTATTCCATGCCAAAGGCGTACTTTATCGGAAATTAAGATGAAATCTTATTGCAGGGCCAAGTTTTCACTAAGTTTCATGGTCAACTATAGCATACCCTCGGTGTAATAAGTTCTAGGCTGTTCCCATGGACAAAACTGTTGTAATTCGTATGTTTACAACGTTTTGGGTAAAACTGAATCATTTTATTTCATGCAAAAGTCGCATTTTTTAAGAAATTAAGGTGAACTGTTATTGCGGGGCTAAGTTTTCATTTAGTCTTAGGTAGAACTATTAGAAACCCTCGGTGTAATATGTTCAGGGCTGTTCCCATGAACAGAACTGATGTAATATGTATGTTTACAACGTTTTAAGGCAAAAAGAATCGTTTTATTCCATGCCAATTGCGTACTTTATCAGAAATTAAGGTGAAATCTTCTTGCAGGGCTAATTTTTCACAAAGTTTCATGGGGAACTAAAACAAACCCTCGGTGTAATAAGTTCTAGGTTGTTCCCATGGACAGAACTGTTGTAATTCGTATGTTTACAACGTTTTAGAGCAAACGGAATCGTTTTATCTCATGCAAAAGGCGTACTTTACAAGAAATTCAGGTGAACACTTATTGCACGGCTAACTTTTCACTAAGTTTTATGGGGAACTATAAAAAACCCTCGGTGTAATAAGTTTTAGGCTGTTCCCATGGACAGAACTGTTGTAATACGTATTTTTACAACGTTTTAGAGCAAATGGAATCGTTTTATTCCATGCCAAAGGCGTACTTTATTGGAAATTAAGATGAAATCTTATTGCAGGGCTAAGTTTTCACTAAGTTTCATGGTCAACTATAGCATACCCTCGGTGTAATAAGTTCTAGGCTGTTCCCATGGACAGAGCTGTTGTAATTTGTATGTTTACAACATTTTGGAGCAAACTGAAACGTTTTCTTCAATGCAAAAGGCGTACTTTATAAAAAATTAAGGTGAACTCTTATTGCGGGGCTAAGTTTTCACTAAGTTTCATTGAGAACTATAAAAAACCCTCGATGTAAAAACTTCTAAGCTGTTCCCATGGACAGAACTGTTGTAATACGTATGTTTACAACGTTTCAGAGCAAACGGAATCGTTTTATTCCATGCCAAAGGCGTACTTTATCAGAAATCAGGGTGAAATCTTATTGCAGGGCTAAGTTTTCACTAAGTTTCATTTGGAACTATAAAAAACCCTCGATGTAATAACTTCTAGGCTGTTCCCATGGACAGAAATGTTGTAATTCGTATGTTTACAACATTTTGGAGCAAACTGAAACGTTTTCTTCAATGCAAAAGGCGTACTTTATAAAAAATTAAGGTGAACTCTTATTGCGGGGCTAAGTTTTCACTAAGTTTCATTGAGAACTATAAAAAACCCTCGATGTAAAAACTTCTAAGCTGTTCCCATGGACAGAACTGTTGTAAAACGTATTTTTACAACGTTTTAGAGCAAATAGAATCGTTTTAGTCAATGCAAAAGGTGTACTTTATCGGAAATTAAGATGAAATCTTATTGCAGAGCTAAGTTTTCCATAAGTTTCATGGTCAACTATAGCATACCCTCGGTGTAATAAGTTCTAGGCTGTTCCCATGGACAGAACTGTTGTAATTCGTATGTTTACAACGTTTTAGAGCAAACTGAATCGTTTAATTCCATGCAAAAGGCGTACTTTATAAGAAATTAAGGTGAACACTTATTGCTAGGCTGAGTTTTCACTAAGTTTTATTGGGAGCGATAAGAAACCCTTGGTGTAATAAGTTTTAGGCTGTTCTCATGGACAGAACTGTTGTAATACGTATGTCTACAACGTTTTAGAGCAAACGGAATTGTTTTATTCCATGCGAAAAGCTTACTTTTGAGTAATTAAAGTTAACTCTTATTGCGGGGCTAAGCTTTCACTATGTTTCATTGGGAACTATTAGAAACCCTAGGTGTAATAAGTTCTAGGCTGTTTACATGAACAGAACTGTTTTAATACCTATGTTTACAACGTTTTAGAGCCAACGGAATCGTTTTATTCCATGCGAAAGGCGTACTTTATTAGAAATTAAGGAGAACTCTTATTACGAGGCTAAGTTTTCACTAAGTCTTATGGGGAACTAAAAGAAACCCTCGGTGTAATAAGTGCTAGGCTCTTGCAATGAACAGAACTATTGTAATAGGTATGTTTACAACGTTTTAGAGCAAACGGAATCGTTTTATTCCATGCGAAAGGTGTACTTTATTAGAAATTAAGGTGAACTCTTATTGCGAGGCCGAGTTTTCACTAAGTCTTATGGGGAACTTTCGGAAACCCTCGGTGTAATAATTTCCGGGCTCTTTCCATGAACAGAACTGTTGTTATAGGTATGTTTACAACGTTTTAGAGCAAAGAGAACTGTTTTATTCCATGCAAAAGGCGTACTTTATAAGAAATTAAGTTGAACTCTTATTGCAGGGCTAAGTTTTCACTAAGTTTTATGGGGAACTATAAGACACCCTCGGAATAATAAGTTATAGGCTGTTACTATGAACAGAACTGATGTAATATGTACGTTTACAACGTTTTAGAGCAAACAGAATCGTTTTATTCCATGCCAATTGCGTACTTTATCAGAAATTAAGCTGAGATCTTATTCCAGGGCTAATTTTTCACTAAGTTTCATGTGGAACTATAACAAACCCTCGGTGTAATAAGTTGTAGGCTGTTACGATGGACAAAAATGTTATAATACGTATGTTTACAACGTTTTAGAGGAAACGGAATTGTTTTATTCAATGAGAAAGGCGTACTTTTTAAGAAATTAAGATTAACTCTTATTGCGGGGCGAAGTTTTCACTAAGTTTTATGGGGAACCATAAGAAACCCTTGGTGTAATAAGTTTTAGGCTGTTGTCATGGACAGAACTGTTGTAATACGTATGTTTACAACGTTTTAGAGGAAATGGAATCGTTTTATTCCATGCCAAAGGCGTACTTTATCGGATATTAAGATGAAATCTTATTGCAGGGCTAAATTTTCACTAAGTTTCATGGTCAACTTTAGCATACCCTCGGTGTAATAAGTTCTAGGCTGTTCCCATGGACAGAACTGTTGTAATTCGTATGTTTACAACGTTTTGGAGCAAACGGAATTGTTTTATTCCATGCGAAAAGCTTACTTTTGAGTAATTAAAGTTAACTCTTATTGCGGGGCTAAGCTTTCACTATGTTTCATTGGGAACTATTAGAAACCCTAGGTGTAATAAGTTCTAGGCTGTTTACATGAACAGAACTGTTTTAATACCTATGTTTACAACGTTTTAGAGCCACAGAAACGTTTTATTCCATGCAAAAGGTGTACTTTATTAGAAATCAGGGTGAAATCTTATTGCAGGGCTAAGTTTTCACTAAGTTTCATGGTCAACTATAGCATACCCTCGGTGTAATAAGTTCTAGGCTGTTCCCATGGACAGAACTGTTGTAATTCGTATGTTTACAACGTTTTGGGTAAAACTGAATCATTTTATTCCATGCGAAAGGCGCATTTTTTAAGAAATTAAGGTGAACTGTTATTGCGGGGCTAAGTTTTCACTTAGTTTCATTTGGCAATATTAGAAACCCTCGGTTTGATAAGTTTTAGGCTGTTTCCATGAACAGAACTGTTGTAATCCGTATGTTCACAACGTGTTAGAGCAAACGGAATCGTTTTTTTCCATGCGAAAGGCGTACTTTATTAGAAATTAAGGTGAACTCTTATTTTGAGGCTAAGATTTCACTAAGTCTAATGGGGAACTATAACAAACTCTCGGTGTAATAAGTTCTAGGCTGTTCCCATGAACAAAGCTTTTGTAATACGTATGTTTACAACGTTTTGGAGCAAACGGAATCGTTATATTCCATGCAAAAGGTGTACTTTATCGGAAATTAAGGTGAACTCATATTGCAGGGCTAATTTTTCACTAAGTTTCATGTGAAACTATAACAAACCCTCGGTGTAATAAGTTGTAGGCAGTTACCATGGACAAATACTATAATACGTATGTTTACAACGTTTTAGAGGAAACGGAATTGTTTTATTCAATGAGAAAGGCGTACTTTTTAAGAAATTAAGGTTAACTCTTATTGTGGGGCTAAGTTTTCACTAAGTTTTATGGGGAACCATAAGAAACCCTTGGTGTAATAAGTTTTAGGCTGTTGTCATGGACAGAACTGTTGTAATACGTATGTTTACAACGTTTTAGAGCAAATGGAATCGTTTTATTCCATGCCAAAGGCGTACTTTATCGGAAATTAAGATGAAATCTTATTGCAGGGCTAAGTTTTCACTAAGTTTCATGGTCAACTATAGCATACCCTCGGTGTAATAAGTCCTAGGCTGTTCCCTTGGACAGAACTGTTGTAATTAGTATGTTTACAACGTTTTGGGTAAAACTGAATCATTTTATTTCATGCGAAAGGCGCATTTTTTAAGAAATTAAGGTGAACTGTTATTGCGGGGCTAAGTTTTCATTTAGTCTTATGGAGAACTATTAGAAACCCTCGGTGTAATATGTTCAGGGCTGTTCCCATGAACAGAACTGATGTAATATGTATGTTTACAACGTTTTAAGGCAAACAGAATCGTTTTATTCCATGCCAATTGCGTACTTTATCAGAAATTAAGGTGAAATCTTCTTGCAGGGCTAATTTTTCACTAAGTTTCATGGGGAACTAAAACAAACCCTCGGTGTAATAAGTTCTAGGCTGTTCCCATGGACAGAACTGTTGTAATTCGTATGTTTACAACGTTTTAGAGCAAACGGAATCGTTTTATCTCATGCAAAAGGCGTACTTTACAAGAAATTCAGGTGAACACTTATTGCACGGCTAACTTCTCACTAAGTTTTATGGGGAACTATAAAAAACCCTCGGTGTAATAAGTTTTAGGCTGTTCCCATGGACAGAACTGTTGTAATACGTATTTTTACAACGTTTTAGAGCAAATGGAATCGTTTTATTCCATGCCAAAGGCGTACTTTATTGGAAATTAAGATGAAATCTTATTGCAGGGCGAAGTTTTCACTAAGTTTCATGGTCAACTATAGCATACTCTCGGTGTAATAAGTTCTAGGCTGTTCCCATGGACAGAACTGTTGTAATTCGTATGTTTACAACATTTTGGAGCAAACTGAAACGTTTTCTTCAATGCAAAACGAGTACTTTATAAAAAATTAAGGTGAACTCTTATTGCGGGGCTAAGTTTTCACTAAGTTTCATTGAGAACTATAAAAAACCCTCGATGTAAAAACTTCTAAGCTGTTCCCATGGACAGAACTGTTGTAATACGTATGTTTACAACGTTTCAGAGCAAACGGAATCGTTTTATTCCATGCCAAAGGCGTACTTTATCAGAAATCAGGGTGAAATCTTATTGCAGGGCTAAGTTTTCACTAAGTTTCATTGGGAACTATAAAAAACCCTCGATGTAATAACTCTAGGCTGTTCCCATGGACAGAAATGTTGTAATACGTATGTTTACAACGTTTCAGAGCAAACAGAATCATTTTATTCCATGCCAATTGCGTACTTTATCAGAAATTAAGGAGAACTCTTATTGCAGGGCTAAGTTTTCACTTAGTTTCATGGGGAACTATAAAAAACCCTCGATGTAATAACTTCTAGGCTGTTCCCATTGACAGAACTGTTGTAATACGTATGTCCACAACGTTTTAGAGCAAACGGAATCGTTTTATTCCATGCCAAAGGCGTACTTTATGAGAAATCAGGGTGAAATCTTATTGCAGGGCTAAGTTTTCACTAAGTTTCATGGGGAACTATAAAAAACCCTCGATGTAATAACTTCTAAGCTGTTCCCATGGACAGAGCTGTTGTAATACGTATGTTTACAACGTTTCAGAGCAAACGGAATCGTTTTATTCCATGCCAAAGGCGTACTTTATCAGAAATCAGGGTAAAATCTTATTGCAGGGCTAAGTTTTCACTAAGTTTCATTGGGAACTATAGAAAACCCTCGATGTAATAACTTCTAGGCTGTTCCCATGGACAGAAATGTTGTAATACGCATGTTTACAACGTTTCAGAGCAAACGGAATCGTTTTATTCCATGCCAAAGGCGTACTTTATGAGAAATCAGGGTGAAATCTTTTGCAGGGCTAAGTTTTCACTATGTTTCATTGGGAACTATAGCAAACCCTCGGTTTGATAAGTTTTAGGCTGTTTCCATGAACAGAACTGTTGTAATCCGTATGTTCACAACGTGTTAGAGCAAACAGAATCGTTTTTTTCCATGCCAAAGGCGTACTTTATCGGAAATTAAGATGAAATCTTATTGCAGGGCTAAGTTTTCACTAAGTTTCATGGTCAACTATAGCATACCCTCGGTGTAATAAGTCCTAGGCTGTTCCCATGGACAGAACTGTTGTAATTAGTATGTTTACAACGTTTTGGGTAAAACTGAATCATTTTATTTCATGCGAAAGGCGCATTTTTTAAGAAATTAAGGTGAACTGTTATTGCGGGGCTAAGTTTTCATTTAGTCTTATGGAGAACTATTAGAAACCCTCGGTGTAATATGTTCAGGGCTGTTCCCATGAACAGAACTGATGTAATATGTATGTTTACAACGTTTTAAGGCAAACAGAATCGTTTTATTCCATGCCAATTGCGTACTTTATCAGAAATTAAGGTGAAATCTTCTTGCAGGGCTAATTTTTCACTAAGTTTCATGGGGAACTAAAACAAACCCTCGGTGTAATAAGTTCTAGGCTGTTCCCATGGACAGAACTGTTGTAATTCGTATGTTTACAACGTTTTAGAGCAAACGGAATCGTTTTATCTCATGCAAAAGGCGTACTTTACAAGAAATTCAGGTGAACACTTATTGCACGGCTAACTTCTCACTAAGTTTTATGGGGAACTATAAAAAACCCTCGGTGTAATAAGTTTTAGGCTGTTCCCATGGACAGAACTGTTGTAATACGTATTTTTACAACGTTTTAGAGCAAATGGAATCGTTTTATTCCATGCCAAAGGCGTACTTTATTGGAAATTAAGATGAAATCTTATTGCAGGGCGAAGTTTTCACTAAGTTTCATGGTCAACTATAGCATACTCTCGGTGTAATAAGTTCTAGGCTGTTCCCATGGACAGAACTGTTGTAATTCGTATGTTTACAACATTTTGGAGCAAACTGAAACGTTTTCTTCAATGCAAAACGAGTACTTTATAAAAAATTAAGGTGAACTCTTATTGCGGGGCTAAGTTTTCACTAAGTTTCATTGAGAACTATAAAAAACCCTCGATGTAAAAACTTCTAAGCTGTTCCCATGGACAGAACTGTTGTAATACGTATGTTTACAACGTTTCAGAGCAAACGGAATCGTTTTATTCCATGCCAAAGGCGTACTTTATCAGAAATCAGGGTGAAATCTTATTGCAGGGCTAAGTTTTCACTAAGTTTCATTGGGAACTATAAAAAACCCTCGATGTAATAACTCTAGGCTGTTCCCATGGACAGAAATGTTGTAATACGTATGTTTACAACGTTTCAGAGCAAACAGAATCATTTTATTCCATGCCAATTGCGTACTTTATCAGAAATTAAGGAGAACTCTTATTGCAGGGCTAAGTTTTCACTTAGTTTCATGGGGAACTATAAAAAACCCTCGATGTAATAACTTCTAGGCTGTTCCCATTGACAGAACTGTTGTAATACGTATGTCCACAACGTTTTAGAGCAAACGGAATCGTTTTATTCCATGCCAAAGGCGTACTTTATGAGAAATCAGGGTGAAATCTTATTGCAGGGCTAAGTTTTCACTAAGTTTCATGGGGAACTATAAAAAACCCTCGATGTAATAACTTCTAAGCTGTTCCCATGGACAGAGCTGTTGTAATACGTATGTTTACAACGTTTCAGAGCAAACGGAATCGTTTTATTCCATGCCAAAGGCGTACTTTATCAGAAATCAGGGTAAAATCTTATTGCAGGGCTAAGTTTTCACTAAGTTTCATTGGGAACTATAGAAAACCCTCGATGTAATAACTTCTAGGCTGTTCCCATGGACAGAAATGTTGTAATACGCATGTTTACAACGTTTCAGAGCAAACGGAATCGTTTTATTCCATGCCAAAGGCGTACTTTATGAGAAATCAGGGTGAAATCTTTTGCAGGGCTAAGTTTTCACTATGTTTCATTGGGAACTATAGCAAACCCTCGGTTTGATAAGTTTTAGGCTGTTTCCATGAACAGAACTGTTGTAATCCGTATGTTCACAACGTGTTAGAGCAAACAGAATCGTTTTTTTCCATGCGAAAGGCGTACTTTATTAGAAATTAAGGTGAAGTCTTATTTTGAGGCTAAGATTTCACTAAGTCTAATGGGGAACTATAACAAACTCTCGGTGTAATAAGTTCTAGGCTGTTCCCATGAACAAAATTGTTGTAATACGTATGTTTACAACGTTTTGGAGCAAACGGAATCGTTATATTCCATGCAAAAGGTGTACTTTATCGGAAATTAAGGTGAACTCATATTGCAGGGCTAATTTTTCACTAAGTTTCATGTGGAACTATAACAAACCCTCGGTGTAATAAGTTGTAGGCAAGTACCATGGACAAATACTATAATACGTATGTTTACAACGTCTTAGAGGAAACGGAATTGTTTTATTCAATGAGAAAGGCGTACTTTTTAAGAAATTAAGGTTAACTCTTATTGTGGGGCTAAGTTTTCACTAAGTTTTATGGGGAACAATAAGAAACCCTTGGTGTAATAAGTTGTAGGCTGTTGTCATGGACAGAACAGTTGTAATACGTATGTTTACAACGTTTTAGAGGAAATGGAATCGTTTTATTCCATGCCAAAGGCGTACTTTATCGGATATTAAGATGAAATCTTATTGCAGGGCTAAGTTTTCACTAAGTTTCATGGTCAACTTTAGCATACCCTCGGTGTAATAAGTTCTAGGCTGTTCCCATGGACAGAAATGTTGTAATTCGTATGTTTACAACGTTTTGGAGCAAACTGAATCGTTTTATTCCATGCGAAAGGCGCATTTTTTAAGAAATTAAGGTGAACTGTTATTGCGGGGCTAAGTTTTCATTTATTCTTATGGAGAACTATTAGAAACCCTCGGTGTTATAAGTTCTAGGCTGTTCCCATGAACAGAACTGTTGTAATACGTATGTTTACAACGTTTCAGAGCAAACGGAATCGTTTTATTCCATGCCAAAGGCGTACTTTAACAGAAATCAGGGTGAAATCTTATTGCAGGCTAAGTTTTCACTAAGTTTCATTGGGAACTATAAAAAACCCCCGATGTAATAACTTCTAGGCTGTTCCCATGGACAGAAATGTTGTAATACATATGTTTACAACGTTTCAGAGCAAACGGAATCGTTTTATTCCATGCCAATTGGGTACTTTATCAGAAATTAAGGTGAACTCTTATTGCAGGGCTAAGTTTTCACTTAGTTTCATGGGGAACAATAAAAAACCCTCGATGAAATAACTTCTAGGCTGTTCCCATGGACACAACTGTTGTAATACGTATGTTTACAACGTTTTAGAGTAAACGGAATCGTTTTACTCCATGCCAAAGGCGTACTTTATGAGAAATCAGGGTGAAATCTTATTGCAGGGCTAAGTTTTCACTAAGTTTCATGGGGAACTATAAGAAACCCTAGGTATAATAAGTTCTTGGCTGTTCCCATAAACAGAACTGTTGTAATACGTATGTTTACAACGTTTTAGAGCAAACGGAATCGTTTTATTCTTTGCGAAAGGCGTACTTTTTAAGAAATTAAGGTGAACTCTTTTTGCGAGACTAATTTTCACTAAATGTCATGAGGAACTATAAGAATCCCTTGGTGTAATAAGCTCTAAGTCGTTCCCATGGACAGAACTGTTGTAATACGTATGTTTACAACGTTTTAGAGCAAACGGAATCGTTTTATTCCAGGCGAAAGGCCTACTTTATAAGAAAATGAGGTGAACTCTTATTGCGAGGCTTAGTTCTCACTATGTCTTATGGGGAACTATAAGAAACCCTCGGTGTAATACGTTTTAGGCTGTTCTAATGGACAGAACTGTTGTTATACGTATGTTTATAACGTTTTAGAGGAAACAGAATCATTTTATTCCATGCAAAGGCGAACTTTATAAGAAATTAAGGTGAACTCTTAATGCAGAGCTAAGTTTTAACTAAGTTTCATGAGGAACTATCAGAAGCCCTCAGTGTAATGAGTTCGAGGTTGTTCCCATGGACAGAACTGTTGTAATACATATGTTTACAACGTTTTAGAGGAAACGGAGTCGCTTTATTCCATGCAAAGGCGCACTTTATAAGAACTTAAGTTGAACTCTTATTGCGGGGCTAAGTCTTCACTAAGTTTCATGGGAAACTATAAGAAACCCTCGGTATAATAAGTTCTAGGCTGTTCCCATGAACAGAACTGTCGTAATACGTATGTTTACAACGTTTTAGAGCAAAAACGGAATCGTTTTATTCCATGCGAAAGGCGTACTTTATAAGATATTAAGGTCAAATCTTATAGCGGGGCTAAGTTTTTAGTAAGTTTCATTGGGAACTATAAGAAACCCTCGGTGTAATAAAATTTAGCCGTTTCCATGGACAGAACTGTTGTAATACATATGTTCACAACGTTTTAGAGCAAACAGAATCGTTTTATTCCATGCGAAAGGCCTACTTTATAAGAAATTGAGGTGAACTCTTATTGCGAGGCTTAGTTCTCACTAAGTCTTATGGGGAACTATAAGAAACCCTCGGTGTAATAAGTTTAGGCTGTTCCCATGAACAGAACTGATGTAATATGTATGTTTACAACGTTTTAAGGCAAACAGAATCGTTTTATTCCATGCCAAGTGCGTACTTTATCGGAAATTAAGGTGAACTCATATTGCAGGGCTAATTTTTCACTAAGTTTCATGTGGAACTATAACAAACCCTCGGTTTAATATGTTCTAGGCTGTTCCCATGGACAGAATTGTTGTAATATGTATGTTTACAACGTTTTAGAGCAAACGGAATCGTTTTATTCCGAGCGAAAGGCGTACTTTCTAAGAAATTAAGATGAACTCTTATTGCGGGGTTAATTTTCACTATATGTCATGGGGAACTATAAGAAACCCTCGGTTTAATAAGTTCTAGGCTGTTCCCATGGACAAAACTGATCTAATACCTATGTTTACAACGTTTTACAGCAAACGGAATCGTTTTATTCCATGCGAAAGGCATACTTTTTAAGAAATTGAGGTGAACTCTTATTGCGGGTCTAAGTTTTCACTAAGTTTCATGGGGAACTATAAGAAACCCTCGGTTAAATAAGTTCTAGGCTATTCCAATGGACAAAACTGTTATAATACGTATGATTAAAACGTTTCACAGCAAACGGAATCGTTTCATTCTATGTGAAAGGCATACTTTTAAAGAAATTGAGGTGAACTCTTATTGCGGGACTAAGTTTTTTACTAAGTTTCATGGGGAACTATAAGAAACCCTTGGTGTCATAAGTTTTATGCTGTTCTCATGGACAGAACTGTTGTAATACGTATGTTTACAACGTTTTAGAGGAAACGGAATCGTTTTATTCCATGCGAAAGGCGCATTTTTTAAGATATTAAGGTGAACTCTTCTTTCGGGGCTAAGTTTTAATTTAGTCTTATAGAGAACTATTAGAAACCCTCGGTGTAAAAAGTTCTAGGCTGTTCCCATGAACAAAACTGATGTAATATGTATGTTTACAACGTTTTAAGGCAAACAGAATCGTTTTATTCCATACCAATTGCGTACTTTATCAGAAATTAAGGTGAAATCTTCTTGCAGGGCTAATTTGTCACTAAGTTTCATCGGAAACTATAACAAACCCTCGGTGTAATAAGTTCTAGGCTGTTCCCATGGACAGAACTGTTGTAATTCGTATGTTTACAACGTTTTAGAGCAAACTGAATCGTTTAATTCCATGCAAAAGGCGTACTTTATAAGAAATTAAGGTGAAAACTTATTGCACGGCTAAGTTTTCACTAAGTTTTATGGGGAACTATAAAAAACCCTCGGTGTAATAAGTTTAGGCTGTTCCCATGAACAGAACTGATGTAATATGTATGTTTACAACGTTTTAAGGCAAACAGAATCGTTTTATTCCATGCCAAGTGCGTACTTTATCGGAAATTAAGGTGAACTCATATTGCAGGGCTAATTTTTCACTAAGTTTCATGTGGAACTATAACAAACCCTCGGTGTAATATGTTCTAGGCTGTTCCCATGGACAGAATTGCTGTAATATGTATGTTTACAACGTTTTAGAGCAAACGGAATCGTTTTATTCCGAGCGAAAGGCGTACTTTCTAAGAAATTAAGATGAACTCTTATTGCGGGGTTAATTTTCACTATATGTCATGGGGAACTATAAGAAACCCTCGGTTTAATAAGTTCTAGGCTGTTCCCATGGACAAAACTGATCTAATACCTATGTTTACAACGTTTTACAGCAAACGGAATCGTTTTATTCCATGCGAAAGGCATACTTTTTAAGAAATTGAGGTGAACTCTTATTGCAGGTCTTAGTTTTCACTAAGTTTCATGGGGAACTATAAGAAACCCTCGGTTAAATAAGTTCTAGGCTATTCCCATGGACAAAACTGTTATAATACGTATGTTTAAAACGTTTCACAGCAAACGGAATCGTTTCATTCTATGTGAAAGGCATACTTTTAAAGAAATTGAGGTGAACTCTTATTGCGGGGCTAAGTTTTTTTACTAAGTTTCATGGGGAACTATAAGAAACCCTTGGTGTCATAAGTTTTATGCTGTTCTCATGGACAGAACTTTTGTAATACGTATGTTTACAACATTTTAAGGCAAACAGAATCGTTTTATTCCATGCAAAAGGCGTACTTTATATAAAATTAAGATGAACTCTTATTGTAGAAATAAGTATATACTAAGTTTCATGGGAAACTATAAGAATCCCTCGGTGTAATAAGTTTTAGGCTGTTCCCATGGACAGAACTGTTGTAATACTTATGTTTACAACGTTTTAGAGGAAACGGAATCGTTTTATTCCATGCGAAAGGCGCATTTTTTAAGATATTAAGGTGAACTCTTCTTTCGGGGCTAAGTTTTAATTTAGTCTTATGGAGAACTATTAGAAACCCTCGGTGTAATAAGTTCTAGGCTGTTCCCATGAACAAAACTGATGTAATATGTATGTTTACAACGTTTTAAGGCAAACAGAATCGTTTTATTCCATACCAATTGCGTACTTTATCAGAAATTAAGGTGAAATCTTCTTGCAGGGCTATTTTGTCACTAAGTTTCATCGGAAACTATAACAAACCCTCGGTTTAATAAGTTCTAGGCTGTTCCCATGGACAGAACTGTTGTAATTCGTATGTTTACAACGTTTTAGAGCAAACTGAATCGTTTAATTCCATGCAAAAGGCGTACTTTATAAGAAATTAAGGTGAAAACTTATTGCACGGCTAAGTTTTCACTAAGTTTTATGGGGAACTATAAAAAACCCCCTGTGTAATAAGTTTTAGGCTGTTCCCATGGACAGAACTGTTGTAATACGTATTTTTACAACGTTTTAGAGCAAATGGAATCGTTTTAGTCAATGCAAAAGGTGTACTTTTTAAGAAATTAAGGTGAACTCTTTTTGCGAGACTAATTTTCACTAAATGTCATGAGGAACTATAAGAATCCCTTGGTGTAATAAGCTCTGAGTCGTTCCCATGGACAGAACTGTTGTAATACGTATGTTTACAACGTTTTAGAGCAAACGGAATCTTTTTATTCCAGGCGAAAGGCCTACTTTATAAGAAATTGAGGTGAACTCTTATTGCGAGGCTTAGTTCTCACTACGTCTTATGGGGAACTATAAGAAACCCTCGGTGTAATACGTTTTAGGCTGTTCTAATGGACAGAACTGTTGTTATACGTATGTTTACAACGTTTTAGAGGAAACAGAATCATTTTATTCCATGCAAAGGCGAACTTTATAAGAAATTAAGGTGAACTCTTAATGCAGAGCTAAATTTTAACTAAGTTTCATGAGGAACTATCAGAAGCCCTCAGTGTAATGAGTTCGAGGTTGTTCCCATGGACAGAACTGTTGTAATACATATGTTTACAACGTTTTAGAGGAAACGGAGTCGCTTTATTCCATGCAAAGGCGCACTTTATAAGAACTTAAGTTGAACTCTTATTGCGGGGCTAAGTCTTCACTAAGTTTCATGGGAAACTATAAGAAACCCTCGGTATAATAAGTTCTAGGCTGTTCCCATGAACAGAACTGTCGTAATACGTATGTTTACAACGTTTTAGAGCAAAAACGAAATCGTTTTATTCCATGCGAAAGGCGTACTTTATAAGATATTAAGGTCAAATCTTATAGCGGGGCTAAGTTTTTAGTAAGTTTCATTGGGAACTATAAGAAACCCTCGGTGTAATAAAATTTAGCCGTTTCCATGGACAGAACTGTTGTAATACGTATGTTTACAACGTTTTAGAGCAAACAGAATCGTTTTATTCCATGCGAAAGGCGTACTTTATAAGAAATTGAGGTGAACTCTTTTTGCGAGGCTTAGTTATCACTAAGTCTCATTGGGAACTATTAGAAACCATCGGTGTAATATGTTTTAGGCTGTTCCCATGGACAGAATTGTTGTAATATGTATGTTTACAACGTTTTAGAGCAAACGGAATCGTTTTATTCCGAGCGAAAGGCGTACTTTCTAAGAAATTAAGATGAACTCTTATTGCGGGGTTAATTTTCACTATATGTCATAAGGAACTATAAGAAACCCTCGGTTTAATAAGTTCTAGGCTGTTCCCATGGACAAAACTGATCTAATACCTATGTTTACAACGTTTTACAGCAAACGGAATCGTTTTATTCCATGCGAAAGGCATACTTTTTAAGAAATTGAGGTGAACTCTTATTGCGGGTCTAAGTTTTCACTAAGTTTCATGGGGAACTATAAGAAACCCTCGGTTAAATAAGTTCTAGGCTGTTCCCATGGACAAAACTGATCTAATACCTATGTTTACAACGTTTTACAGCAAACGGAATCGTTTTATTCCATGCGAAAGGCATACTTTTTAAGAAATTGAGGTGAACTCTTATTGCGGGTCTAAGTTTTCACTAAGTTTCATGGGGAACTATAAGAAACCCTTGGTGTCATAAGTTTTATGCTGTTCTCATGGACAGAACTGTTGTAATACGTATGTTTACAACATTTTAAGGCAAACAGAATCGTTTTATTCCATGCAAAAGGCGTACTTTATATAAAATTAAGATGAACTCTTATTGTAGAAATAAGTATATACTAAGTTTCATGGGAAACTATAAGAATCCCTCGGTGTAATAAGTTTTAGGCTGTTCCCATGGACAGAACTGTTGTAATACTTATGTTTACAACGTTTTAGAGGAAACGGAATCGTTTTATTCCATGCGAAAGGCGCATTTTTTAAGATATTAAGGTGAACTCTTATTTCGGGGCTAAGTTTTCATTTAGTCTTATGGAGAACTATTAGAAACCCTCGGTGTAATAAGTTCTAGGCTGTTCCCATGAACAAAACTGATGTAATATGTATGTTTACAACGTTTTAAGGCAAACAGAATCGTTTTATTCCATACCAATTGCGTACTTTATCAGAAATTAAGGTGAAATCTTCTTGCAGGGCTAATTTGTCACTAAGTTTCATCGGAAACTATAACAAACCCTCGGTGTAATAAGTTCTAGGCTGTTCCCATGGACAGAACTGTTGTAATTCGTATGTTTACAACGTTTTAGAGCAAACTGAATCGTTTAATTCCATGCAAAAGGGGTACTTTATAAGAAATTAAGGTGAAAACTTATTGCACGGCTAAGTTTTCACTAAGTTTTATGGGGAACTATAAAAAACCCCCGGTGTAATAAGTTTTAGGCTGTTCCCATGGACAGAACTGTTGTAATACGTATTTTTTACAACGTTTTAGAGCAAATGGAATCGTTTTAGTCAATGCAAAAGGTGTACTTTATCGGAAATTAAGATGAAATCTTATTGCAAGGCTAAGTTTTCAATAAGTTTCATGGTCAACTATATCATACCCTCGGTGTAATAAGTTCTAGGCTGTTCCCATGGACAGAACTGTTGTAATTCGTATGTTTACAACGTTTTAGAGCAAACTGAATCGTTTAATTCCATGCGAAAGGCGTACTTTATAAGAAATTAAGGTGAACACTTATTGCTAGGCTGAGTTTTCACTAAGTTTTATTGGGAGCGATAAGAAACCCTTGGTGTAATAAGTTTTAGGCTGTTCTCATGGACAGAACTGTTGTAATACGTATGTTTACAACGTTTTAGAGCAAACGGAATTGTTTTATTCCATGCGAAAGGCGCATTTTTTAAGATATTAAGGTGAACTCTTATTTCGGGGCTAAGTTTTCATTTAGTCTTATGGAGAACTATTAGAAACCCTCGGTGTAATAAGTTCTAGGCTGTTCCCATGAACAAAACTGATGTAATATGTATGTTTACAACGTTTTAAGGCAAACAGAATCGTTTTATTCCATACCAATTGCGTACTTTATCAGAAATTAAGGTGAAATCTTCTTGCAGGGCTAATTTGTCACTAAGTTTCATCGGAAACTATAACAAACCCTCGGTGTAATAAGTTCTAGGCTGTTCCCATGGACAGAACTGTTGTAATTCGTATGTTTACAACGTTTTAGAGCAAACTGAATCGTTTAATTCCATGCAAAAGGGGTACTTTATAAGAAATTAAGGTGAAAACTTATTGCACGGCTAAGTTTTCACTAAGTTTTATGGGGAACTATAAAAAACCCCCGGTGTAATAAGTTTTAGGCTGTTCCCATGGACAGAACTGTTGTAATACGTATGTCTACAATGTTTTAGAGCAAATGGAATCGTTTTAGTCAATGCAAAAGGTGTACTTTATCGGAAATTAAGATGAAATCTTATTGCAGGGCTAAGTTTTCAATAAGTTTCATGGTCAACTATATCATACCCTCGGTGTAATAAGTTCTAGGCTGTTCCCATGGACAGAACTGTTGTAATTCGTATGTTTACAACGTTTTAGAGCAAACTGAATCGTTTAATTCCATGCAAAAGGCGTACTTTATAAGAAATTAAGGTGAACACTTATTGCTAGGCTGAGTTTTCACTAAGTTTTATTGGGAGCGATAAGAAACCCTTGGTGTAATAAGTTTTAGGCTGTTCTCATGGACAGAACTGTTGTAATACGTATGTTTACAACGTTTTAGAGCAAACGGAATTGTTTTATTCCATGCGAAAAGCTTACTTTTGAGTAATTAAAGTTAACTCTTATTGCGGGGCTAAGCTTTCACTATGTTTCATTGGGAACTATTAGAAACCCTAGGTGTAATAAGTTCTAGGCTGTTTACATGAACAGAACTGTTTTAATACCTATGTTTACAACGTTTTAGAGCCACAGAAACGTTTTATTCCATGCAAAAGGTGTACTTTATTAGAAATTAAGGTGAACTCTTATTGCTAGGCTAAGTTTTCACTAAGTCTTAAGGGGAACTATAGGATACCCTCGGTGTAATAAATTTTACGCTCTTCCCATGAACAGAACTGTTGTAATACGTATGTTTACAACGTTTTAGAGCCAACGGAATCGTTTTATTCCATGCGAAAGGCGTACTTTATTAGAAATTAAGGACAACTCTTATTACGAGGCTGAGTTTTCACTAAGTCTTATGGGGAACTATAAGAAACCCTCAGTGTAATAAGTGCTAGGCTCTTGCAATGAACAGAACTGTTGTAATAGGTATGTTTACAACGTTTTAGAGCAAACGGAATCGTTTTATTCCATGCGAAAGGTGTACTTTATTAGAAATTAAGGTGAACTCTTATTGCGAGGCCGAGTTTTCACTAAGTCTTATGGGGAACTTTCGGAAACCCTCGGTGTAATAATTTCCGGGCTCTTTCCATGAACAGAACTGTTGTTATAGGTATGTTTACAACGTTTTAGAGCAAAGAGAACCGTTTTATTCCATGCAAAAGGCGTACTTTATAAGAAATTAAGTTGAACTCTTATTGCAGGGCTAAGTTTTCACTAAGTTTTATGGGGAACTATAAGACACCCTCGGAATTATAAGTTATAGGCTGTTACTATGAACAGAACTGATGTAATATGTACGTTTACAACGTTTTAAAGCAAACAGAATCGTTTTATTCCATGCCAATTGCGTACTTTATCAGAAATTAAGCTGAGATCTTATTCCAGGGCTAATTTTTCACTAAGTTTCATGTGGAACTATAACAAACCCTCGGTGTAATAAGTTGTAGGCTGTTACCATGGACAAAAATGTTATAATACGTATGTTTACAACGTTTTAGGGGAAACGGAATTGTTTTATTCAATGAGAAAGGCGTACTTTTTAAGAAATTAAGATTAACTCTTATTGCGGGGCTAAGTTTTCACTAAGTTTTATGGAGAACCATAAGAAACCCTTGGTGTAATAAATTTTAGGCTGTTGTCATGGACAGAACTGTTGTAATACGTATGTTTACAACGTTTTAGAGCAAATGGAATCGTTTTATTCACTGCCAAAGGCGTACTTTATCGGAAATTAAGATGAAATCTTATTGCAGGGCTAAGTTTTCACTAAGTTTCATGGTCAACTATAGTATACCCTCAGTGTAATAAGTTCTAGGCTGTTCCCATGGACAGAACTGTTGTAACTCGTATGTTTACAACGTTTTGGGTAAAACTGAATCATTTTATTCCATGCGAAAGGCGCATTTTTTAAGAAATTAAGGTGAACTGTTATTGCGGGGCTAAGTTTTCATTTAGTCTTATGGAGAACTATTAGAAACCCTCGGTGTAATATGTTCAGGGCTGTTCCCATGAACAGAACTGATGTAATATGTATGTTTACAACGTGTTAAGGCAAACAGAATCGTTTTATTCCATGCCAATTGCGTACTTTATCAGAAATTAAGGTGAAATCTTCTTGCAGGGCTAGTTTTTCACTAAGTTTCATGGGGAACTAAAACAAACCCTCGGTGTAATAAGTTCTAGGCTGTTCCCATGGACAGAACTGTTGTAATTCGTATGTTTACAACGTTTTAGAGCAAACAGAAACGTTTTATCTCTCGCAAAAGGCGTACTTTACAAGAAATTCAGGTGAACACTTATTGCACGGCTAACTTTTCACTAAGTTTTATGGGGAACTATAAAAAACCCTCGGTGTAATAAGTTTTAGGCTGTTCCCATGGACAGAACTGTTGTAATACGTATTTTTACATCGTTTTAGAGCAAATGGAATCGTTTTATTCCATGCCAAAGGCGTACTTTATTGGAAATTAAGATGAAATCTTATTGCAGGGCTAAGTTTTCACTAAGTTTCATGGTCAACTATAGCATACCCTCGGTGTAATAAGTTCTAGGCTGTTCCCATGGATAGAACTGTTGTTATTCGTATGTTTACAACATTTAGGAGCAAACTGAAACGTTTTCTTCAATGCAAAAGGCATACTTTATAAAAAATTAAGGTGAACTCTTATTGCGGGGCTAAGTTTTCACTAAGTTTCATTGAGAACTATAAAAAAACCCTCGATGTAATAACTTCTAAGCTGTTCCCATGGACAGAACTGTTGTAATACGTATGTTTACAACGTTTCAGAGCAAACGGAATCGTTTTATTCCATGCCAAAGGCGTACTTTATCAGAAATCAGGGTGAAATCTTATTGCAGGGCTAAGTTTTCACTAAGTTTCATTGGGAACTATAAAAAACCCTCGATGTAATAACTTCTAGGCTGTTCCCATGGACAGAAATGTTGTAATGCGTATGTTTACAACGTTTCAGAGCAAACGGAATCATTTTATTCCATGCCAATTGCGTACTTTATCAGAAAATAAGGTGAACTCTTATTGCAGGGCTAAGTTTTCACTTAGTTTCATGGGGAACTATAAAAAACCCTCTATGTAATAACTTCTAGGCTGTTCCCATGGACAGAACTGTTGTAATACGTATGTCTACAACGTTTTAGAGCAAACGGAATCGTTTTATTCCATGCCAAAGGCGTACTTTATGAGAAATCAGGGTGAAATCTTATTGCAGGGCTAAGTTTTCACTAAGTTTCATGGGGAACTATAAAAAACCCTCGATGTAATAACTTCTAAGCTGTTCCCATGGACAGAACTGTTGTAATACGTATGTTTACAACGTTTCAGAGCAAACGGAATCGTTTTATTCCATGCCAAAGGCGTACTTTATCAGAAATCAGGGTGAAATCTTATTGCAGGGCTAAGTTTTCACTAAGTTTCATTGGGAACTATAAAAAACCCTCGATGTAATAACTTCTAGGCTGTTCCCATGGACAGAAATGTTGTAATACGTATGTTTACAACGTTTCAGAGCAAACAGAATCGTTTTTTTCCATGCCAATTGCGTATTTTATCAGAAATTAAGGTGAACTCTTATTGCAGGGCTAAGTTTTCACTTAGTTTCATGGGGAACTATAAAAAACCCTCGATGTAATAACTTCTAGGCTGTTCCCATGGACAGAACTGTTGTAATACGTATGTTTACAACGTTTTAGAGTAAACGGAATCGTTTTATTCCATGCCAAAGGCGTACTTTATGAGAAATCAGGGTTAAATCTTATTGCAGGGCTAAGTTTTCACTATGTTTCATTGGGAACTATAGCAAATCCTCGGTGTAATAAGTTGCAGGCTCTTCCCATTGACAGAAATGTTGTAATATGTATATTTACAACGTTTTGGAGAAAACAGAATCGTTTTATTCCATGCGAAAGGCGTACTTTATAACAAATTAAGGTGAACTCTTATTGGGGGGCTAAGTTTCCACTTAGTTTCATTTGGCAATATTAGAAATCCTCGGTTTGATAAGTTTTAGGCTGTTTCCATGAACAGAACTGTTGTAATCCGTATGTTCACAACGTGTTAGAGCAAACGGAATCGTTTTTTTCCATACGAAAGGCGTACTTTATTAGAAATTAAGGTGAACTCTTATTTTGAGGCTAACATTTCACTAAGTCTAATGGGGAACTATAACAAACTCTCGGTGTAATAAGTTCTAGGCTGTTCCCATGAACAAAATTGTTGTAATACGTATGTTTACAACGTTTTGGAGCAAACGGAATCGTTTTATTCCATGCAAAAGGTGTACTTTATCGGAAATTAAGGTGAACTCATATTGCAGGGCTAATTTTTCACTAAGTTTCATGTGGAACTATAACAAACCCTCGGTGTAATAAGTTGTAGGCAAGTACCATGGACAAATACTATAATACGTATGTTTACAACGTTTTAGAGGAAACGGAATTGTTTTATTCAATGAGAAAGGCGTACTTTTTAAGAAATTAAGGTTAACTCTTATTGTGGGGCTAAGTTTTCACTAAGTTTTATGGGGAACAATAAGAAACCCTTGGTGTAATAAGTTGTAGGCTGTTGTCATGGACAGAACTGTTGTAATACGTATGTTTACAACGTTTTAGAGGAAATGGAATCGTTTTATTCCATGCCAAAGGCCTACTTTATCGGATATTAAGATGAAATCTTATTGCAGGGCTAAGTTTTCACTAAGTTTCATGGTCAACTTTAGCATACCCTCGGTGTAATAAGTTCTAGGCTGTTCCCATGGACAGAACTGTTGTAATTCGTATGTTTACAACGTTTTGGAGCAAACTGAATCGTTTTATTCCATGCGAAAGGCGCATTTTTTAAGAAATTAAGGTGAACTGTTATTGCGGGGCTAAGTTTTCATTTAGTCTTATGGAGAACTATTAGAAACCCTCGGTGTAATAAGTTCTAGGCTGTTCCCATGAACAGAACTGATGTAATATGTATGTTTACAACGTTTTAAGGCAAACAGAATCGTTTTATTCAATGCCAATTGCGTACTTTATCAGAAATTAAGGGGAAATCTTCTTGAAGGGCTAATTTTTCACTAAGTTTCATGGGGAACTAAAACAAACCCTCGGTGTAATAAGTTCTAGGCTGTCCCCATGGACAGAACTGTTGTAATACGTATGTTTACAACGTTTCAGAGCAAACGGAATCGTTTTATTCCATGCCAAAGGCATACTTTATCAGAAATCAGGGTGAAATCTTATTGCAGGCTAAGTTTTCACTAAGTTTCATTGGGAACTATAAAAAACCCCCGATGTAATAACTTCTAGGCTGTTCCCATGGACAGAAATGTTGTAATACATATGTTTACAACGTTTCAGAGCAAACGGAATCGTTTTATTCCATGCCAATTGGGTACTTTATCAGAAATTAAGGTGAACTCTTATTGCAGGGCTAAGTTTTCACTTAGTTTCATGGGGAACAATAAAAAACCCTCAATGAAATAACTTCTAGGCTGTTCCCATGGACAGAACTGTTGTAATACGTATGTTTACAATGTTTTAGAGTAAACGGAATCGTTTTATTCCATGCCAAAGGCGTACTTTATGAGAAATCAGGGTGAAATCTTATTGCAGGGCTAAGTTTTCACTAAGTTTCATGGGGAACTATAAGAAACCCTCGATGTAATAACTTCTAGGCTGTTCCAATTAACAAAACTGTTGTAATACGTATGTTTACAACGTTTAAGAGCAAACGGAATCGTTTTATTCCATGCCAAAGGCGTACTTTATCAGAAATCAGGGTGAAATCTTATTGCAGGGCTAAGTTTTCACTAAGTTTCATTGGGAACTATAAAAAACCCTCCATGTAATAACTTCTAGGCTGTTCCCATGGACAGAAATGTTGTAATACGTATGTTTACAACGTTTCAGAGCAAACGGAATCGTTTAATTCCGTGCCAATTGCGTAATTTATCAGAAATTAATGTGAACTCTTATTGCAGGGCTAAGTTTTCACTTAGTTTCATGGGGAACTATAAAAAACCCTCGATGTAATAACTTCTTGGCTGTTCCAATGGACAGAACTTTTGTAATACGTATGTTTACAACGTTTTAGAGCAAACGGAATCGTTTTATTCCATGCCAAAGGCGTACTTTATGAGAAATCAGGGTGAAATCTTATTGCAGGGCTAAGTTTTCACTAAGTTTCATTGGGAACTATAACAAACCCTCGGTGTAATAAGTTCTAGGCTCTTCTTATTAACAGAAATGTTGTAATATGTATATTTACAACGTTTTGGAGAAAACGGAATCGTTTTATTCCATGCGAAAGGCGTACTTTATAAGAAATTAAGGTGAACTCTCATTGGGGGGCTAAGTTTTCACTAAGTTTCATTTGGAACTATTAGAAACCCTCGGTTTGATAAGTTTTAGGCTGTTTTACATGAACAGAACTGTTGTAATACGTATGTTCACAACGTTTTAGAGCAAACGGAATCGTTTTTTTCAATGCAAAAGGCGTACTTTATTAGAAATTAAGGTGAACTCTTATTTTGAGGCTAAGATTTCACTAAGTCTAATGGGGAACTATAACAAACTCTCGGTGTAATAAGTTCTAGGTTGTTCCCAGGGACAAAACTGGTGTAATACATATAATTACAACGTTTTAGAGGAAACGGAATCGTTTTATTCCATGCAAAAGGCGCCTTTTATAAGAAATTAAGGTGAACTCTTATTGCGGAGCTAAGTTTTCACTAAGTTTCATGGGGAACTATTAGAAACCCTCGGTGTAATAAGTTCTAGGCTGTTCCCATGGACAAAACTGTTATAATACTTATGTTTACAACGTTTTAGAGCAAACGGAATTGTTTTATTCAATGCGAAAGGCGTACTTTTTAGGAAATTAAGGTTAACTCTTATTGCGGGGCTATGTTGTCACTAAGTTTTATGGGGAACCATAAGAAACCCTTGGTGTAATAAGTTTTAGGCTGTTCTCATGGACAGAACTGTTGTAATACGTATGTTTACAACGTTTTAGAGCAAACGGAATTGTTTTATACCATGCGAAAAGCTTACTTTTAAGTAATTAAGGTTAACTCTTATTGAGGGGCTAAGCTTTCACTAAGTTTCATTGGGAACTATTAGAAACCTTAGGTGTAATACGTTTTAGGCTCTTCCCATGAACAGAACCGTTGTAATACGTATGTTTACAACGTTTTAGAGCCAACGGAATCGTTTTATTCCATGCGAAAGGCCTACTTTATAAGAAATTGAGGTGAACTCTTATTGCGAGGCTTAGTTCTCACTAAGTCTTATGGGGAACTATAAGAAACCCTCGGTGTAATAAGTTTAGGCTGTTCCCATGGACAGAACTGTTGTAATTTGTATGTTTACAACGTTTTGCAGCAAACAGAATCGTTTTATTCAATGCAAAAGGCGTTCTTTATAAGAAATTAAGGTGAACTTTAATTGTGGGGCTAAGTTTTTACTAAGTCTCATTGGGAACTATAACAAACCCTCGGTGTATTAAGTTCTAGGCTGTTCCCATGGACAGAACTGTTGTAATTCGTATGTTTACAACGTTTTAGAGCAAACTGAATCGTTTTATTCCATACCAAAGGCGTTCTTTATATGAAATTAAGGTGAAATCTTTTTGCAGGGCTAAGTTTTCACTAAGTTTCATGGTTTCATGGTCAACTATAACAAACCCTCGGTGTAATAAGTTTTAGGTCTTTCCCATGGACAGAGCTGTTGTAATTCGTATGTTTACAACGTTTTTGGGCACACGGAATCGTTTTATTCAATGCAAAAGGCGTTCTTTATAAGAAATTAAGGTGAACTCTAATTGTGGGGCTAAGTTTTCACTAAGTCTCATGGGGAACTATAAGAAACACTCGGTGTTATAAGTTCTAGGTTGTTCCCATGGACAGACCTGTTGTAATACGTATGTTTAAAACGTTTTACAGGAAACGGAATTGTGTTAGTCCATGCGAAAGGCGTATTTTATAAGAAATTAAGGTGAACACTTATTGCACGGCTAAGTTTTCACTAAGTTTTATGGGGAACTATAAAAAACCCTCGATGTAATAAGTTCTAGGTTGTTCCAATGGACAGCCCTATTGTAATACGTATGTTTACAACGTTTTAAAGCAAACGGAATCGTATTATTCCATGCGAAAGACATACTTTATAAGAAATTAAGGTGAAATCTTATTGCAGGGCTAAGTTTTCACTAAGTCTTATGGGGAACTATAAGAAACCCTAGGTGTAATAAGTTCTAGGTTGTTCCCATGGACAGCCCTATTGTAATACGTATGTTTACAACGTTTTAAAGCAAACGGAATCGTATTATTCCATGCGAAAGACATACTTTATAAGAAATTAAGGTAAAATCTTATTGCAGGGCTAAGTTTTCACTAAGTTTCATTGGGAACTATAAAAAACCCTCCATGTAATAACTTCTAGGCTGTTCCCATGGACAGAAATGTTGTAATACGTATGTTTACAACGTTTCAGAGCAAACGGAATCGTTTAATTCCGTGCCAATTGCGTACTTTATCAGAAATTAAGGTGAACTCTTTTTGCAGGGCTAAGTTTTCACTTTGTTTCATGGGGAATTATAAAAAACCCTCGATGTAATAACTTCTAGGCTGTTCCAATGGACAGAACTGTTGTAATACGTATGTTTACAACGTTTTAGAGCAAACGGAATTGTTTTATACCATGTGAAAAGCTTACTTTTAAGTAATTAAGGTTAACTCTTATTGAGGGGCTAAGCTTTCACTAAGTTTCATTGGGAACTATTAGCAACCTTAGGTGTAATAAGTTCTAGGCTCTTCCCATGAACAGAACTGTTGTAATACGTATGTTTACAACGTTTTAGAGCCAACGGAATCGTTTTATTCCATGCGAAAGGCGTACTTTATTAGAAATTAAGGAGAACTCTTATTACGAGGCTAAGTTTTCACTAAGTCTTATGGGGAACTTTAAGAAACCCTGGGTGTAATAAGTGCTAGGCTCTTCCAATGAACAGAACTGTTGTAATACGTATGTTTACAAAGTTGTAGAGCAAACGGAATCGTTTTATTCCATTCGAAAGTCGTACTTTATAAGAAATTAAGGTCAAATCTTATTGCAGGGCTAAGTTTTTACTAAGTTTCATGGGGAACTATAAGAAACCCTCGGTGTAATAAAATCTAGCCGTTTCCATTGACAGAACTGTTGTAATACGTATGTTTACAACGTTTTAGAGCAAACGAAATCGTTTTATTCCATGCGAAAGGCCTACTTTATAAGAAATTGAGGTGAACTCTTATTGCGAGGCTTAGTTCTCACTAAGTCTTACGGGGAACTATAAGAAACCCTCGGTGTAATAAGTTTAGGCTGTTCCCATGAACAGAACTGATGTAATATGTATGTTTACAACGTTTTAAGGCAAACAGAATCGTTTTATTCCATGCCAAGTGCGTACTTTATCGGAAATTAAGGTGAACTCATATTGCAGGGCTAATTTTTCACTAAGTTTCATGTGGAACTATAACAAACCCTCGGTGTAATAAGTTGTAGGCTGTTGTCATGGACAGAACTGTTGTAATACGTATGTTTACAACGTTTTAGAGCAAATGGAATCGTTTTATTCAATGCCAAAGGCGCATTTTTTAAGAAATTAAGGTGAACACTTATTGCACGGCTAAGTTTTCACTAAGTTTTATGGGGAACTATAAAAAACCCTCGATGTAATAAGTTCTAGGTTGTTCCCATGGACAGACCTATTGTAATACGTATGTTTACAACGTTTTAGAGGAAACGGAATTGTTTTATTCAATGAGAAAGGCGTACTTTTTAAGAAATTAAGGTTAACTCTTATTGTGGGGCTAAGTTTTCACTAAGTTTCATTGGGAACTATTAAAAACCCTTGGTGTAATAAGTTGTAGGCTGTTGTCATGGACAGAACTGTTGTAATACGTACGTTTACAACGTTTTAGAGCAAATGGAAGCGTTTTATTCCATGCCAAAGGCGCATTTTTTAAAAAATTAAGGTGAACTGTTATTGCGGGGCTAAGTTTTCATTTAGTCTTATGGAGAACTATTAGAAACCCTTGGTGTAATAAGTTCTAGGCTGTTCCCATGAACAGAACTGATGTAATATGTATGTTTACAACGTTTTAAGGCAAACAGAATCGTTTTATTCCATGCCAATTGCGTACTTTATCAGAAATTAAGGTGAAATCTTCTTGCAGGGCTAATTTTTCACTAAGTTTCATGGGGAACTAAAACAAACCCTCGGTGTAATAAGTTCTAGGCTGTCCCCATGGACAGAACTGTTGTAATACGTATGTTTACAACGTTTCAGAGCAAACGGAATCGCTTTATTCCATGCAAAAGGCGTACTTTATCAGAAATTAGGGTGAAATCTTATTGCAGGGCTAAGTTTTCACTAAGTTTCATTGGGAACTATTAGAAACCTTAGGTGTAATACGTTTTAGGCTCTTCCCATGAACAGAACCGTTGTAATACGTATGTTTACAACGTTTTAGAGCCAACGGAATCGTTTTATTCCATGCGAAAGGCCTACTTTATAAGAAATTGAGGTGAACTCTTATTGCGAGGCTTAGTTCTCACTAAGTCTTATGGGGAACTATAAGAAACCCTCGGTGTAATAAGTTTAGGCTGTTCCCATGGACAGAACTGTTGTAATTTGTATGTTTACAACGTTTTGCAGCAAACAGAATCGTTTTATTCAATGCAAAAGGCGTTCTTTATAAGAAATTAAGGTGAACTTTAATTGTGGGGCTAAGTTTTCACTAAGTCTCATTGGGAACTATAACAAACCCTCGGTGTATTAAGTTCTAGGCTGTTCCCATGGACAGAACTGTTGTAATTCGTATGTTTACAACGTTTTAGAGCAAACAGAATCGTTTTATTCCATACCAAAGGCGTTCTTTATATGAAATTAAGGTGAAATCTTTTTGCAGGGCTAAGTTTTCACTAAGTTTCATGGTCAACTATAACAAACCCTCGGTGTAATAAGTTTTAGGTCTTTCCCATGGACAGAGCTGTTGTAATTCGTATGTTTACAACGTTTTTGGGCACACGGAATCGTTTTATTCAATGCAAAAGGCGTTCTTTATAAGAAATTAAGGTGAACTCTAATTGTGGGGCTAAGTTTTCACTAAGTCTCATGGGGAACTATAAGAAACACTCGGTGTTATAAGTTCTAGGTTGTTCCCATGAACAGACCTGTTGTAATACGTATGTTTAAAACGTTTTACAGGAAACGGAATCGTGTTAGTCCATGCGAAAGGCGTATTTTATAAGAAATTAAGGTGAACACTTATTGCACGGCTAAGTTTTCACTAAGTTTTATGGGGAACTATAAAAAACCCTCGATGTAATAAGTTCTAGGTTGTTCCAATGGACAGCCCTATTGTAATACGTATGTTTACAACGTTTTAAAGCAAACGGAATCGTATTATTCCATGCGAAAGACATACTTTATAAGAAATTAAGGTGAAATCTTATTGCAGGGCTAAGTTTTCACTAAGTCTTATGGGGAACTATAAGAAACCCTAGGTGTAATAAGTTCTAGGTTGTTCCCATGGACAGCCCTATTGTAATACGTATGTTTACAACGTTTTAAAGCAAACGGAATCGTATTATTCCATGCGAAAGACATACTTTATAAGATATTAAGATGAAATCTTATTGCAGGGCTAAGTTTTCACTAAGTTTCATTGGGAACTATACAAAACCCTCCATGTAATAACTTCTACGCTGTTCCCATGGACAGAAATGTTGTAATACGTATGTTTACAACGTTTCAGAGCAAACGGAATCGTTTAATTCCGTGCCAATTGCGTACTTTATCAGAAATTAAGGTGAACTCTTTTTGCAGGGCTAAGTTTTCACTTAGTTTCATGGGGAATTGTAAAAAACCCTCGATGTAATAACTTCTAGGCTGTTCCAATGGACAGAACTGTTGTAATTCGTATGTTTACAACGTTTTAGAGCAAACGGAATTGTTTTATACCATGCGAAAAGCTTACTTTTAAGTAATTAAGGGTAACTCTTATTGAGGGGCTAAGCTTTCACTAAGTTTCATTGGGAACTATTAGCAACCTTAGGTGTAATAAGTTCTAGGCTCTTCCCATGAACAGAACTGTTGTAATACGTATGTTTACAACGTTTTAGAGCCAACAGAATCGTTTTTTCCATGCGAAAGGCGTACTTTATTAGAAATTAAGGAGAACTCTTATTACGAGGCTAAGTTTTCACTAAGTCTTATGGGGAACTATAAGAAACCCTGGGTGTAATAAGTGCTAGGCTCTTCCAATGAACAGAACTGTTGTAATACGTATGTTTACAAAGTTGTAGAGCACTTTGTAAACATTACTTATTAAACGTATTAAACATTACTTATTAAACGTACTTTATCAGAAATCAGGGTGAAATCTTATTACAGGGCTAAGTTTTCACTAAGTTTCATTGGGAACTATAAAAAACCCTCCATGTAATAACTTCTAGGCTGTTCCCATGGACAGAAATGTTGTAATACGTATGTTTACAACGTTTTAGAGCCAACGGAATCGTTTTATTCCATTCGAAAGTCGTACTTTATAAGAAATTAAGGTCAAATCTTATTGCAGGGCTAAGTTTTTACTAAGTTTCATGGGGAACTATAAGAAACCCTCGGTGTAATAAAATCTAGCCGTTTCCATTGACAGAACTGTTGTAATACGTATGTTTACAACGTTTTAGAGCAAACGAAATCGTTTTATTCCATGCGAAAGGCCTACTTTATAAGAAATTGAGGTGAACTCTTATTGCGAGGCTTAGTTCTCACTAAGTCTTATGGGGAACTATAAGAAACCCTCGGTGTAATAAGTTTAGGCTGTTCCCATGAACAGAACTGATGTAATATGTATGTTTACAACGTTTTAAGGCAAACAGAATCGTTTTATTCCATGCAAAGTGCGTACTTTATCGGAAATTAAGGTGAACTCATATTGCAGGGCTAATTTTTCACTAAGTTTCATGTGGAACTATAACAAACCCTCGGTGTAATAAGTTGTAGGCTGTTGTCATGGACAGAACTGTTGTAATACGTATGTTTACAACGTTTTAGAGCAAATGGAATCGTTTTATTCCATGCCAAAGGCGCATTTTTTAAGAAATTAAGGTGAACACTTATTGCACGGCTAAGTTTTCACTAAGTTTTATGGGGAACTATAAAAAACCCTCGATGTAATAAGTTCTAGGTTGTTCCCATGGACAGACCTATTGTAATACGTATGTTTACAACGTTTTAGAGGAAACGGAATTGTTTTATTCAATGAGAAAGGCGTACTTTTTAAGAAATTAAGGTTAAATCTTGTTGTGGGGCTAAGTTTTCACTAAGTTTCATTGGGAACTATTAAAAACCCTTTGTGTAATAAGTTGTAGGCTGTTGTCATGGACAGAACTGTTGTAATACGTACGTTTACAACGTTTTAGAGCAAATGGAATCGTTTTATTCCATGCCAAAGGCGCATTTTTTAAGAAATTAAGGTGAACTGTTATTGCGGGGCTAAGTTTTCATTTAGTCTTATGGAAAACTATTAGAAACCCTTGGTGTAATAAGTTCTAGGCTGTTCCCATGAACAGAACTGATGTAATATGTATGTTTACAACGTTTTAAGGCAAACAGAATCGTTTTATTTCATGCCAATTGCGTACTTTATCAGAAATTAAGGTGAAATCTTCTTGCAGGGCTAATTTTTCACTAAGTTTCATGGGGAACTAAAACAAACCCTCGGTGTAATAAGTTCTAGGCTGTCCCCATGGAAAGAACTGTTGTAATACGTATGTTTACAACGTTTCAGAGCAAACGGAATCGCTTTATTCCATGCAAAAGGCGTACTTTATCAGAAATTAGGGTGAAATCTTATTGCAGGGCTAAGTTTTCACTAAGTTTCATTGGGAACTATAAAAAACCCTCGATGTAATAACTTCTAGGCTGTTCCCATGGACAGAACTCTTGTAATACGTATGTTTACAACGTTTTAGAGCAAACGGAATCGTTTTATTCCATGCCAAAGGCGTACTTTATGAGAAATCAGGCTGAAATCTTATTGCAGGGCTAAGTTTTCACTAAGTTTCATGGGGAACTATAAGAAACCCTCGATGTAATAACTTCTAGGCTGTTCCAATGAACAAAACTGTTGTAATACGTATGTTTACAACGTTTTAGAGCAAACGGAATCGTTTTATTCCATGCCAAAGGCGTACTTTATGAGAAATCAGGGTGAAATCTTATTGCAGGGCTAAGTTTTCACTAAGCTTCATGGGGAACTATAAAAAACCCTCGATGTAATAACTTCTAAGCTGTTCCCATGGACAGAACTGTTGTAATACGTATGTTTACAACGTTTCAGAGCAAACGGAATCGTTTTATTCCATGCCAAAGGCGTACTTTAGCAGAAATCAGGGTGAAATCTTATTGCAGGGCTAAGTTTTCACTAAGTTTCATGGGGAACTAAAACAAACCCTCGGTGTAATAAGTTCTAGGCTGTCCCCATGGACAGAACTGTTGTAATACGTATGTTTACAACGTTTCAGAGCAAACGGAATCGTTTTATTCCATGCCAAAGGCGTACTTTATCAGAAATCAGGGTGAAATCTTATTGCAGGGCTAATTTTTCACTAAGTTTCATGGGGAACTAAAACAAACCCTCGGTGTAATAAGTTCTAGGCTGTCCCCATGGACAGAACTGTTGTAATACGTATGTTTACAACGTTTCAGAGCAAACGGAATCGTTTTATTCCATGCCAAAGGCGTACTTTATCAGAAATCAGGGTGAAATCTTATTGCAGGGCTAAGTTTTCACTAAGTTTCATTGGGAACTATAAAAAACCCTCCATGTAATAACTTCTAGGCTGTTCCCATGGACAGAAATGTTGTAATACGTATGTTTACAACGTTTCAGAGCAAACGGAATCGTTTAATTCCGTGCCAATTGTGTACTTTATCAGAAATTAAGGTGAACTCTTTTTGCAGGGCTAAGTTTTCACTTAGTTTCATGGGGAATTATAAAAAACCCTCGATGTAATAACTTCTAGGCTGTTCCAATGGACAGAACTGTTGTAATTCGTATGTTTACAACGTTTTAGAGCAAACGGAATTGTTTTATACCATGCGAAAAGCTTACTTTTAAGTAATTAAGGTTAACTCTTATTGAGGGGCTAAGCTTTCACTAAGTTTCATTGGGAACTATTAGCAACCTTAGGTGTAATAAGTTCTAGGCTCTTCCCATGAACAGAACTGTTGTAATACGTATGTTTACAACGTTTTAGAGCCAACGGAATCGTTTTATTCCATGCGAAAGGCGTACTTTATTAGAAATTAAGGAGAACTCTTATTACGAGGCTAAGTTTTCACTAAGTCTTATGGGGAACTATAAGAAACCCTGGGTGTAATAAGTGCTAGGCTCTTCCAATGAACAGAACTGTTGTAATACGTATGTTTACAACGTTTTAGAGCAAACGGAATGGTTTTATTCTATGCGAAAGGCCTACTTTATAAGAAATTGAGGTGAACTCTTATTGCGAGGCTTAGTTCTCACTAAGTCTTATGGGGAACTATAAGAAACCCTCGGTGTAATAAGTTTAGGCTGTTCCCATGAACAGAACTGATGTAATATGTATGTTTAAAACGTTTTAAGGCAAACAGAATCGTTTTATTCCATGCCAAGTGCGTACTTTATCGGAAATTAAGGTGAACTCATATTGCAGGGCTAATTTTTCACTAAGTTTCATGTGGAACTATAACAAACCCTCGGTGTAATTAGTTGTAGGCAGTAACCATGGACAAATACTATAATACGTATGTTTACAACGTTTTAGAGGAAACGGAATAGTTTTATTCAATGAGAAAGGCGTACTTTTTAAGAAATTAAGGTTAACTCTTATTGTGGGGCTAAGTTTTCACTAAGTTTCATTGGGAACTATTAAAAACCCTTGGTGTAATAAGTTGTAGGCTGTTGTCATGGACAGAACTGTTGTAATACGTATGTTTACAACGTTTTAGAGCAAATGGAATCGTTTTATTCCATGCCAAAGTCGTACTTTATCGGATATTAAGATGAAATCTTATTGCAGGGCTAAGTTTTCACTAAGTCTCATGGGGAACTATAAGAAACACTCGGTGTTATAAGTTCTAGGTTGTTCCCATGGACAGACCTGTTGTAATACGTATGTTTAAAACGTTTTACAGGAAACGGAATCGTGTTAGTCCATGCGAAAGGCGTATTTTATAAGAAATTAAGGTGAACACTTATTGCACGATTAAGTTTTCACTAAGTTTTATGGGGAACTATAAAAAACCTTCGATGTAATAAGTTCTAGGTTGTTCCAATGGACAGCCCTATTGTAATACGTATGTTTACAACGTTTTAAAGCAAACGGAATGGTTTTATTCTATGCGAAAGGCCTACTTTATAAGAAATTGAGGTGAACTCTTATTGCGAGGCTTAGTTCTCACTAAGTCTTATGGGGAACTATAAGAAACCCTCGGTGTAATAAGTTTAGGCTGTTCCCATGAACAGAACTGATGTAATATGTATGTTTACAACGTTTTAAGGCAAACAGAATCGTTTTATTCCATGCCAAGTGCGTACTTTATCGGAAATCAAGGTGAACTCATATTGCAGGGCTAATTTTTCACTAAGTTTCATGTGGAACTATAACAAACCCTCGGTGTAATTAGTTGTAGGCAGTTACCATGGACAAATACTATAATACGTATGTTTACAACGTTTTAGAGGAAACGGAATAGTTTTATTCAATGAGAAAGGCGTACTTTTTAAGAAATTAAGGTTAACTCTTATTGTGGGGCTAAGTTTTCACTAAGTTTCATTGGGAACTATTAAAAACCCTTGGTGTAATAAGTTGTAGGCTGTTGTCATGGACAGAACTGTTGTAATACGTATGTTTACAACGTTTTAGAGCAAATGGAATCGTTTTATTCCATGCCAAAGTCGTACTTTATCGGATATTAAGATGAAATCTTATTGCAGGGCTAAGTTTTCACTAAGTCTCATGGGGAACTATAAGAAACACTCGGTGTTATAAGTTCTAGGTTGTTCCCATGGACAGACCTGTTGTAATACGTATGTTTAAAACGTTTTACAGGAAACGGAATCGTGTTAGTCCATGCGAAAGGCGTATTTTATAAGAAATTAAGGTGAACACTTATTGCACGATTAAGTTTTCACTAAGTTTTATGGGGAACTATAAAAAACCTTCGATGTAATAAGTTCTAGGTTGTTCCAATGGACAGCCCTATTGTAATACGTATGTTTACAACGTTTTAAAGCAAACGGAATCGTATTATTCCATGCGAAAGACATACTTTATAAGAAATTAAGGTGAAATCTTATTGCAGGGCTAAGTTTTCACTAAGTCTTATGGGGAATTATAAGAAACCCTAGGTGTAATAAGTTCTAGGTTGTTCCCATGGACAGCCCTATTGTAATACGTATGTTTACAACGTTTTAAAGCAAACGGAATCGTATTATTCCATGCAAAAGACATACTTTATAAGAAATTAAGGTGAAATCTTATTGCAGGGCTAAGTTTTCACTAAGTCTCATGGGGAACTATAAGAAACCCTAGGTGTAATAAGTTCTAGGTTGTTCCCATGGACAGAACTGTTGTAATACCTATGTTTAAAACGTTTTACAGAAAACGGAAACGTGTTATTCCATGCAAAACGCGTACTTTATAAGAAATTAAGGTGAACTCTTATTGCAGAGCTAAGTTTTCACGAAGTCTTATGGGGAATTATAAGAAACCCTCGGTGTAATAACTTCTAGGTTGTTCTTATGGACAGATCTGTTGTAATAGGTATGTTTACAACGTTTTAGAGCAAACGGAATCGTTTTATTCAATGCGAAAGGTGTACTTTATTAGAAATTAAGGTGAACTCTTATTACGAAGCTAAGTTTTCACTAAGTCTTATGGGGAACTATAAGAAACCCTCGGTGTAATAAGTGCTAGGCTCTTGCAATGAACAGAACTGTTGTAATAGGTATGTTTACAACGTTTTAGAGCAAACGGAATCGTTTTATTCCATGCGAAAGGTGTACTTTATTAGAAATTAAGGTGAACTCTTATTGCGAGGCCAAGTTTTCACTAAGTCTTATGGGTAACTTTCGGAAACCCTCGGTGTAATAATTTCCGGGCTCTTTCCATGAACAGAACTGTTGTTATACGTATGTTTACAACGTTTTAGAGCAAAGAGAACCGTTTTATTCCATGCAAAAGGCGTACTTTATAAGAAATTAAGATTAACTCTTATTGTGGGGCTAAGTTTTCACTAAGTTTTATGGGGAACCATAAGAAACCTTTGGTGTAATAAGTTTTAGGCTGTTGTCATGGACAGAACTGTTGTAATACGTATGTTTACAACGTTTTAGAGCAAATTGAATCGTTTTATTCACTGCCAAAGGCGTACTTTATCGGAAATTAAGATGAAATCTTATTGCAGGGCTAAGTTTTCACTAAGTTTCATGGTCAACTATAGCATACCCTCGGTGTAATAAGTTCTAGGCTGTTCCCATGGACAGAACTGTTGTAATTCGTATGTTTACAACGTTTTGGGTAAAACTGAATCATTTTATTCCATGCGAAAGGCGCATTTTTTAAGAAATTAAGGTGATCTGTTATTGCGGGGCTAAGTTTTCATTTAGTCTTATGGAGAACTATTAGAAACCCTCGGTGTAATATGTTCAGGGCTGTTCCCATGAACAGAACTGATGTAATATGTATGTTTACAACGTTTTAAGGCTAACAGAATCGTTTTATTCAATGCCAATTGCGTACTTTATCAGAAATTAAGGTGAAATCTTCTTGCAGGGCTAATTTTTCACTAAGTTTCATGGGGAACTAAAACCAACCCTCGGTGTAATAAGTTCTAGGCTGTTCCCATGGACAGAACTGTTGTAATTCGTATGTTTACAACGTTTTAGAGCAAACGGAATCGTTTTATCTCGTGCAAAAGGCGTACTTTACAAGAAATTCAGGTGAACACTTATTACACGGCTAACTTTTCACTAAGTTTTATGGGGAACTATAAAAAAACCCTCGGTGTAATAAGTTTTAGGCTGTTCCCATGGACAGAACTGTTGTAATACGTATTTTTACAACGTTTTAGAGCAAATGGAATCGTTTTATTCCATGCCAAAGGAGTACTTTATTGGAAATTAAGATGAAATCTTATTGCAGGGCTAAGTTTTCACTAAGTTTCATGGTCAACTATAGCATACCCTCGGTGTAATAAGTTCTAGGCTGTTCCCATGGACAGAACTGTTGTAATTCGTATGTTTACAACATTTTGGAGCAAACTGAAACGTTTTCTTCAATGCAAAAGGCGTACTTTATAAAAAATTAAGGAGAACTCTTATTGCGGGGCTAAGTTTTCACTAAGTTTCATTGAGAACTATAAAAAACCCTCGATGTAATAACTTCTAAGCTGTTCCCATGGACAGAACTGTTGTAATACGTATGTTTACAACGTTTCAGAGCATACGGAATCGTTTTATTCCACGCCAAAGGCGTACTTTATCAGAAATCAGGGTGAAATCTTATTGCAGGGCTAAGTTTTCACTAAGTTTCATTGGGAACTATAAAAAACCCTCGATGTAATAACTTCTAGGCTGTTCCCATGGACAGAAATGTTGTAATACGTATGTTTACAACGTTTCAGAGCAAACGGAATCATTTTATTCCATGCCAATTGCGTACTTTATCAGAAATTATGGTGAACTCTTATTGCAGGGCTAAGTTTTCACTTAGTTTCATGGGGAACTATAAAAAACCCTCGCTGTAATAACTTCTAGGCTGTTCCCATGGACAGAACTGTTGTAATAGGTATGTCTACAACGTTTTAGAGCAAACGGAATCGTTTTATTCCATGCCAAAGGCGTACTTTATGAGAAATCAGGGTGAAATCTTATTGCAGGGCTAAGTTTTCACTAAGTTTCATGGGGAACTATAAAAAACCCTCGATGTAATAACTTCTAAGCTGTTCCCATGGACAGAACTGTTGTAATACGTATGTTTACAAGGTTTCAGAGCATACGGAATCGTTTTATTCCACGCCAAAGGCGTACTTTATCAGAAATCAGGGTGAAATCTTATTGCAGGGCTAAGTTTTCACTAAGTTTCATTGGGAACTATAAAAAACCCTCGATGTAATAACTTCTAGGCTGTTCCCATGGACAGAAATGTTGTAATACGTATGTTTACAACGTTTTAGAGCAAATGGAATCGTTTTATTCCATGCCAAAGGCGTACTTTATCGGAAATTAAGATGAAATCTTATTGCAGGGCTAAGTTTTTCACTAAGTTTCATGGTCAACTATAGCATACCCTCGGTGTAATAAGTTCTAGGCTGTTCCCATGGACAGAACTGTTGTAATTCGTATGTTTACAACGTTTTTGGTAAAACTGAATCATTTTATTCCATGCGAAAGGCGCATTTTTTAAGAAATTAAGGTGAACTGTTATTGCGGGGCTAAGTTTTCATTTAGTCTTATGGAGAACTATTAGAAACCCTCGGTGTAATATGTTCAGGGCTGTTCCCATGAACAGAACTGATGTAATATGTATGTTTACAACGTTTTAAGGCAAACAGAATCGTTTTATTCCATGCCAATTGCGTACTTTATCAGAAACTAAGGTGAAATCTTCTTGCAGGGCTAATTTTTCACTAAGTTTCATGGGGAACTAAAACAAACCCTCGGTGTAATAAGTTCTAGGCTGTTCCCATGGACAGAACTGTTGTAATTCGTATGTTTACAACGTTTTAGAGCAAACGGAATCGTTTTATCTCATGCAAAAGGCGTATTTTATCAGAAATTAAGGTGAACTCTTATTGCAGGGCTAAGTTTTCACTTAGTTTCATTGGGAACTATAAAAAACCCTCGATGTAATAACTTCTAGGCTGTTCCCATGGACAGAACTGTTGTAGTACGTATGTTTACAACGTTTTAGAGTAAACGGAATCGTTTTATTCCATGCCAAAGGCGTACTTTATGAGAAATCAGGGTGAAATCTTATTGCAGGGCTAAGTTTTCACTATGTTTCATTGGGAACTATAGCAAACCCTCGGTGTAATAAGTTGCAGGCTCTTCCCATTGACATAAATGTTGTAATATGTATATTTACAACGTTTTGGAGAAAACGGAATCGTTTTATTCCATGCGAAAGGCGTACTTTATAAGAAATGAAGGTGAACTCTTATTGGGGGGCTAAGTTTTCACTTAGTTTCATTTGCCAATATTAGAAACCCTCGGTTTGATAAGTTTTAGGCTGTTTCCATGAACAGAACTGTTGTAATCCGTATGTTCACAACGTGTTAGAGCAAACGGAATCGTTTTTTTCCATGCGAAAGGCGTACTTTATCAGAAATTAAGGTGAACTCTTATTTTGAGGCTAAGATTTCACTAAGTCTAATGGGGAACTATAACAAACTCTCGGTGTAATAAGTTCTAGGCTGTTCCCATGAACAAAACTGTTGTAATACGTATGTTTACAACGTTTTGGAGTAAACGGAATCGTTATATTCCATGCAAAAGGTGTACTTTATCAAAAATTAAGGTGAACTCATATTGCAGAGCTAATTTTTCACTAAGTTTCATGTGGAACTATAACAAACCCTCGATGTAATAAGTTGTAGGCAGTTACCAAGGACAAATACTATAATACGTATGTTTACAACGTTTTAGAGGAAACGGAATTGTTTTATTCAATGAGAAAGGCGTACTTTTTAAGAAATTAAGGTTAACTCTTATTGTGGGGCTAAGTTTTCACTAAGTTTTATGGGGAACTATAGCATACCATCGGTGTAATAAGTTCTAGGCTGTTCCCATGGACAGAACTGTTGTAATTCGTATGATTACAACGTTTTGGGTAAAACTGAATCATTTTATTCCATGCGAAAGGCGCATTTTTTAAGAAATTAAGGTGAACTGTTATTGCGGGGCTAAGTTTTCACTAAGTTTTATGGGAAACTATAAAAAACCCTCGGTGTAATAAGTTTTAGGCTGTTCCCATGGACAGAACTGTTGTAATACGTATTTTTACAACGTTTTAGAGCAAATGGAATCGTTTTATTCCATGCCAAAGGCGTACTTTATTGGAAATTAAGATGAAATCTTATTGCAGGGCTAAGTTTTCACTAAGTTTCATGGTCAACTATAGCATACCCTCGGTGTAATAAGTTCTAGGCTGTTCCAATGGACAGAACTGTTGTAATTCGTATGTTTACAACATTTTAGAGCAAATGGAATCGTTTTATTCCATGCCAAAGGCGTACTTTATTGGAAATTAAGATGAAATCTTATTGCAGGGCTAAGTTTTCACTAAGTTTCATGGTCAACTATAGCATACCCTCGGTGTAATAAGTTCTAGGCTGTTCCCATGGACAGAACTGTTGTAATTTGTATGTTTACAACGTTTTGGAGCAAACGGAATCGTTATATTCCATGCAAAAGGTGTACTTTATCGGAAATTAAGGTGAACTCATATTGCAGGGCTAATTTTTCACTAAGTTTCATGTGGAACTATAACAAACCCTCGGTGTAATAAGTTGTAGGCAGTTACCAAGGACAAATACTATAATACGTATGTTTACAACGTTTTAGAGGAAACGGAATTGTTTTATTCAATGAGAAAGGCGTACTTTTTAAGAAATTAAGGTTAACTCTTATTGTAGGGGCTAAGTTTTCACTAAGTTTTATGGGGAACCATAAGAAACCCTTGGTGTAATAAGTTTTAAGCTTTTTTCATGGACAGAACTGTTGTAATACGTATGTTTACAACGTTTTAGAGCAAATGGAATCGTTTTATTCCATGCCAATGTCGTACTTTATAGGAAATTAAGATGAAATCTTATTGCAGGGCTAAGTTTTCACTAAGTTTCATGGTCAACTATAGCATACCCTCGGTGTAATAAGTTCTAGGCTGTTCCCATAACGAACTGTTGTAATTCGTATGATTACAACGTTTTGGGTAAAACTGAATCATTTTATTCCATGCGAAAGGCGCATTTTTTAAGAAATTAAGGTGAACTGTTATTGCGGGGCTAAGTTTTCACTAAGTTTTATGGGGAACTATAAAAAACCCTCGGTGTAAAAAGTTTTAGGCTGTTCCCATGGACAGAACTGTTGTAATACGTATTTTTACAACGTTTTAGAGCAAATGGAATCGTTTTATTCCATGCCAAAGGCGTACTTTATTGGAAATTAAGATGAAATCTTATTGCAGGGCTAAGTTTTCACTAAGTTTCATGGTCAACTATAGCATACCCTCGGTGTAATAAGTTCTAGGCTGTTCCAATGGACAGAACTGTTGTAATTCGTATGTTTACAACATTTTAGAGCAAATGGAATCGTTTTATTCCATGCCAAAGGCGTACTTTATTGGAAATTAAGATGAAATCTTATTGCAGGGCTAAGTTTTCACTAAGTTTCATGGTCAACTATAGCATACCCTCGGTGTAATAAGTTCTAGGCTGTTCCCATGGACAGAACTGTTGTAATTTGTATGTTTACAACATTTTGGAGCAAACTGAAACGTTTTCTTCAATGCAAAAGGCGTACTTTATAAAAAATTAAGGTGAACTCTTATTGCGGGGCTAAGTTTTTACTAAGTTTCATTGAGAACTATAAAAAACCCTCGATGTAATAACTTCTAAGCTGTTCCCATGGACAGAACTGTTGTAATACGTATGTTTACAACGTTTCAGAGAAAACGGAATCGTTTTATTCCATGCCAAAGGCGTACTTTATCAGAAATCAGGGTGAAATCTTATTGCAGGGCTAAGTTTTCACTAAGTTTCATGGGGAACTATAAAAAACCCTCGATGTAATAACTTCTAAGCTGTTCCCATGGACAGAACTGTTGTAATACGTATGTTTACAACGTTTCAGAGCAAACGGAATCGTTTTATTCCATGCCAAAGGCGTACTTTATCAGAAATCAGGGTGAAATCTTATTGCAGGGCTAAGTTTTCACTAAGTTTCATTGGGAACTATAAAAAACCCTCGATGTAATAACTTCTAGGTTGTTCCCATGGACAGAAATGTTGTAATACGTATGTTTACAACGTTTCAGAGCAAACGGAATCGTTTTTTTCCATGCCAATTGCGTACTTTATCAGAAATTAAGGTGAACTCTTATTGCAGGGCTAAGTTTTCACTTAGTTTCATGGGGAACTATAAAAAACCCTCGATGTAATAACTTCTAGGCTGTTCCCATGGACAGAACTGTTGTAATACGTATGTTTACAACGTTTTAGAGTAAACGGAATCGTTTTATTCCATGCCAAAGGCGTACTTTATGAGAAATCAGGGTGAAATCTTATTGCAGGGCTAAGTTTTCACTATGTTTCATTGGGAACTATAGCAAACCCTCGGTGTAATAAGTTGCAGGCTCTTCCCATTGACAGAAATGTTTTAATATGTATATTTACAACGTTTTGGAGAAAACGGAATCGTTTTATTCCATGCGAAAGGCGTACTTTATAAGAAATTAAGGTGAACTCTTATTGGGGGGCTAAGTTTTCACTTAGTTTCATTTGGCAATATTAGAAACCCTTGGTTTGATAAGTTTTAGGCTGTTTCCATGAACAGAACTGTTGTAATCCGTATGTTCACAACGTGTTAGAGCAAACGGAATCGTTTTTTTTCCACGCGAAAGGCGTACTTTATTAGAAATTATGGTGAACTCTTATTTTGAGGCTAAGATTTCACTAAGTCTAATGGGGAACTATAACAAACTCTCGGTGTAATAAGTTCTAGGCTGTTCCCATGAACAAAATTGTTGTAATACGTATGTTTACAACGTTTTGGAGCAAACGGAATCGTTATATTCCATGCAAAAGGTGTACTTTATCGGAAATTAAGGTGAACTCATATTGCAGGGCTAAGTTTTCACTAAGTTTTATGGGGAACAATAAGAAACCCTTGGTGTAATAAGTTGTAGGCTGTTGTCATGGACAGAACTGTTGTAATACGTATGTTTACAACGTTTTAGAGCAAATGGAATTGTTTTATTCCATGCCAAAGGCGTACTTTATCGGATATTAAGATGAAATCTTATTGCAGGGCTAAGTTTTCACTAAGTTTCATGGTCAACTTTACCATACCCTCGGTGTAATAAGTTCTAGGCTGTTCCCATGGACAGAACTGTTGTAACTCGTATGTTTACAACGTTTTGCAGCAAACTGAATCGTTTTATTCTATGCGAAAGGCGCATTTTTTAAGAAATTAAGGTGAACTGTTATTGCAGGGCTAAGTTTTCATTTAGTCTTATGGAGAACTATTAGAAACCCTCGGTGTAATAAGTTCTAGGCTGTTCCCATGAACAGAACTAATGTAATATGTATGTTTACAACGTTTTAAGGCAAACAGAATCGTTTTATTCCATGCCAATTGCGTACTTTATCAGAAATTAAGGTGAAATCTTCTTTAAGGGCTAATTTTTCACTAAGTTTCATGGGGAACTAAAACAAACCCTCGGTGTAATAAGTTCTAGGCTGTCCCCATGGACAGAACTGTTGTATTACGTGTGTTTACAACGTTTCAGAGCAAACGGAATCGTTTTATTCCATGCCAAAGGCGTACTTTATCAGAAATCAGGGTGAAATCTTATTGCAGGGCTAAGTTTTCACTTAGTTTCATGGGGAACAATAAAAAACCCTCGATGAAATAACTTCTAGGCTGTTCCCATGGACAGAACTGTTGTAATACGTATGTTTACAACGTTTTAGAGTAAACGGAATCGTTTTATTCCATGCCAAAGGCGTACTTTATGAGAAATCAGGATGAAATCTTATTGCAGGGCTAAGTTTTCACTAAGTTTCATGGGGAACTATAAGAAACCCTCGATGTAATAACTTCTAGGCTGTTCCAATGAACAAAACAGTTGTAATACGTATGTTTACAACGTTTTAGAGCAAACGGAATCGTTTTATTCCATGCCAAAGGCGTACTTTATGATAAATCAGGGTGAAATCTTATGCCAGGGCTAAGTTTTCACTAAGTTTCATGGGGAACTATAAAAAACCCTCGATGTAATAACTTCTAAGCTGTTCCCATGGACAGAACTGTTGTAATACGTATGTTTACAACGTTTCAGAGCAAACGGAATCGTTTTATTCCATGCCAAAGGCGTACTTTATCAGAAATCAGGTTGAAATCTTATTGCAGGGCTAAGTTTTCACTAAGTTTCATTGGGAACTATAAAAAACCCTCCATGTAATAACTTCTAGGCTGTTCCCATGGACAGAAATGTTGTAATACGTATGTTTACAACGTTTCAGAGCAAACGGAATCGTTTAATTCCGTGCCAATTGCGTACTTTATCAGAAATTAAGGTGAACTCTTTTTGCAGGGCTAAGTTTTCACTTAGTTTCATGGGGAACTATAAAAAACCCTCGATGTAATAACTTCTAGGCTGTTCCAATGGACAGAACTGTTGTAATTCGTATGTTTACAACGTTTTAGAGCAAACGGAATTGTTTTATACCATGCGAAAAGCTTACTTTTAAGTAATTAAGGTTAACTCTTATTGAGGGGCTAAGCTTTCACTAAGTTTCATTGGGAAATATTTGAAACCTTAGGTGTAATAAGTTCTAGGCTCTTCCCATGAACAGAACTGTTGTAATACGTATGTTTACAACGTTTTAGAGCCAACGGAATCGTTTTATTCCATGCGAAAGGCGTACTTTATTAGAAATTAAGGAGAACTCTTATTACGAGGCTAAGTTTTCACTAAGTCTTATGGAGAACTATAAGAAACCCTGGGTGTAATAAGTGCTAGGCTCTTCCAATGAACAGAACTGTTGTAATACGTATGTTTACAAAGTTGTAGAGCAAACGGAATCGTTTTATTCCATTCGAAAGTCGTACTTTATAAGAAATTAAGGTCAAATCTTATTGCAGGGCTAAGTTTTTACTAAGTTTCATGGGGAACTATAAGAAACCCTCGGTGTAATAAAATCTAGCCGTTTCCATTGACAGAACTGTTGTAATACGTATGTTTACAACGTTTTAGAGCAAACGGAATCGTTTTATTCCATGCAAAAGGCCTACTTTATAAGAAATTGAGGTGAACTCTTATTGCGAGGCTTAGTTCTCACTAAGTCTTATGGGGAACTATAAGAAACCCTCGGTGTAATAAGTTTAGGCTGTTCCCATGAACAGAACTGATGTAATATGTATGTTTACAACGTTTTAAGGCAAACAGAATCGTTTTATTCCATGTCAATTGCGTACTTTATCAGAAATTAAGGTGAAATCTTCTTGCAGGGCTAATTTTTCACTAAGTTTCATGGGGAACTAAAACAAACCCTCGGTGTAATAAGTTCTAGGCTGTCCCCATGGACAGAACTGTTGTATTACGTGTGTTTACAACGTTTCAGAGCAAACGGAATCGTTTTATTCCATGCCAAAGGCGTACTTTATCAGAAATCAGGGTGAAATCTTATTGCAGGGCTAAGTTTTCACTTAGTTTCATGGGGAACAATAAAAAACCCTCGATGAAATAACTTCTAGGCTGTTCCCATGGACAGAACTGTTGTAATACGTATGTTTACAACGTTTTAGAGTAAACGGAATCGTTTTATTCCATGCCAAAGGCGTACTTTATGAGAAATCAGGATGAAATCTTATTGCAGGGCTAAGTTTTCACTAAGTTTCATGGGGAACTATAAGAAACCCTCGATGTAATAACTTCTAGGCTGTTCCAATGAACAAAACAGTTGTAATACGTATGTTTACAACGTTTTAGAGCAAACGGAATCGTTTTATTCCATGCCAAAGGCGTACTTTATGATAAATCAGGGTGAAATCTTATGCCAGGGCTAAGTTTTCACTAAGTTTCATGGGGAACTATAAAAAACCCTCGATGTAATAACTTCTAAGCTGTTCCCATGGACAGAACTGTTGTAATACGTATGTTTACAACGTTTCAGAGCAAACGGAATCGTTTTATTCCATGCCAAAGGCGTACTTTATCAGAAATCAGGTTGAAATCTTATTGCAGGGCTAAGTTTTCACTAAGTTTCATTGGGAACTATAAAAAACCCTCCATGTAATAACTTCTAGGCTGTTCCCATGGACAGAAATGTTGTAATACGTATGTTTACAACGTTTCAGAGCAAACGGAATCGTTTAATTCCGTGCCAATTGCGTACTTTATCAGAAATTAAGGTGAACTCTTTTTGCAGGGCTAAGTTTTCACTTAGTTTCATGGGGAACTATAAAAAACCCTCGATGTAATAACTTCTAGGCTGTTCCAATGGACAGAACTGTTGTAATTCGTATGTTTACAACGTTTTAGAGCAAACGGAATTGTTTTATACCATGCGAAAAGCTTACTTTTAAGTAATTAAGGTTAACTCTTATTGAGGGGCTAAGCTTTCACTAAGTTTCATTGGGAAATATTTGAAACCTTAGGTGTAATAAGTTCTAGGCTCTTCCCATGAACAGAACTGTTGTAATACGTATGTTTACAACGTTTTAGAGCCAACGGAATCGTTTTATTCCATGCGAAAGGCGTACTTTATTAGAAATTAAGGAGAACTCTTATTACGAGGCTAAGTTTTCACTAAGTCTTATGGAGAACTATAAGAAACCCTGGGTGTAATAAGTGCTAGGCTCTTCCAATGAACAGAACTGTTGTAATACGTATGTTTACAAAGTTGTAGAGCAAACGGAATCGTTTTATTCCATTCGAAAGTCGTACTTTATAAGAAATTAAGGTCAAATCTTATTGCAGGGCTAAGTTTTTACTAAGTTTCATGGGGAACTATAAGAAACCCTCGGTGTAATAAAATCTAGCCGTTTCCATTGACAGAACTGTTGTAATACGTATGTTTACAACGTTTTAGAGCAAACGGAATCGTTTTATTCCATGCAAAAGGCCTACTTTATAAGAAATTGAGGTGAACTCTTATTGCGAGGCTTAGTTCTCACTAAGTCTTATGGGGAACTATAAGAAACCCTCGGTGTAATAAGTTTAGGCTGTTCCCATGAACAGAACTGATGTAATATGTATGTTTACAACGTTTTAAGGCAAACAGAATCGTTTTATTCCATGCCAAGTGCGTACTTTATCGGAAATTAAGGTGAACTCATATTGCAGGGCTAATTTTTCACTAAGTTTCATGTGGAACTATAACAAAACCCTCGGTGTAATAAGTTGTAGGCAGTTACCATGGACAAATACTATAATACGTATGTTTACAATGTTTTAGAGGAAACGGAATTGTTTTATTTAATGAGAAAGGCGTACTTTTTAAGAAATTAAGGTTAACTCTTATTGTGGGGCTAAGTTTTCACTAAGTTTCATTGGGAACTATTAAAAACCCTTGGTGTAATAAGTTGTAGGCTGTTGTCATGGACAGAACTGTTGTAATACGTATGTTTACAACGTTTTAGAGCAAATGGAATCGTTTTATTCCATGCCAAAGGCGTACTTTATCGGATATTAAGATGATATCTTATTGCAGGGCTAAGTTTTCACTAAGTTTCATGGTCAGCTTTAGCATACCCTCAGTGTAATAAGTTCTAGGCTGTTCCCATGGACAGAACTGTTGTAATACGTATGTTTACAACGTTTCAGAGCAAACGGAATTGTTTTATTCCATGCAAAAGGCGTACTTTATCAGAAATTAGGGTGAAATCTTATTGCAGGGCTAAGTTTTCACTAAGTTTCATTGGGAACTATAAAAAACCCTCGATGTATTAACTTCTAGGCTGTTCCCATGGACAGAAATGTTGTAATACGTATGTTTTCAACGTTTCAGAGCAAACGGAATCGTTTTATTCCATGCCAATTGGGTACTTTATCAGAAATTAAGGTGAACTCTTATTGCAGGGCTAAGTTTTCACATAGTTTCATGGGGAACCATAAAAAACCCTCGATGAAATAACTTCTAGGCTGTTCCCATGGACAGAACTGTTGTAATACGTATGTTTACAACGTTTTAGAGCAAACGGAATTGTTTTATTCCATGCCAAAGGCGTACTTTATGAGAAATCAGGGTGAAATCTTATTGCAGGGCTAAGTTTTCACTAAGTTTCATGGGGAACTATAAGAAACCCTCGATGTAATAACTTCTAGGCTGTTCCAATGAACAAAACTGTTGTAATACGTATGTTTACAACGTTTTAGAGCAAACGGAATCGTTTTATTCCATGCCAAAGGCGTACTTTATGAGAAATCAGGGTGAAATCTTATTGCAGGGCTAAGTTTTCACTAAGTTTCATGGGGAACTATAAAAAACCCTCGATGTAATAACTTCTAAGCTGTTCACATGGACAGAACTGTTGTAATACGTATGTTTACAACGTTTCAGAGCAAACGGAATCGTTTTATTCCATGCCAAAGGCGTACTTTATCAGAAATCAGGGTGAAATCTTATTGCAGGGCTAAGTTTTCACTAAGTTTCATTGGGAACTATAAAAAACCCTTCATGTAATAACTTCTAGGCTATTCCCATGGACAGAAATGTTGAAATACGTATGTTTACAACGTTTCAGAGCAAACGGAATCGTTTAATTCCGTGCCAATTGCGTAATTTATCAGAAATTAAGGTGAACTCTTATTGCAGGGCTAAGTTTTCACTTAGTTTCATGGGGTACTATAAAAAACCCTCGATGTAATAACTTCTTGGCTTATCCAATGGACAGAACTTTTGTAATACGTATGTTTACAACGTTTTAGAGCAAACGGAATCGTTTTATTCCATGCAAAAGGCGTACTTTATGAGAAATCAGGGTGAAATCTTATTGCAGGGCTAAGTTTTCACTAATTTTCATTGGGAACTATAACAAACCCTCGGTGTAATAAGTTCTAGGCTCTTCCCATTGACAGAAATGTTGTAATATGTATATTTACAACGTTTTGGAGAAAACGGAATCGTTTTATTCCATGCGAAAGGCGTACTTTATAAGAAATTAAGGTGAACTCTTATTTGGGGGCTAAGTTTTCACTTAGTTTCATTTGGCAATATTAGAAACCCTCGGTTTGATAAGTTTTAGGCTGTTTCCATGAACAGAACTGTTGTAATCCGTATGTTCACAACGTGTAAAAGCAAACGGAATCGTTTTTTTCCATGCGAAAGGCTTACTTTATTAGAAATTAAGGTGAACTCTTATTTTGAGGCTAAGATTTCACTAAGTGTAATGGGGAACTATATCAAACTCTCGGTGTAATAAGTTCTAGGCTGTTTCCATGAACAAAACTGTTGTAATACGTATGTTTACAACGTTTTGGAGCAAACGGAATCGTTATATTCCATGCAAAAGGTGTACTTTATCGGAAATTAAGGTGAACTCATAGTGCAGGGCTAATTTTTCACTAAGTTTCATGTGGAACTATAACAAACCCTCGGTGTAATAAGTTGTAGGCAGTTACCATGGACAAATACTATAATACGTATGTTTACAACGCTTTAGAGGAAACGGAATTGTTTTATTCAATGAGAAAGGCGTACTTTTTAAGAAATTAAGGTTAACTCTTATTGTGGGGCTAAGTTTTCACTAAGTTTTATGGGGAACCATAAGAAACCCTTGGTGTAATAAGTTTTAGGCTGTTGTCATGGACAGAACTGTTGTAATACGTATGTTTACAACGTTTTAGAGCAAATTGAATCGTTTTATTCCATGCCAAAGGCGTACTTTATCGGAAATTAAGGTGAACTCTTATTGCAGGGCTAAGTTTTCACTTAGTTTCATGGGGAACTATAAAAAACCCTCGATGTAATAACTTCTAGGCTGTTCCCATGGACAGAACTGTTGTAATACGTATGTTTACAACGTTTTAGAGTAAACGGAATCGTTTTATTCCATGCCAAAGGCGTACTTTATGAGAAATCAGGGTGAAATCTTATTGCAGGGCTAAGTTTTCACTATGTTTCATTGGGAACTATAACAAACCCTCGGTGTAATAAGTTGCAGGCTCTTCCCATTGACAGAAATGTTGTAATATGTATATTTACAACGTTTTGGAGAAAACGGAATCGTTTTATTCCATGCGAAAGGCGTACTTTATAAGAAATTAAGGTGAACTCTTATTTGGGGGCTAAGTTTTCACTTAGTTTCATTTGGCAATATTAGAAACCCTCGGTTTGATAAGTTTTAGGCTGTTTCCATGAACAGAACTGTTGTAATCCGTATGTTCACAACGTGTTAAAGCAAACGGAATCGTTTTTTTCCATGCGGAAGGCTTACTTTATTAGAAATTAAGGTGAACTCTTATTTTGAGGCTAAGATTTCACTAAGTGTAATGGGGAACTATATCAAACTCTCGGTGTAATAAGTTCTAGGCTGTTTCCATGAACAAAACTGTTGTAATACGTATGTTTACAACGTTTTGGAGCAAACGGAATCGTTATATTCCATGCAAAAGGTGTACTTTATCGGAAATTAAGGTGAACTCATAGTGCAGGGCTAATTTTTCACTAAGTTTCATGTGGAACTATAACAAACCCTCGGTCTAATAAGTTGTAGGCAGTTAACATGGAAAAATACTATAATACGTATGTTTACAACGTTTTAGAGGAAACGGAATTGTTTTATTCAATGAGAAAGGCGTACTTTTTAAGAAATTAAGGTAAACTCTTATTGTGGGGCTAAGTTTTCACTAAGTTTTATGGGGAACCATAAGAAACCCTTGGTGTTATAAGTTTTAGGCTGTTGTCATGGACAGAACTGTTGTAATACGTATGTTTACAACGTTTTAGAGCAAATTGAATCGTTTTATTCCATGCCAAAGGCGTACTTTATCGGAAATTAAGGTGAACTCTTATTGCAGGGCTAAGTTTTCACTTAGTTTCATGGGGAACTATAAAAAACCCTCGATGTAATAACTTCTAGGCTGTTCCCATGGACAGAACTGTTGTAATACGTATGTTTACAACGTTTTAGAGTAAACGGAATCGTTTTATTCCATGCCAAAGGCGTACTTTATGAGAAATCAGGGTGAAATCTTATTGCAGGGCTAAGTTTTCACTATGTTTCATTGGGAACTATAGCAAACCCTCGGTGTAATAAGTTGCAGGCTCTTCCCATTGACAGAAATGTTGTAATATGTATATTTACAACGTTTTGGAGAAAACGGAATCTTTTTATTCCATGCGAAAGGCGTACTTTATAAGAAATTAAGGTGAACTCTTATTGGGGGGCTAAGTTTTCACTTAGTTTCATTTGCCAATATTAGAAACCCTCGGTTTGATAAGTTTTAGGCTGTTTCCATGAACAGAACTGTTGTAGTCCGTATGTTCACAACGTGTTAGAGCAAACGGAATCGTTTTTTTCCATGCGAAAGTTGTACTTTATTAGAAATTAAGGTGAACTCTTATTTTGAGGCTAAGATTTCACTAAGTCTAATGGGGAACTATAACAAACTCTCGGTGTAATAAGTTCTAGGCTGTTTCCATGAACAAAACTGTTGTAATACGTATGTTTACAACGTTTTGGAGCAAACGGAATCGTTATATTCCATGCAAAAGGTGTACTTTATCGGAAATTAAGGTGAACTCATATTGCAGGGCTAATTTTTCACTAAGTTTCATGTGGAACTATAACAAACCCTCGGTGTAATAAGTTGTAGGCAGTTACCATGGACAAATACTATAATACGTATGTTTACAACGTTTTAGAGGAAACGGAATTGTTTTATTCAATGAGAAAGGGGTACTTTTTAAGAAATTAAGGTTAACTCTTATTGTGGGGCTAAGTTTTCACTAAGTTTTATGGGGAACCATAAGAAACCCTTGGTGTAATAACTTCTAGGCTGTTCCAATGGACAGAACTGTTGTAATTCGTATGTTTACAACGTTTTAGAGGAAACGGAATTGTTTTATTCAATGAGAAAGGCGTACTTTTTAAGAAATTAAGGTTAACTCTTATTGTGGGGCTAAGTTTTCACTTAGTTTCATGGGGAACTATAAAAAACCCTCGATGTAATAACTTCTAGGCTGTTCCAATGGACAGAACTGTTGTAATTCGTATGTTTACAACGTTTTAGAGGAAACGGAATTGTTTTATTCAATGAGAAAGGCGTACTTTTTAAGAAATTAAGGTTAACTCTTATTGTGGGGCTAAGTTTTCACTAAGTTTCATTGGGAACTATTAAAAACCCTTGGTGTAATAAGTTGTAGGCTGTTGTCATGGACAGAACTGTTGTAATACGTATGTTTACAACGTATTAGAGCAAATGGAATCGTTTTATTCCATGCCAAAGGTGTACTTTATCGGAAATTAAGATGAAATCTTATTGCAGGGCTAAGTTTTCACTAAGTTTCCTGGTCAACTATAGCATATCCTCGGTGTAATAAGTTCTAGGCTGTTCCCATGGACAGAACTGTTGTAATTCGTGTGTTTACAACGTTTTGGGTAAAACTGAATCATTTTATTCCATGCGAAAGGCGCATTTTTTAGGAAATTAAGGTGAACTGTTATTGCGGGGCTAAGTTTTCATTTAGTCTTATGGAGAACTATTAGAAACCCTCGGTGTAATATGTTCAGGGCTGTTCCCATGAACAGAACTGATGTAATATGTATGTTTACAACGTTTTAAGGCAAACAGAATCGTTTTATTCCATGCCAATTGCGTACTTTATCAGAAATTAAGGTGAAATCTTCTTGCAGGGCTAATTTTTCACTAAGTTTCATGGGGAACTAAAACAAACCCTCGGTGTAATAAGCTCTAGGCTGTTCCCATGGACAGAACTGTTGTAATTCGTATGTTTACAACGTTTTAGAGCAAACGGAATCGTTTTATCTCATGCAAAAGGCGTACTTTACAAGAAATTCAGGTGAACACTTATTGCACGGCTTACTTTTCACTAAGTTTCATGGGGAACTATAAGAAACCCTCGATGTAATAACTTCTAGGCTGTTCCAATGAACAAAACAGTTGTAATACGTATGTTTACAACGTTTTAGAGCAAACGGAATCGTTTTATTCCATGCCAAAGGCGTACTTTATGATAAATCAGGGTGAAATCTTATTGCAGGGCTAAGTTTTCACTAAGTTTCATGGGGAACTATTAAAAACCCTCGATGTAATAACTTCTAAGCTGTTCCCATGGACAGAACAGTTGTAATACGTATGTTTACAACGTTTCAGAGCAAACGGAATCGTTTTATTCCATACCAAAGGCGTACTTTATCAGAAATCAGGGTGAAATCTTATTTCAGGGCTAAGTTTTCACTTAGTTTCATGGGGAACTATAAAAAACCCTCGATGTAATAACTTCTAGGCTGTTCCCATGGACAGAAATGTTGTAATACGTATGTTTACAACGTTTTAGAGCAAACGGAATCGTTTAATTCAGTGCCAATTGCGTACTTTATCAGAAATTAAGGTGAACTCTTTTTGCAGGGCTAAGTTTTCACTTAGTTTCATGGGGAACTATAAAAAACCCTCGATGTAATAACTTCTAGGCTGTTCCAATGGACAGAACTGTTGTAATTCCTATGTTTACAACGTTTTAGAGGAAACGGAATTGTTTTATTCAATGAGAAAGGCGTACTTTTTAAGAAATTAAGGTTAACTCTTATTGTGGGGCTAAGTTTTCACTAAGTTTCATTGGGAACTATTAAAAACCCTTGGTGTAATAAGTTGTAGGCTGTTGTCATGGACAGAACTGTTGTAATACGTATGTTTACAACGTTTTAGAGCAAATGGAATCGTTTTATTCCATGCCAAAGGCGTACTTTATCGGATATTAAGATGATATCTTATTGCAGGGCTAAGTTTTCACTAAGTTTCATGGTCAGCTTTAGCATACCCTCAGTGTAATAAGTTCTAGGCTGTTCCCATGGACAGAACTGTTGTAATTCGTATGTTTACAACGTTTTGGAGCAAACTGAATCGTTTTATTCTATGCGAAAGGCGCATTTTTTAAGAAATTAAGGTGAACTGTTATTGCGGGGCTAAGTTTTCATTTAGTCTTATGGAGAACTATTAGAAACCCTCGGTGTAATAAGTTCTAGGCTGTTCCCATGAACAGAACTGATGTAATATGTATGTTTACAACGTTTTAAGGCAAACAGAATCGTTTTATTCCATGCCAATTGCGTACTTTATCAGAAATTAAGGTGAAATCTTCTTGAAGGGCTAATTTTTCACTAAGTTTCATGGGGAACTAAAACAAACCCTCGGTGTAATAAGTTCTAGGCTGTTCCCATGGACAGAAATGTTGTAATACGTATGTTTACAACGTTTCAGAGCAAATGGGATCGTTTTATTCCATGCCAAAGGCGTACTTTATTGGAAATTAAGATGAAATCTTATTGCAGGGCTAAGTTTTCACTAAGTTTCATGGGGAACAATAAAAAACCCTCGATGAAATAACTTCTAGGCTGTTCCCATGGACAGAACTGTTGTAATACGTATGTTTACAACGTTTTAGAGTAAACAGAATCGTTTTATTCCATGCCAAAGGCGTACTTTATGAGAAATCAGGGTGAAATCTTATTGCAGGGCTAAGTTTTCACTAAGTTTCATGGGGAACTATAAGAAACCCTCGATGTAATAACTTCTAGGCTGTTCCAATGAACAAAACAGTTGTAATACGTATGTTTACAACGTTTTAGAGCAAACGGAATCGTTTTATTCCATGCCAAAGGCGTACTTTATGATAAATCAGGGTGAAATCTTATTGCAGGGCTAAGTTTTCACTAAGTTTCATGGGGAACTATAAAAAACCCTCGATGTAATAACTTCTAAGCTGTTCCCATGGACAGAACTGTTGTAATACGTATGTTTACAACGTTTCAGAGCAAACGGAATCGTTTTATTCCATACCAAAGGCGTACTTTATCAGAAATCAGGGTGAAATCTTATTTCAGGGCTAAGTTTTCACTTAGTTTCATGGGGAACTATAAAAAACCCTCGATGTAATAACTTCTAGGCTGTTCCCATGGACAGAAATGTTGTAATACGTATGTTTACAACGTTTTAGAGCAAACGGAATCGTTTAATTCAGTGCCAATTGCGTACTTTATCAGAAATTAAGGTGAACTCTTTTTGCAGGGCTAAGTTTTCACTTAGTTTCATGGGGAACTATAAAAAGCCCTCGATGTAATAACTTCTAGGCTGTTCCAATGGATAGAACTGTTGTAATTCGTATGTTTACAACGTTTTAGAGGAAACGGAATTGTTTTATTCAATGAGAAAGGCGTACTTTTTAAGAAATTAAGGTTAACTCTTATTGTGGGGCTAAGTTTTCACTAAGTTTCATTGGGAACTATTAAAAATCCTTGGTGTAATAAGTTGTAGGCTGTTGTCATGGACAGAACTGTTGTAACACGTATGTTTACAACGTTTTAGAGCAAATGGAATCGTTTTATTCCATGCCAAAGGCGTACTTTATCGGATATTAAGATGATATCTTATTGCAGGGCTAAGTTTCACTAAGTTTCATGGTCAGCTTTAGCATACCCTCAGTGTAATAAGTTCTAGGCTGTTCCCATGGACAGAACTGTTGTAATTCGTATGTTTACAACGTTTTGGAGCAAACTGAATCGTTTTATTCTATGCGAAAGGCGCATTTTTTAAGAAATTAAGGTGAACTGTTATTGCGGGGCTAAGTTTTCATTTAGTCTTATGGAGAACTATTAGAAACCCTTGGCGTAATAAGTTCTAGGCTGTTCCCATGAACAGAACTGATGTAATATGTATGTTTACAACGTTTTAAGGCAAACAGAATCGTTTTATTCCATGTCAATTGCGTACTTTATCAGAAATTAAGGTGAAATCTTCTTGCAGGGCTAATTTTTCACTAAGTTTCATGGGGAACTAAAACAAACCCTCGGTGTAATAAGTTCTAGGCTGTCCCCATGGACAGAACTGTTGTAAAACGTATGTTTACAACGTTTCAGAGCAAACGGAATCGTTTTATTCCATGCAAAAGGCGTACTTTATCAGAAATTAGGGTAAAATCTTATTGCAGGGCTAAGTTTTCACTAAGTTTCATTGGGAACTATAAAAAACCCTCGATGTAATAACTTCTAGGCTGTTCCCATGGACAGAAATGTTGTAATACGTATGTTTACAACGTTTCAGAGCAAACGGAATCGTTTTATTCCATGCCAATTGGGTACTTTATCAGAAATTAAGGTGAACTCTTATTGCAGGGCTAAGTTTTCACATAGTTTCATGGGGAACCATAAAAAACCCTCGATGAAATAACTTCTAGGCTGTTCCCATGGACAGAACTGTTGTAATACGTATGTTTACAACGTTTTAGAGCAAACGGAATCGTTTTATTCCATGCCAAAGGCGTACTTTATGAGAAATCAGGGTCAAATCTTATTGCAGGGCTAAGTTTTCACTAAGTTTCATGGGGAACTATAAGAAACCCTCAATGTAATAACTTCTAGGCTGTTCCAATGAACAAAACTGTTGTAATACGTATTTTTACAACGTTTTAGAGCAAACGGAATCGTTTTATTCCATGCCAAAGGCGTACTTTATGAGAAATCAGGGTGAAATCTTATTGCAGGGCTAATTTTTCACTAAGTTTCATGGGGAACTATAAAAAACCCTCGATATAATAATTTCTAAGCTGTTCCCATGGACAGAACTGTTGTAATACGTATGTTTACAACGTTTCAGAGCAAACGGAATCGTTTTATTCCATGCCAAAGGCGTACTTTATCAGAAATCAGGATGAAATCTTATTGCAGGGCTAAGTTTTCACTAAGTTTCATTGGGAACTATAAAAAACCCTCCATGTAATAACTTCTAGGCTGTTCCCATGGACAGAAATGTTGTAATACGTATGTTTACAACGTTTCAGAGCAAACGGAATCGTTTAATTCCGTGCCAATTGCGTAATTTATCAGAAATTAAGGTGAACTTCTATTGCAGGGCTAAGTTTTCACTTAGTTTCATGGGGAACTATAAAAAACCTCGATGTGATACTTTCTTGGCTGTTCCAATGGACAGAAATTTTGTAATACGTATGTTTACAACGTTTTAGAGCAAACGGAATTGTTTTATTCCATGCCAAAGGCGTACTTTATGAGAAATCAGGGTGAAATCTTATTGCAGGGCTAAGTTTTCACTAAGTTTCATTGGGAACTATAACAAACCCTCGGTGTAATAAGTTCTAGGCTCTTCCCATTGACAGAAATGTTGTAATACGTATGTTTACAACGTTTTGAAGCAAACGGAATCGTTATATTCCATGCAAAAGGTGTACTTTATCAGAAATTAAGGTGAACTCATATTGCAGGGCTAATTTTTCACTAAGTTTCATGTGGAATTATAACAAAACCTCGGTGTAATAAGTTGTAGGCAGTTACCATGGACAAATACTATAATACGTATGTTTACAACGTTTTAGAGGAAACGGAATTGTTTTATTCCATGCCAAAGGCGTACTTTATCAGAAATCAGGGTGAAATCTTATTGCAGGGCTAAGTTTTCACTAAGTTTCATGGGGAACTATAAAAAACCCTCGATGTAATAACTTCTAAGCTGTTCCCATGGACAGAACTGTTGTAATACGTATGTTTACAACGTTTCAGAGCAAACGGAATCAATTTATTCCATGCCAAAGGCGTACTTTATCAGAAATCAGGGTGAAATCTTATTGCAGGCTAAGTTTTCACTAAGTTTCATTGGGAACTATAAAAAACCCTCGATGTAATAACTTCTAGGTTGTTCCCATGGACAGAAATGTTGTAATACGTATGTTTACAACGTTTCAGAGCAAACGGAATCGTTTTATTCCATGCCAAAGGCGTACTTTATCAGAAATCAGGGTGAAATCTTATTGCAGGGCTAAGTTTTCACTAAGTTTCATTGGGAACTATAAAAAAGCCTCCATGTAATAACTTCTAGGCTGTTCCCATGGACAGAAATGTTGTAATACGTATGTTTACAACGTTTCAGAGCAAACGGAATCGTTTAATTCCGTGCCAATTGCGTACTTTATCAGAAATTAAGGTGAACTCTTATTGCAGGGCTAAGTTTTCACTTAGTTTCATGAGGAACAATAAAAAACCCTCGATGAAATAACTTCTAGGCTGTTCCCATGGACAGAACTGTTGTAATACGTATGTTTACAACGTTTTAGAGTAAACGGAATCGTTTTATTCCATGCCAAAGGCGTTCTTTATGAGAAATCAGGGTGAAATCTTATTGCAGGGCTAAGTTTTCACTAAGTTTCATTGGGAACTATAAGAAACCCTCGATGTAATAACTTCTAGGCTGTTCCAATGAACAAAACTGTTGTAATACGTATGTTTACAACGTTTTAGAGCAAACGGAATCGTTTTATTCCATGCCAAAGGCGTACTTTATGATAAATCAGGGTGAAATCTTATTGCAGGGCTAAGTTTTCACTAAGTTTCATGGGGAACTATAAAAAACCCTCGATGTAATAATTTCTAAGCTGTTCCCATGGACAGAACTGTTGAAAAACGTATGTTTACAACGTTTCAGAGCAAACGGAATCGTTTTATTCCATGCAAAAGGCGTACTTTATCAGAAATCAGGGTGAAATCTTATTGCAGGGCTAAGTTTTCACTAAGTTTCATTGGGAACTATAAAAAACCCTCCATGTAATAACTTCTAGGCTGTTCCAATGGACAGAAATGTTGTAATACGTATGTTTACAACGTTTCAGAGCAAACGGAATCGTTTAATTTCGTGCCAATTGCGTACTTTATCAGAAATTAAGGTGAACTCTTTTTGCAGGGCTAAGTTTTCACTTAGTTTCATGGGGAACTATAAAAAACCCTCGATGTAATAACTTCTAGGCTGTTCCAATCGACAGAACTGTTGTAATTCGTATGTTTACAACGTTTTAGAGCAAACGGAATTGTTTTATACCATGCGAAAAGCTTACTTTTAAGTAATTAAGGTTAACTCTTATTGAGGGGCTAAGCTTTCACTAAGTTTCATTGGGAACTATTAGAAACCTTAGGGGTAATAAGTTCTAGGCTCTTCCCATGAACAGAACTGTTTTAATACGTATGTTTACAACGTTTTAGAGCCAACGGAATCGTTTTATTCCATGCGAAAGGCGTACTTTATTAGAAATTAAGGAGAACTCTTATTACGAGGCTAAGTTTTCACTAAGTCTTATAGGGAACTATAAGAAACCCTGGGTGTAATAAGTGCTAGGCTCTTCCAATGAACAGAACTGTTGTAATACGTTTGTTTACAAAGTTGTAGAGCAAACGGAATCGTTTTATTCCATTCGAAAGTCGTACTTTATAAGAAATTAAGGTCAAATCTTATTGCAGGGCTAAGTTTTTACTAAGTTTCATGGGGAACTATAAGAAACCCTCAGTGTAATAAAATCTTGCCGTTTCCATTGACAGAACTGTTGTAATACGTATGTTTACAACGTTTTAGAGCAAACGGAATCGTTTTATTCCATGCGAAAGGCCTACTTTATAATAAATTGAGGTGAACTCTTATTGCGAGGCTTAGTTCTCACTAAGTCTTATGGGGAACTATAAGAAACCCTCGATGTAATAAGTTTAGGCTGTTCCCATGAACAGAACTGATGTAATATGTATGTTTACAACGTTTTAAGGCAAACAGAATCGTTTTATTACATGCCAAGTGCGTACTTTATCGGAAATTAAGGTGAACTCATATTGCAGGGCTAATTTTTCACTAAGTTTCATGTGGAACTATAACAAACCCTCGGTGTAATAAGTTGTAGGCAGTTACCATGGACAAATACTATAATACGTATGTTTACAACGTTTTAGAGGAAACGGAATTGTTTTATTCAATGAGAAAGGCGTACTTTTTAAGAAATTACGGTTAACTCTTATTTTGGGGCTAAGTTTTCACTAAGTTTCATTGGGAACTACTAAAAACCCTTGGTGTAATAAGTTGTAGGCTGTTGTCATGGACAGAACTGTTGTAATACGTATGTTTACAACGTTTTAGAGCAAATGGAATCGTTTTATTCCATGCCAAAGGCGTACTTTATGAGAAAACAGGGTGAAATCTTATTGCAGGGCTAAGTTTTCACTAAGTTTCATGGGGAACTATAAAAAACCCTCGATGTAATAACTTCTAAGCTGTTCCCATGGACAGAACTGTTGTAATACGTATGTTTACAACGTTTCAGAGCAAACGGAATCGTTTTATTCCATGCCAAAGGCGTACTTTATCAGAAATCAGGGTGAAATCTTATTGCAGGGCTAAGTTTTCACTAAGTTTCATTGGGAACTATAAAAAACCCTCCATGTAATAACTTCTAGGCTGTTCCCATGGACAGAAATGTTGTAATACGCATGTTTACAACGTTTCAGAGCAAACTGAATCGTTTAATTCCGTGCCAATTGCGTAATTTATCAGAAATTAAGGTGAACTCTTATTGCAGGGCTAAGTTTTCACTTAGTTTCATGGGGAACTATAAAAAACCCTAGATGTAATAACTTCTTGGCTGTTCCAATGGACAGAACTTTTGTAATACGTATGTTTACAACGTTTGAGAGCAAACGGAATCGTTTTATTCCATGCCAAAGGCGTACTTTATGAGAAATCAGGGTAAAATCTTATTGCAGGGCTAAGTTTTCACTAAGTTTCATTGGGAACTATAACAAACCCTCGGTGTAATAAGTTCTAGGCTCTTCCCATTCACAGAAATGTTGTAATATGTATATTTACAACGTTTTGGAGAAAACGGAATCGTTTTATTCCATGCGAAAGGCGTACTTGATAAGAAATTAAGGTGAACTCTCATTGGGGGGCTAAGTTTTCACTAAGTTTCATTTGGAACTATTAGAAACCCTCGGTTTGATAAGTTTTAGGCTGTTTAACATGAACAGAACTGTTGTAATACGTATGTTCACAACGTTTTAGAGCAAACGGAATCGTTTTTTTCCATGCAAAAGGCGTACTTTATTAGAAATTAAGGTGAACTCTTATTTTGAGGCTAAGATTTAACTAAGTCTAATGGGGAACTATAACAAACTCTCGGTGTAATAAGTTCTAGGTTGTTCCCATGGACAAAACTGGTGTAATACATATAATTACAACGTTTTAGAGGAAACGAAATCGTTTTATTCCATGCAAAAGGCGCCTCTTATAAGAAATTTTGGTGAACTCTTATTGCGGAGCTAAGTTTTCACTAAGTTTCATGGGGAACTATTAGAAACCCTCGGTGTAATAAGTTCTAGGCTGTTCCCATGGACAAAACTGTTATAATACGTATGTTTACAACGTTTTAGAGCAAACGGAATTGTTTTATTCAATGCGAAAGGCGTACTTTTTAAGAAATTAAGGTTAACTCTTATTGCGGGGCTACGTTGTCACTAAGTTTTATGGGGAACCATAAGAAACCCTTGGTGTAATAAGTTTTAGGCTGTTCTCATGGACAGAACTGTTGTAATACGTATGTTTACAACGTTTTAGAGCAAACGGAATTGTTTTATACCATGCGAAAAGCTTACTTTTAAGTAATTAAGGTTAACTCTTATTGAGGGGCTAAGCTTTCACTAAGTTTCATTGGGAACTATTAGAAACCTTAGGTGTAATAAGTTCTAGTCTCTTCCCATGAACAGAACTGTTGTAATACGTATGTTTACAACGTTTTAGAGCCAACGGAATCGTTTTATTCCATGCGAAAGGCGTACTTTATTAGAAATTAAGGTGAACTCTTATTTTGAGGCAAAGATTTCACTAAGTCTAATGGGGAACTATAACAAACTCTCGGTGTAATAAGTTCTAGGTTGTTCCCATGGACAAAACTGGTGTAATACATATAATTACAACGTTTTAGAGGAAACGGAATCGTTTTATTCCATGCAAAAGGCGCCTCTTATAAGATATTTTGGTGAACTCTTATTGCGGAGCTAAGTTTTCACTAAGTTTCATGGGGAACTATTAGAAACCCTCGGTGTAATAAGTTCTAGGCTGTTCCCATGGACAAAACTGTTATAATACGTATGTTTACAACGTTTTAGAGCAAACGGAATTGTTTTATTCAATGCGAAAGGCGTACTTTTTAAGAAATTAAGGTTAACTCTTATTGCGGGGCTACGTTGTCACTAAGTTTTATGGGGAACCATAAGAAACCCTTGGTGTAATAAGTTTTAGGCTGTTCTCATGGACAGAACTGTTGTAATACGTATGTTTACAACGTTTTAGAGCAAACGGAATTGTTTTATACCATGCGAAAAGCTTACTTTTAAGTAATTAAGGTTAACTCTTATTGAGGGGCTAAGCTTTCACTAAGTTTCATTGGGAACTATTAGAAACCTTAGGTGTAATAAGTTCTAGTCTCTTCCCATGAACAGAACTGCTGTAATATGTATGTTTACAACGTTTTAGAGCCAAGGGAATCGTTTTATTCCATGCGAAAGGCGTACTTTATTAGAAATTAAGGAGAACTCTTATTACGAGGCTAAGTTTTCACTAAGTCTTAAGGGGAACTATAAGAAACCCTCGGTGTAATAAGTGCTAGGCTCTTCCAATGAACAGAACTGTTGTAATACGTATGTTTACAAAGTTGTAGGGCAAACGGAATCGTTTTATTCCATTCGGAAGTCGTACTTTATAAGAAATTAAGGTCAAATCTTATTGCAGGGCTAAGTTTTTACTAAGTTTCATGGGGAACTATAAGAAACCCTCAGTGTAATAAAATCTAGCCGTTTCCATTGACAGAACTGTTGTAATACGTATGTTTACAACGTTTTAGAGCAAACGGAATCGTTTTATTCCATGCGAAAGGCCTACTTTATAATAAATTGAGGTGAACTCTTATTGCGAGGCTTAGTTCTCACTAAGTCTTATGGGGAACTATAAGAAACCCTCGGTGTAATAAGTTTAGGCTGTTCCCATGAACAGAACTGATGTAATATGTATGTTTACAACGTTTTAAGGCAAACAGAATCGTTTTATTCCATGCCAAGTGCGTACTTTATCGGAAATTAAGGTGAACTCATATTGCAGGGCTAATTTTTCACTAAGTTTCATGTGGAACTAAAACAAACCCTCGGTGTAATAAGTTGTAGGCAGTTACCATGGACAAATACTATAATACGTATGTTTACAACGTTTTAGAGGAAACGGAATTGTTTTATTCAATGAGAAAGGCGTACTTTTTAAGAAATTACGGTTAACTCTTATTGTGGGGCTAAGTTTTCACTAAGTTTCATTGGGAACTATTAAAAACCCTTGGTGTAATAAGTTGTAGGCTGTTGTCATGGACAGAACTGTTGTAATACGTATGTTTACAACGTTTTAGAGCAAATGGAATCGTTTTATTCCATGCCAAAGGCGTACTTTATGAGAAATCAGGGTGAAATCTTATTGCAGGGCTAAGTTTTCACTAAGTTTCATGGGGAACTATAAAAAACCCTCGATGTAATAACTTCTAAGCTGTTCCCATGGACAGAACTGTTGTAATACGTATGTTTACAACGTTTCAGAGCAAACGGAATCGTTTTATTCCATGCCAAAGGCTAAGTTTTCACTAAGGCTAAGTTTTCACTAAGTTTCATTGGGAACTATAACAAACCCTCGGTGTAATAAGTTCTAGGCTCTTCCCATTCACAGAAATGTTGTAATATGTATATTTACAACGTTTTGGAGAAAACGGAATCGTTTTATTCCATGCGAAAGGTGTACTTTATAAGAAATTAAGGTGAACTCTCATTGGGGGGCTAAGTTTTCACTAAGTTTCATTTGGAACTATTAGAAACCCTCGGTTTGATAAGTTTTAGGCTGTTTTACATGGACACAACTGTTGTAATTCGTATGTTTGCAACGTTTTAGAGCAAACGATATCGATTTATTCCATGAAAAAGGCGTACTTTATAAGAAATTAAGGTGAACACTTATTGTACGGCTAAGTTTTCACTAAGTTTGATGGGGAACTATAAGAAACCCTCGGTGTAATAAGTTTTAAGCTGTTCTCATGGACAGAACTGTTGTAATTTGTATGTTTACAACGTTTTAGAGCAAACGGAATCGTTTTATTCCATGCCAAAGGCGTACTTTATCTGAAATTAAGGTGAAATCTTATTGCAGGGCTAAGTTTTCACTAAGTTTCATGGTCAACTATAACAAACCCTCGGTGTAATAAGTTCTAGGCTGTTCCCATGGACAGAACTGTTGTAATTCGTATGTTTACAACGTTTTGGAGCAAACGGAATCGTTTTATTCAATGCAAAAGGCGTACTTTATCTGAAATTAAGGTGAAATCTTATTGCAGGGCTAAGTTTTCACTAAGTCTTATGTGGAACTATAAGAAACCCTAGGTGTAATAAGTTCTAGGTTGTTCCCATGGACAGAACTGTTGTAATACCTATGTTTGAAACGTTTTACAGGAAACGGAATCGTGTTACTCCATGCAAAAGCGTACTTAATAAGATATAAAGGTGAACTCTTATTGCGGGGCTAAAATTTCACTAAGTTTCATGGGGAAATATAAGAAACCCTTGGTGTAATTAGTTCTAGGCTCTTCCCATGGACACAACTGTTGTAATTCGTATGTTTACAACGTTTTAGAGCAAACGGTATCGATTTATTCCATGAAAAAGGTGTACTTTATAAGAAATTAAGGTGAACACTTATTGCACGGCTAAGTTTTCACTAAGTTTGATGGGGAACTATAAGAAACCCTCGGTGTAATAAGTTTTAAGCTGTTCTCATGGACAGAACTGTTGTAATTTGTATGTTTACAACGTTTTAGAGCAAACGGAATCGTTTTATTCCATGCCAAAGGCGTACTTTATCTGAAATTAAGGTGAAATCTTATTGCAGGGCTAAGTTTTCACTAAGTTTCATGGTCAACTATAACAAACCCTCGGTGTAATAAGTTCTAGGCTGTTCCCATGGACAGAACTGTTGTAATTCGTATGTTTACAACGTTTTGGAGCAAACGGAATCGTTTTATTCAATGCAAAAGGCGTTCTTTATAAGAAATTAAGGTGAACTCTTATTGCGGGGCTAAGTTTTCACTAAGTCTTATGGGGAACTATAAGAAACTCCTAGGTGTAATAAGTTCTAGGTTATTCCCATGGACAGAATTGTTTGAATACCTATGTTTGAAACGTTTTACAGGAAACGGAATCGTGTTACTCCATGCAAAAGCGTACTTAATAAGATATAAAGGTGAACTCTTATTGCGGGGCTAAAATTTCACTAAGTTTCATGGGGAAATATAAGAAACCCTTGGTGTAATTAGTTCTAGGCTCTTCCCATGGACAGAACTGTTGTAATTCGTATGTTTACAACGTTTTAGAGCAAACGGTATCGATTTATTCCATGAAAAAGGCGTACTTTATAAGAAATTAAGGTGAACACTTATTGCACGGCTAAGTTTTCACTAAGTTTGATGGGGAACTATAAGAAACCCTCGGTGTAATAAGTTTAGAAACTCTCAGTTTAATAAGTTCTAGGCTGTTTCCATGGACAGAACTGTTGGAATACGTATGTTTACAACGTTTTAGAGCAAACTGAATTGGTTTGTTCCATGTGAAGGGCGTACTTTATAAGAAATTGATATCTATTCTTATTGTGGGGCAAAGTTTTCACTAAGTTTGATGGGGAACTATAAGAAAGCCTCGGTGTAATAAGTTCTATGCTGTTCCCACTCACAGAACTGTGGTAATGCCTATGTTTACAACGTTTTAGAGCAAACGAAATCGTTTTATTCCATGCGAAAGGCTTACTTTATAAGAAATTGAGGTGAACTCTTATTGCGGGGCTAAGTTTTCACTAAGTTTCATGGGGAACTGTAAGAAACCCTTGGTTTAATAAGTTCTAGGCAATTCCCATGGACAGAACTGTTGTAATACGTATTTTTACAACGTTCTAGAACTAGCCGAATCGTTTTATTCCATGCGAAAGGCGTATTTTATAAGAAATTGATATGAAATCTGATTGCGGGGCAACGTTTGCACTAAATTTTATGGGGAACTATAAGAAAGCCTTGGTGTAAAAAGTTCTAGGCTGTTCCCATGGACAGAACTGTTGTAATACGTATGTATAAAACGTTTTAGAGCTAGCCGAATCGTTTTATTCCATGCGAAAGGCGTACTTTATAAGAAATTGAGGTGAACTCTTTTTGCAGGGCTAATTTTTCACTAAGTTTCATGGGGAACTATAACAAACCCTCGGTGTATTAAGTTCTAGGTTGTTGCCATGGCCAGAACTGTTGTAATTCGTATGTTTACAACGTTTTAGAGCAAAGGGAATCCTTTTTTTCCATGCAAAAGGCGTACTTTATAAGAAATTTAGGTGAACACTTATTGCACGGCTAAGTTTTCACTAAGTTCTATGGGGAACTATAAGAAACCCTCGTTGTTATAAGTTTTAAACTGTTCTCATTGACAGAACTGTTGTAATACGTATGTTTACAACGTTTTAGAACTAGCCGAATCGTTTTATTCCATGCGAAAGGCGTATTTTATAAGAAATTGATGTAAAATCTTATTGCGGGGCAACGTTTGCACTAAATTTTATGGGGAACTATAAGAAAGCCTTGGTGTAATAAGTTCTAGGCTGTTCCCATGGACAGAACTGTTGTAATACGTATGTATAAAACGTTTTAGAGCTAGCCGAATCGTTTTATTCCATGCGAAAGGCGTACTTTATAAGAAATTGAGGTGAACTCTTTTTGCGGGGCTAAGTTTTCACTAAGTTTCATTGGGAACTATAAGAAACCCTTGGTGTAATAAGGTCTAGGCTGTTCCCATTCACAGAACTGTGGTATTGCGTATGTTTACAACGTTTTAAAGCAAACAGAATCGTTTTATTCCATGCCAAAGGCGTACTTTATTAAGAAAGTGAAGTGAACTCTTATTGCAGGGCAACTTTTCCACTAAGTTTCACGGGAAACTATAAGAAACTCTCGGTTTAATAAGTTCAAGGCAGTTCCCATGGACAGAACTGTTGTAATACGTATTTTTACAACTTCTTAGAGCAAACGGAACCGTATTATTCCATGCGAAAGGCATACTTTATAAGAAATTAAGGTAAAATCTTATTGCAGGGCTAAGTTTTCACTAAGTCTTATGTGGAACTATAAGAAACCCTAGGTGTAATAAGTTCTAGGTTGTTCCCATGGACAGAACTGTTGTAATACCTATGTTTGAAACGTTTTACAGGAAACGGAATCGTGTTACTCCATGCAAAAGCGTACTTAATAAGATATAAAGGTGAACTCTTATTGCGGGGCTAAAATTTCACTAAGTTTCATTGGGAAATATAAGAAACCCTTGGTGTAATTAGTTCTAGGCTCTTCCCATGGACACAACTGTTGTAATTCGTATGTTTACAACGTTTTAGAGCAAACGGTATCGATTTATTCCATGAAAAAGGTGTACTTTATAAGAAATTAAGGTGAACACTTATTGCACGGCTAAGTTTTCACTAAGTTTGATGGGGAACTATAAGAAACCCTCGGTGTAATAAGTTTTAAGCTGTTCTCATGGACAGAACTGTTGTAATTTGTATGTTTACAACGTTTTAGAGCAAACGGAATCGTTTTATTCCATGCCAAAGGCGTACTTTATCTGAAATTAAGGTGAAATCTTATTGCAGGGCTAAGTTTTCACTAAGTTTCATGGTCAACTATAACAAACCCTCGGTGTAATAAGTTCTAGGCTGTTCCCATGGACAGAACTGTTGTAATTCGTATGTTTACAACGTTTTGGAGCAAACGGAATCGTTTTATTCAATGCAAAAGGCGTTCTTTATAAGAAATTAAGGTGAACTCTTATTGCGGGGCTAAGTTTTCACTAAGTCTTATGGGGAACTATAAGAAACTCCTAGGTGTAATAAGTTCTAGGTTATTCCCATGGACAGAATTGTTGGAATACCTATGTTTGAAACGTTTTACAGGAAACGGAATCGTGTTACTCCATGCAAAAGCGTACTTAATAAGATATAAAGGTGAACTCTTATTGCGGGGCTAAAATTTCACTAAGTTTCATGGGGAAATATAAGAAACCCTTGGTGTAATTAGTTCTAGGCTCTTCCCATGGACAGAACTGTTGTAATTCGTATGTTTACAACGTTTTAGAGCAAACGGTATCGATTTATTCCATGAAAAAGGCGTACTTTATAAGAAATTAAGGTGAACACTTATTGCACGGCTAAGTTTTCACTAAGTTTGATGGGGAACTATAAGAAACCCTCGGTGTAATAAGTTTAGAAACTCTCAGTTTAATAAGTTCTAGGCTGTTTCCATGGACAGAACTGTTGGAATACGTATGTTTACAACGTTTTAGAGCAAACTGAACTGGTTTGTTCCATGTGAAGGGCGTACTTTATAAGAAATTGATATCTATTCTTATTGTGGGGCAAAGTTTTCACTAAGTTTGATGGGGAACTATAAGAAAGCCTCGGTGTAATAAGTTCTAGGCTGTTCCCATTCACAGAACTGTGGTAATGCCTATGTTTACAACGTTTTAGAGCAAACGAAATCGTTTTATTCCATGCGAAAGGCTTACTTTATAAGAAATTGAGGTGAACTCTTATTGCGGGGCTAAGTTTTCACTAAGTTTCATGGGGAACTGTAAGAAACCCTTGGTTTAATAAGTTCTAGGCAGTTCCCATGGACAGAACTGTTGTAATACGTATTTTTACAACGTTCTAGAACTAGCCGAATCGTTTTATTCCATGCGAAAGGCGTATTTTATAAGAAATTGATGTGAAATCTGATTGCGGGGCAACGTTTGCACTAAATTTTATGGGGAACTATAAGAAAGCCTTGGTGTAATAAGTTCTAGGCTGTTCCCATGGACAGAACTGTTGTAATACGTATGTATAAAACGTTTTAGAGCTAGCCGAATCGTTTTATTCCATGCGAAAGGCGTACTTTATAAGAAATTGAGGTGAACTCTTTTTGCAGGGCTAATTTTTCACTAAGTTTCATGGGGAACTATAACAAACCCTCGGTGTATTAAGTTCTAGGTTGTTGCCATGGCCAGAACTGTTGTAATTCGTATGTTTACAACGTTTTAGAGCAAAGGGAATCCTTTTTTTCCATGCAAAAGGCGTACTTTATAAGAAATTTAGGTGAACACTTATTGCACGGCTAAGTTTTCACTAAGTTCTATGGGGAACTATAAGAAACCCTCGTTGTTATAAGTTTTAAGCTGTTCTCATTGACAGAACTGTTGTAATACGTATGTTTACAACGTTTTAGAACTAGCCGAATCGTTTTATTCCATGCCAAAGGCGTATTTTATAAGAAATTGATGTAAAATCTTATTGCGGGGTAACGTTTGCACTAAATTTTATGGGGAACTATAAGAAAGCCTTGGTGTAATAAGTTCTAGGCTGTTCCCATGGACAGAACTGTTGTAATACGTATGTATAAAACGTTTTAGAGCTAGCCGAATCGTTTTATTCCATGCGAAAGGCGTACTTTATAAGAAATTGAGGTGAACTCTTTTTGCGGGGCTAAGTTTTCACTAAGTTTCATTGGGAACTATAAGAAACCCTTGGTGTAATAAGGTCTAGGCTGTTCCCATTCACAGAACTGTGGTATTGCGTATGTTTACAACGTTTTAAAGCAAACAGAATCGTTTTATTCCATGCCAAAGGCGTACTTTATTAAGAAAGTGAAGTGAACTCTTATTGCAGGGCAACTTTTCCACTAAGTTTAACGGGAAACTATAAGAAACTCTCGGTTTAATAAGTTCAAGGCAGTTCCCATGGACAGAACTGTTGTAATACGTATTTTTACAACGTCTTAGAGCAAACGGAACCGTATTATTCCATGCGAAAGGCATACTTTATAAGAAATTAAGGTGAAATCTTATTGCAGGGCTAAGTTTTCACTAAGTCTTATGTGGAACTATAAGAAACCCTAGGTGTAATAAGTTCTAGGTTGTTCCCATGGACAGAACTGTTGTAATACCTATGTTTAAAACGTTTTACAGGAAACGGAATCGTGTTATTCCATGCAAAAGGCGTACTTTATAAGAAATTAAGGTGAACTCTTATTGCAGGGCTAATTTTTCACTAAGTTTCATGGGGAACTATAACAAACCCTCGGTGTATTAAGTTCTAGGTTGTTGCCATGGCCAGAACTGTTGTAATTCGTATGTTTACAACGTTTTAGAGCAAAGGGAATCCTTTTTTTCCATGCAAAAGGCGTACTTTATAAGAAATTTAGGTGAACACTTATTGCACGGCTAAGTTTTCACTAAGTTCTATGGGGAACTATAAGAAACCCTCGTTGTTATAAGTTTTAAGCTGTTCTCATTGACAGAACTGTTGTAATACGTATGTTTACAACGTTTTAGAGCAAACGGAATCGTTTTATTCCATGCGAAAGGTGTACTTTATAAGAAATTGAGGTGAATTCTTATTGCAGGGCTAAGTTTTCACTAATTTTCATGGGGAACTTTAAGAAACCCTCGGTGTTATAAGTTCTTGGCTGTTCCCATGGACAGAACTGTTGTAATAAATATGTTTGCAACGTTTTTGAGCTAACGGAATCGTTTTATTCCATGCGAAAGGTGTACTTTATAGAAATTGAGGTAAATTCTTATTGCGGGGCTATATTTTCGCTAAATTTCATGGGGAACTATAATAAACCCTCGGTTTAATAAGTTCTAGGTTGTTCCTATGGACAAAACTGTTATAATACGTATGTTTTGCAGCGTTTTAGAGCTAACGGAATCGTTTTATTAAATCTGGAAGGTGTACTTTATAAAAAATTGAGGTGAACTCTTATTGCGGGGCTAAGTTTTCTTAAATTTTCATGGGGATCTTTAAGAAATTCTCAGTCTAATAAGTTCTGGGCTGTTCCCATGGACAGAATTGTTGTAATATGTATGTTTACTACGTTTTAGAGCAAACGAAATCGTTTTATTTCATGCGAAAGGCGTACTTTATAAGAAATTGAGGTGAACCCTTATTGCGGGGCTAAGGTTTCACTAAGTTTCATGGGGAACAATAAGAAACTCTCAGTTTAATAAGTTCTAGGCTGTTTCCATGGACAGAACTGTTGGAATACGTATGTTTACAACGTTTTAGAGCAAACTGAGTCGGTTTGTTCCATGTGAAAGGAGTACTTTATAAGAAATTAAGATCTATTCTTATTGCGGGGCAAAGTTTTCACTAAGTTTGATGGGGATTTAAAAGAAAGCCTCGGTGTAATAGGTTCTAGGCTGTTCCCATGAAAAGAATTGTTGTAATACGTATGTATACAACGTTTTAGAGCAAGCAGAATCGTTTTATTTTATGCGAAAGGCTTACTTTATAAGAAATCGAGGTGAACTCTTATTGCGGGGCTACGTTTTCACTAAGTTTCATGGGGAACTATAAGAAACCCTTGGTGTAATAAGGTATAGCGTGTTCCCATTCACAGAACTGTGGTAATGCGTATGTTTAAAACGTTTTAGAGCAAACGAAATCGTTTTATTCCATGCGAAAGGCGTACTTCATAAGAAATTGAGGTGAACACTTATTGCGGGGCTAAGGTTTCACTAAGTTTCATGGGGAACAATAAGAAACTCTCAGTTTAATAAGTTCTAGGCTGTTTTCATGGACAGAATTGTTGGAATATGTATGTTTACAACGTTTTAGAGCAAACTGAATTGGTTTGTTCCATGTGAAAGGCGTACTTTATAAGAAATTGAGATCTATTCTTATTGCGGGGCAAAGTTTTCACTAAGTTTGATGGGGAACTATAAGAAAGCCTCGGTGTAATAAGTTCTAGGCTGTTCCCATTCACAGAACTGTGGTAATGCCTATGTTTACAAAGTTTTAGAGCAAACGAAATCGTTTTATTCCATGTGAAAGGCTTACTTTATAAGAAATTGAGGTGAACTCTTATTGCGGGGCTAAGTTTTCACTAAGTTTCATGGGGACCTATAAGAAACCCTCGGTTTAATAAGTTCTAGGCTGTTCCCATGGACAGAACTGTTGTAATACGTATTTTTACAACGTTTTAGAACTAGCCAAATCGTTTTATTCCATGCGAAAGATGTATTTTATAAGAAATTGATGTAAAATCTTATTGCGGGGCAACGTTTGCACTAAGTTTTATGGGGAACTATAAGAAAGCCTCGGTGTAATAAGTTCTAGGCTGTTCCCAAGAACAGAACTGTTGTAATACGTATGTTAACAACGTTTTAGAGCAAACGGAATCGTTGTATTCCATGCGAAAGACATACTTTATAAGAATTAGATGTGAACTCTTATCGCAGGGCTAATTTTTCACTAAGTTTCATGGGGAATTATAAAAAACCCTCGGTGTAATAAGTTTTAGGCTGTTCCCATGGACAGAATTGTTGTAATATGTATGTTTACTACGTTCTACAGCAAACGAAATCGTTTTATTCCATGCGAAAGGCATACTTTATAAGAAATTGAGGTGAACCCTTATTGCGGGGCTAAGGTTGCACTAAGTTTCATAGGGAGCCATAAGAAACCCTCAGTTTAATAAGTTCTAGGCTGTTCCCATGTACAGAACTGTTGTAATACGTATGTTTACAACTTTTTACAGCAAACAAAATCGTTTTATTCCATGCCAAAGGCGTACTTTATTAAGAAAGTGAAGTGAACTCTTATTGCAGGGCAACTTTTCCACTATGTTTCACGGGAAACTATAAGAAACTCTCGGTTTAATAAGTTCAAGGCTGTTCCCATGGACAGAACTTTTGTAATACGTATTTTTACAACGTTTTAGAGCAAACGGAACCGTTTTATTCCATGCGAAAGGTGGACTTCATAGGAAATTGATGTAAATTCTTATTGTCGGGCAAAGTTTGCACTAAGTTTTATGGGGAACTATAAGAAAGCCTCGGTGTAATAAGTTCTAGGCTGTTCCCATGGACAGAACTGTTGTAAAACGTATGTATACAACGTTTTAGAGCTAGCCGAATCGTTTTATTCCATGCGAAAGGCGTACTTTATAAGAAATTTAGGTGAACTCTTATTTGGGGGCTCAGTTTTCACTTAGTTTCAAAGGGAACTATAAGAAAAACCTTTGTGTAATATGTTTTAGACTTTTCAGATGGACAGAGCTGTTGTAATACGTATGTTTACAACGTTTTAGAGCAAACTGACTCGTTTTATTGCATGCGAAAGGCGTACTTCATGAGAAATTGAGGTGAATTTTTATTGCGGGGAAAAAATTGCGCTAAGTTTTATCGGGAACTATAAGAAAGCCTTGGGTTAATAAGTACTAGGCTGTTCCCATGGACAGAACTGTTGTAATACGTATGTATACAATGTTTTAGAGCTAGCAGAATCATTTTATACCATGCGAAAGGCGTACTTTATAAGAAATTGAGGTGAACCCTTATTGCGGGGCTAAGGTTTCACTAAGTTTCATGGGGAACCATAAGAGACTCTTAGTTTAATAAGTTCTAGGCTGTTCCCATGGACAGAATTGTTGAAATATGTATGTTAACAACGTTTTAGAGTAAACGGAATCGTTGTATTCCATAGGAATGGTGTACTTTATAAGAAATTGAGGTGAACTAAAGGGCTATGGTTTTAATAAGTTTCATGGGGAACAAGAAGAGACTCTCAGTTTAATAAGTTCTAGGCTGTTCCCATTCACAGAACTGTGGTATTGCGTATGTTTACAACGTTTTAAAGCAAACAGAATCGTTTTATTCCATGCCAAAGGCTTACTTTATTAAGAAAGTGAAGTGAACTCTTATTGCAGGGCAACTTTTCCACTAAGTTTCACGGGAAACTATAAGAAACTCTCGGTTTAATAAGTTCAAGGCTGTTCCCATGGACAGAACTGTTGTAATACATATTTTTACAACGTTTTAGAGCAAACGGATCCGTTTTATTCCATGCGAAAGGTGGACTTCATAGGAAATTGATGTAAATTCTTATTATGGGGCAAAATTTGCACTAAGTTTTATGGGGAACTATAAGAAAGCCTCGGTGTAATAAGTTCTAGGCTGTTCCCATGGACAGAACTGTTGTAAAACGTATGTTAACAACGTTTTAGAGCAAACGGAATCGTTGTATTCCATGCGAAAGACATACTTTATAAGAATTAGATGTGAACTCTTATCGCAGGGCTAATTTTTCACTAAGTTTCATGGGGAATTATAAAAAACCCTCGGTGTAATAAGTTTTAGGCTGTTCCCATGGACAGAATTGTTGTAATATGTATGTTTACTACGTTCTACAGCAAACGGAATCGTTTTATTCCATGCGAAAGGCATACTTTATAAGAAATTGAGGTGAACCCTTATTGCGGGGCTAAGGTTGCACTAAGTTTCATAGGGAGCCATAAGAAACCCTCAGTTTAATAAGTTCTAGGCTGTTCCCATGTACAGAACTGTTGTAATACGTATGTTTACAACTTTTTACAGCAAACAAAATCGTTTTATTCCATGCCAAAGGCGTACTTTATTAAGAAAGTGAAGTGAACTCTTATTGCAGGGCAACTTTTCCACTAAGTTTCACGGGAAACTATAAGATACTCTCGGTTTAATAAGTTCAAGGCTGTTCCCATGGACAGAACTTTTGTAATACGTATTTTTACAACGTTTTAGAGCAAACGGAACCGTTTTATTCCATGCGAAAGGTGGACTTCATAGGAAATTGATGTAAATTCTTATTGTCGGGCAAAGTTTGCACTAAGTTTTATGGGGAACTATAAGAAAGCCTCGGTGTAATAAGTTCTAGGCTGTTCCCATGGACAGAACTGTTGTAAAACGTATGTATACAACGTTTTAGAGCTAGCCGAATCGTTTTATTCCATGCGAAAGGCGTACTTTATAAGAAATTTAGGTGAACTCTTATTTGGGGGCTCAGTTTTCACTTAGTTTCAAAGGGAACTATAAGAAAAACCTTTGTGTAATATGTTTTAGACTTTTCAGATGGACAGAGCTGTTGTAATACGTATGTTTACAACGTTTTAGAGCAAACTGATTCGTTTTATTGCATGCGAAAGGCGTACTTCATGAGAAATTGAGGTGAATTTTTATTGCGGGGAAAAAATTGCGCTAAGTTTTATCGGGAACTATAAGAAAGCCTTGGGTTAATAAGTACTAGGCTGTTCCCATGGACAGAACTGTTGTAATACGTATGTATACAATGTTTTAGAGCTAGCAGAATCATTTTATACCATGCGAAAGGCGTACTTTATAAGAAATTGAGGTGAACCCTTATTGCGGGGCTAAGGTTTCACTAAGTTTCATGGGGAACCATAAGGGACTCTTAGTTTAATAAGTTCTAGGCTGTTCCCATGGACAGAATTGTTGAAATATGTATGTTAACAACGTTTTAGAGTAAACGGAATCGTTGTATTCCATAGGAAAGGTGTACTTTATAAGAAATTGAGGTGAACTAAAGGGCTATGGTTTTAATAAGTTTCATGGGGAACAAGAAGAAACTCTCAGTTTAATAAGTTCTAGGCTGTTCCCATTCACAGAACTGTGGTATTGCGTATGTTTACAACGTTTTAAAGCAAACAGAATCGTTTTATTCCATGCCAAGGCTTACTTTATTAAGAAAGTGAAGTGAACTCTTATTGCAGGGCAACTTTTCCACTAAGTTTCACGGGAAACTATAAGAAACTCTCGGTTTAATAAGTTCAAGGCTGTTCCCATGGACAGAACTGTTGTAATACATATTTTTACAACGTTTTAGAGCAAACGGATCCGTTTTATTCCATGCGAAAGGTTGACTTCATAGGAAATTGATGTAAATTCTTATTATGGGGCAAAATTTGCACTAAGTTTTATGGGGAACTATAAGAAAGCCTCGGTGTAATAAGTTCTAGGCTGTTCCCATGGACAGAACTGTTGTAAAACGTATGTATACAACGTTTTAGAGCTAGCCGAATCGTTTTATTCCATGCGAAATTTAGGTGAACTCTTATTGCGGGGCTAAGGTTTCATTAAGTTTAATCGGGAACCATAAGAAACCCTCAGTTTACTAAGCTCTAGGCTGTTTCCATGGACAAAACTGTTGTTATACATATGTTTACAACGTTTTAGAGCAAACAGAATCCTTTTAATCCATGCGAAGGCGTACTTTATAAGAACTTATGGTCTACTCTTATTGCAGGGCAAAGTTTTCACTAAGTTTTATGGGAAACTATAAGAAAGCTTCGGTGTAATAAGTTCTAGGCTGTTCCCATGGACAGAATTTTTGTAATACGTATGTATACAACGTTTTAGAGCAAGCAGAATCGTTTTATTTCATGCGAAAGGCGTACTTTATAAGAATTGGAGGTGAACTCTTATCGCGGGGCTTAATTTTCTTTAATTTTCATGGGGAACTATATGAAACCCTCGGTGTGATAAGCTCTAGGCTGTTCCCATGGACAGAACTGTTGTAATACGTTTGTTTATAACTTTTTAGAGCAAACGGAATCGTTTTATTCCATGCGAAAGGCGTACTTTTTATGAAATTGAGGTGAACTATTATTGCGGGGCTTATTTTTCACTAAGTTTCATGGGGAACAATAAGAAACCCCCGGTGTAATAAGTTCTAGGCTGTTCCCATGGACAGAATTGTTGTACTATGTTTGTTTAAAACGTTTTAGAGCAAACAGAAACGTTTTATTCCATGCGAAAAGCGTACTTTATAAGAATTAGAGGTTAATTCTTATCGCGGGGCTTCGTTTTCAATAATTTTAATGGGGAACTATATAAAACCCTCGGTGTAAAAAGTTCTAAGCTGTTCCCATGGACAGAATTGTTGTAATACATATGTTTACAACGTTTTAGAGCAAACAGAATCCTTTTATTCCATGCGAAAGGCGTACTTTATATGAAATTGAGGTCTACTCTTATTGCGGGGCTAAGTTTTCACTAAGTTTCATGAGGAACTATAAGGAACCCTCGGTGTAATAAGGTGTAGGCTGTTCTCATGGACATAACTGTTGTAATACGTATGTTTACAACGTTTTAGAGCAAACGGAATCGCTTTGTTCCATGGGAAAGGCGTACTTTATAAGAAATTGAGATGATTGCGGGGCTAAGGTTTCACTAAGTGTCATGGGGAACCATAAGAAATCCTCAGTTTAATAAGTTCTAGGTTGTTCCCATCAACAGAACTGTTGTAATACGTATTTTTACAACGTTTTAGAGCAAACGGAATCGTTGTATTCCATGCAAAAGACATACTTTATAAGAATTAGAGGTGAACTCTTATCGCAGGGCTAATTTTTCACTAAGTTTCATGGGGAATTATAAAAAACCCTCGGTGTAATAAGTTTTAGGCTGTTCCCATGGACAGAATTGTTGTAATATGTATGTTTACTACGTTCTACAGCAAACGGAATCGTTTTATTTCATGCGAAAGACGTACTTTATAAAAAAATTGAGGTGAACCCTTATTGCGGGGCTAAGGTTTCACTAAGTTTCATAGGGAACCATAAGAAACCCTCAGTTTAATAAGTTCTAGGCTGTTCCCATGGACAGAACTGTTGTAATACGTATGTTTACAACGTTTTAGAGCAAATGGAATCGTTGTATTCCATGCAAAAGGCGTACTTTATAAGAAATTTAGAAGAACTCTTATTGCGGAGCTAAGTTTTCACTAAGTTTCATTGGGAACTATAAGAAATCCTCGGTGTAATAAGGTCTAGGCTGTTCCCATGCACAGAACTGTGGTAATACGTATGTTTACAACGTTTTAAAGCAAATAGAATCGTTTTATTCCATGCAAAAAAGGCGTACTTTATAAGAAAGTGAGGTGAACTCTTATTGCAGGGCAAGTTTTCCACTCGGTTTTACGGGAAACTATAAGAAACCCTCAGTTTAATAAGTTCTAGGCTGTTCCCATGGACAGAACTGTTGTAATACGTATGTTTACAACGTTAGCAAACGGAATCGTTTTATTTCATGCGAAAGGCGTACTATATAAGAATTAGAGGTGAACTCTTATCGCAGGGCTAAGTTTTCACTAAGTTTCATGGGGAACTATTAGAAACCCTCGGTGTAATAAGTTCTAGGCTGTTCCCATGGACAGAATTTTTGTAATACGTATGTTTATAACGTTTTACAGCAAACGGAATCGTTTTATTCCATGCGAAAGGCGTACTTTTTAAGAAATTGAGGTGAAATATTATTGCGGGGCTAAGTTTTCATAAATTTCATGGGGAACTATAAGAAAACTCGGTGTAATAATTTCTAGGCTGTTCCCATGGACAGAATTGTTGTAATACGTTTGTTTATAACGTTTTAGAGTAAACGGAATCGTTTTATTCCATGAAAAAGCGTACTTTATAAGAATTAGAGGTTAACTCTTATCGCGGGGCTAAGTTTTCAATAAGTTTCATGGGGAACTATAAAAAACTCTCAGTTTAATAAGTTCTAGGCTGTTCCCATGGACGGAATTGTTGTAATATGTATGTTAACAATATTTTAGAGCAAACGGAATCGTTGTATTCCATTCGAAAGGCGTACTTAATAAGAAATTGAGGTGAACTCTTATTGCTGTGCTAAGTTTTCACTAAGTTTCATGGGGAACCATAAGAAACCATCAGTGTAATAAGTTATAGGCTGTTCCCATGGACAGAACTGTTGTAATACATATGTTTTCAACGTTTTAGAGCTAGCCAAATCATTTTATTCCATGTGAAAGGCGTACTTTATAAGAAAATGAGGTGAACTCTTATTGCGGGGCGACAACGTTTTAGAGCAAACGGAATCGCTTTGTTCCATGGGAAAGGCGTACTTTATAAGAATTAGAGATGAACTCTTATCGCGGGGCTTAGTTTTCACTAAGTTTCATGGGGAACTATAAGAAACCCTCGGTGTGATAAGTTCTAGGCCGTTCCTATGGACAGAGCTGTTGTAATATGTATGTATACAACGTTTTAGAGCTAGCAGAATCGTTTTATTCCATGCGAAAGGCGTACTTTATAAGAAATTGAGATGAACCCTTATTGCGGGGCTAAGGTTTCACTAAGTGTCATGGGGAACCATAAGAAATCCTCAGTTTAATAAGTTCTAGGTTGTTCCCATGAACAGAACTGTTGTAATACGTATTTTTACAACGTTTTAGAGCAAACGGAATCGTTGTATTCCATGCAAAAGACATACTTTATAAGAATTAAAGGTGAACTCTTATCGCAGGGCTAATTTTTCACTAAGTTTCATGGGGAATTATAAAAAACCCTCGGTGTAATAAGTTTTAGGCTGTTCCCATGGACAGAATTGTTGTAATATGTATGTTTACTACGTTCTACAGCAAACGGAATCGTTTTATTTCATGCGAAAGGCGTACTTTATAAAAAAATTGAGGTGAACCCTTATTGCGGGGCTAAGGTTTCACTAAGTTTCATAGGGAACCATAAGAAACCCTCAGTTTAATAAGTTCTAGGCTGTTCCCATGGACAGAACTGTTGTAATACGTATGTTTACAACGTTTTAGAGCAAATGGAATCGTTGTATTCCATGCAAAAGGCGTACTTTATAAGAAATTTAGAAGAACTCTTATTGCGGAGCTAAGTTTTCACTAAGTTTCATTGGGAACTATAAGAAATCCTCGGTGTAATAAGGTCTAGGCTGTTCCCATGCACAGAACTGTGGTAATACGTATGTTTACAACGTTTTAAAGCAAATAGAATCGTTTTATTCCATGCAAAAAAGGCGTATTTTATAAGAAAGTGAGGTGAACTCTTATTGCAGGGCAAGTTTTCCACTCGGTTTTACGGGAAACTATAAGAAACCCTCAGTTTAATAAGTTCTAGGCTGTTCCCATGGACAGAACTGTTGTAATACGTATGTTTACAACGTTAGCAAACGGAATCGTTTTATTTCATGCTAAAGGCGTACTATATAAGAATTAGAGGTGAACTCTTATCGCAGGGCTAAGTTTTCACTAAGTCTCATGGGGAACTATAAGAAAACTCGGTGTAATAATTTCTAGGCTGTTCCCATGGACAGAATTGTTGTAATACGTTTGTTTATAACGTTTTAGAGTAAACGGAATCGTTTTATTCCATGAAAAAGCGTACTTTATAAGAATTAGAGGTTAACTCTTATCGCGGGGCTAAGTTTTCAATAAGTTTCATGGGGAACTATAAAAAACTCTCAGTTTAATAAGTTCTAGGCTGTTCCCATGGACGGAATCGTTGTAATCTGTATGTTAACAATATTTTGGAGCAAACGGAATCGTTGTATTCCATTCGAAAGGCGTACTTAATAAGAAATTGAGGTGAACTCTTATTGCTGTGCTAAGTTTTCACTAAGTTTCATGGGGAACCATAAGAAACCATCAGTGTAATAAGTTCTAGGCTGTTCCCATGGACAGAACTGTTGTAATACATATGTTTTCAACGTTTTAGAGCTAGCCAAATCATTTTATTCCATGTGAAAGGCGTACTTTATAAGAAATTGAGGTGAACTCTTATTGCGGGGCTAAAATTTCACTAAGTTTCATGGGGAACTACAAGAAACCCTCGGTGTAATAAGTTCTAGGCTGTTCCCATGAACAGAATTGTTGGAATATGTGTGTTTACTACGTTTTAGAGCAAACGAAATCGTTTTATTCCATGCGAAAGGCGTACTTTATAAAAAATTGAGGTGAACTTTTTTTGCGGGGCTAAGTTTTCACTAAGTTTCATGGGGAACTATAAGAAACCCTCGGTGTAATAAGGTCTAGGCTGTTCCCATGGACAAAACTCTTGTAATATGTATGTTTACAACGTTTTAGAGCAAACAGAATCGTTTTATTCCATGCAAAAAGCGTACTTTATAAGAATTAGAGGTTAACTTATATCGCGGGGCTAAGTTTTCAATAAGTTTCATGGGGAACTATAAGAAACCCTCGGTGTTATAAGTTCTAGGCTGTTCCCATGGACAGAGCTGTTGTAATATGTATGTATCCAACGTTTTAGAGCTAGCAAAATCGTTTTATTCCATGCGAAAGGCGTACTTTATAAGAAATTGAGGTTTTTTCTTATTGCAGGTCAAAGTTTTCACTAAGTTTCATGGGGAACAATAAGAAACCGTAGGTGTAATAAGTTCTAGGCTGTTTCCATGGACAAAACTCTTGTAATATGTATGTTTACAACGTTTTAGAGCAAACAGAAACGTTTTTTTTCATGCAAAAAGCGTACTTTCTAAGAATTAGAGGTTAACTTATATCGCGGGGCTAAGTTTTCAATAAGTTTCTTTGGGAACTATAAGAAACCCTCAGTTTAATAAGTTCTAGGTTGTTCCCATGAACAGAGCTGTTGTAATATGTATGTATACAACGTTTTAGAGCTAGCAAAATAGTTTTATTCCATGCGAAAGGCGTACTTTATAAAAAATTGAGGTGAACTCTTATTGCGGGGCAACGTTTTCACTAAGTTTGATGGGGAACTATAAAAAACCCTCGGTGTAATAAGTTCTGGGCTGTTCTCATGGACAGAATCTTTGTAATATGTATGTTTCCTACGTTTTACAGCAAATTAAATCGTTTTATTCCATGCGAAAGGCGTACTTTATAAGAAATTGAGGTGAACTCTTATTGCGGGGATACGGTTTCACTAAGTTTCATGGGGAACCATAAGAAATCCTCAGTTTAATAAGTTCTAGGCGGTTTCCATGGACAGAACTGTTGTAATACGTATGTTTACAACGTTTTAGAGCAAACAGAATCCTTTTATTCTATGCAAAGGCGTACTTTATAAGAAATTATGGTCTACTCTTATTGCAGGGCAAAGTTTTTACTAAGTTTCATGGAAAACTATAAGAAAGCCTCAGTTTGATAAGTTTTAGGTTGTTCCAATGAACAGAACTGTTGTAATAAGTATGTTTACAACGTTTTAGAGCAAACGGAATCGTTTTATTTCATGCGAAAGGCGTACTATATAAGAATTAGAGGTGAACTCTTATCGCGGGGCTAAGTTTTCACTAAGTTTCATGGGGAACTATAAGAAACCCTCGGTGTAATAATTTCTAGGCAGTTCCCATGGACAGAACTGTTGTAATACGTATGTTTACAACATTTTAGAGCAAACGGAATCGTTTTATTCCATGCGAAAGGCATTCGTTAAAGGAAGTTGAAGTGAACTCTTATTGAGGGGCTAAGTTTTTCACCAAATTTCATGGGGAACTATAAGAAACCCGCGGTGTAATATATTCTAGGCTGTTCCCATGAGAAGAACTGTTGTAATACGTATGTTTACAACGTTTAGAGCAAACGAAATCGTTTTTTCCCATTCAAAAAGCGTACATTATAAGAAAGTGTTGTGATCTCTTATTGCAGGGCTAAGTTTTCACTAAAATTCCTGAAGAACTATAACAAACCCTCGGTGTAATAAGTTTTACGCTGTTCCAATGGACAGAACTGTTGTAAAACATATGTTTACAACGTTTTAGAGCAAACGGAATCGTTTTAGTCCATTCCAAAGGCTTACTTTATAAGAAATTGAAGTGAACTCTTATTGCGGGGCTAAGTTTTCACTAAGTTTCATGGGGAACTATAAGAAACCCTCGCTATAATAAATTCTAGGCTGTTCCAATGGAAAGAACTGTTGCAATACATATGATTACAACGTTTTAGAGCAAATGGAATCGTTTTCGTCCATGCAAAAGGCGAACTTTATAAGAATTTGAGGTAAACTCTTATTGCAGGGCAAAGTTTTCACTAAGTTTCATAGGGAACAATAAGAAACCCTAGGTGTAATAAGTTCTAGGCTTTTTCCATTGACAGAACTGTTGTAATACGTATGTTTACAACGTTTTAGAGCAAACGGAATCATTTTATTCGATGCGAAAGGCGTACTTTATAAAAAATTAGGGTGAACTCTTATTACGGGGCTAAGTTTTACTAAGTTTCAAAGGGAACTATAAGAAACCCTCGGTGTAATAAGTTTTAGACTTTTCCAATGGACAGAGCTGTTGTAATACGTATGTTTACAACATTTAGAGCAAACTGATTCGTTTTATTGCCTGCGAAAGGCGTACTTCATAAGAAATTGAGGTAAATTCTTATTGCGGGGAAAAAATTGCACTAAGTTTTATCGGAAACTATAAGAAAGCCTCGGGTTAATAAGTACTAGGCTGTTCCCATGGACAGAACTGTTGTAATACGTATGTATACAATGTTTTAGAGCTGGCAGAATCATTTTATACCATGCGAAAGGCGTACTTTATAAGAAATTGAGCTGAACTCTTATTGCAGGGCAAAGTTTTCACTCAGTTTGATGGGGAACTATAAAAAACCCTCGGTGTAATAAGTTCTGGGCTGTTCTCATGGACAGAATCGTTGTAATATGTATGTTTACTACGTTTTAGAGCAAATGAAATCGTTTTATTCCATGCGAAAGGCGTACTTTATAAGAATTTGAGGTGAACCCTTATTGCGGGGCTAAGGTTTCACTAAGTTTCATGGGGAACCATAAGAAATCCTCAGTTTAATAAGTTCTAGGCTATTTCCATGGACAGAACTGTTGTAATACGTATATTAACAACGTTTTAGAGCAAATGGAATCGTTTTCGTCCATGCGAAAGGCGAACTTTATAAGAATTTGAGGTAGACTCTTATTGCAGGGCAAAGTTTTCACTAAGGTTCATGGGGAACAATAAGAAACCCTAGGTGTAATAAGTTCTAGGCTGTTTCCATGGACAGAACTGTTGTAATACGCATGTTTACAACGTTTTAGAGCAAACAGAATTGTTTTATTCGATGCGAAAGGCGTACTTTATGAGAAAATAGGGTGAACTCTTATTGCGGGGCTAAGTTTTCACTAAGTTTTATGGGGAACTATAAGAAACCCTCGGTATAATAAGTTCTAGGCTGTTCCAATGGAAAGAACTGTTGTAATACATATGTTTACAATGTTTTAGAGCAAATGGAATCGTTTTCGTCCATGCAAAAGTCGAACTTAATAAGAATTTTAGGTAAACTCTTATTGCAGGAAAAAGTTTTCACTAAGTTTCATTGGGAACAATAATAAAACCCTAGGTGTAATAAGTTCTAGGCTGTTTCCATGGACAGAACTGTTGTAATACATATGTTTACAACGTTTTATAGCAAACGGAATCGTTTTAGTCCATGCCAAAAGCTTACTTTATAAGAAATTGAAGTGAACTCTTATTGTGGGGCTAAGTTTTCACTAAGTTTCATGGGTAACTATAAGAAACCCTCGGTATAATAAGTTCTAGGCTGTTCCAATGGAAAGAACTGTTGCAATAAATATGTTTACAACGTTTTAGAGCAAATGGAATCGTTTTCGTCCATGCGAAAGGCGAACTTTATAAGAATTTGAGGTAAACTCTTATTGCAGGGCAAAGTTTTCACTAAGGTTCATGGTGAACAATAAGAAACCCTAGGTGTAATAAGTTCTAGGCTGTTTCCATGGACAGAACTGTTGTAATACGCATGTTTACAACGTTTTAGAGCAAACAGAATTGTTTTATTCGATGCAAAAGGCATACTTTATGAGAAATTAGGGTGAACTCTTATTGCGGGGCTAAATTTTTACCAAGTTTCATGGGGAAATATAAGAAACGCTCGTTGTGATAAGTTCTAGGCTATTCGCATGGACAGAACAGTTGTAATACGTATGTTAACAACGTTTAAGAGCAAATGGAATCGTTTTATTCCAAGCAAAAGGCGTACTTTATAAGAAATTAAGGTGAACTCTTATTGCGGGGCTAAGTTTTCACTAAGTTTTATGGGGAACTAAAAGAAACCCTCGGTGTAATAAGTTCTACGCTTTTCCCATGGACAGAACAGTTGTAATACATATGTTTACAACGTTTTAGAGCAAACAGAATCGTTTTATTCCATGCGAAAGGCGTACTTTATAAGAAATTAGGGTGAACTCTTATTGCGGGGCTAAGTTTTTACTAAGTTTCATGGGGAAATATAAGAAACGCTCGATGTAATAAGTTCTAGGCTATTTCCATGGACAGAACTGTTGTAATACGTATATTAACAACGTTTTAGAGCAAATGGAATCGTTTTCGTCCATGCGAAAGGCGAACTTTATAAGAATTAGAGGTTAACTCTTATCGCGGGGCTAAGTTTTCAATAAGTTTCATGGGGGACTATAAGAAACCCTCGGTGTAATAATTTCTAGGCTGTTCCCATGGACAGAGCTGTTGTAATATGTATGTATCCAACGTTTTAGAGCTAGCAGAATCGTTTTATTCCATGCGAAAGGCGTACTTTATAAGAAATTGAGATGAACCCTCATTGCTGGGCTAAGGTTTCACTAAGTTTCACGGGGAACCATAAGAAGCCCTCAGTTTAATAAGTTCTAGGTTGTTCCCATGAACAGAGCTGTTGTAATATGTATGTATACAACGTTTTAGAGCTAGCAAAATCGTTTTATTCCATGCGAAAGGCGTACTTTATAAGAAATTGAGGTGAACTCTTATTGCAGAGCAAAGGTTTCCCTAAGTGTCATAAAGAACCATAAGAAACCCTCAGTTTAAAAATTTCTAGGCTGCTCCCATGGAAAGAACTGTTGTAATACATATGTTTACAACGTTTTAGAGCAAATGGAATCGTTGTATTCCATGTGAAAGGCGTACTTTATTATAAATTGAGGTGAACCCATATTGCAGGGCTAAGTTTTCACTAAGTTTCTGGGGGAACTATAAGAAACCCTCGGTGTTATAAGTTCTAGGCTGTTCCCATGGACAGAGCTGTTGGAATATGTATGTATCCAACGTTTTAGAGGTAGCAGAATCGTTTTATTCCATGCGAAAGGCGTACTTAACATTCTTGATAGGAAGTTAAAGTGAACTCTTATTGCGGGGCTAAGTTTTTCACCAAGTTTCATGGGGAACTATAAGAAACCCACGGCGTAATATGTCCTAGGCTGTTCCCATGGGCTAAACTGTTGTAATACGTATGTTTACAACGTTTAGGGCAAACGGAATCGTTTTATTCCAAGCGAAAGGCGTACTTTATAAGAAATTAAAGTGAACTCTTATTGCGGGGCTAAGTTTGCACTAAGTTTTATGGGGAACTATAAGAAACCCTCGGTATAATAAGTTCTAGGCTGTTCCAATGGAAAGAACTGTTGCAAAACATATGTTTACAACGTTTTAGAGCAAATGGAATCGTTTTTGTCCATGCGAAAGGTGAACTTTATAAGAATTTGAGGTAAACTGTTATTGCAGGGCAAAGTTTTCACTAAGTTTCATGGGGAACAATAAGAAACCCTAAGGTGTAATAAGTTCTAGGCTGTTTCCATGGACAGAACTGTTGTAATACGTATGTTTACAACGTTTTGGAGCAAACGGAATTGTTTTTATTCGATGCGAAAGGCGTACTTTATAAGAAATTAGGGTGAACTCTTATTGCGGGGCTTAGTTTTTACTAAGTTTCATGGGGAAATATAAGAAACGCTCGTTGTAATAAGTTCTAGGCTATTCGCATGGACAGAACAGTTGTAATACGTATGTTAACAACGTTTTAGAGCAAATGGAATCGTTTTATTCGCTGCGAAAGGCCTACTTTATAAGAAATTAGGATGAACTCTTATTGCGGGGCTAAGTTTTTACTAAGTTTCATGGGGAAACATAAGAAACGCTCGTTGTAATAAGTTCTAGGCTATTCGCATGGACAGAACAGTTGTAATACATATGTTAACAATGTTTTAGAGCAATTGGAATCGTTTTATTCCAAGCGAAAGGCGTACTTTATATGAAATTAAGGTGAACTCTTATTGCGGGGCTAAGTTTTCACTAAGTTTTGCGGGGAACTATAAGAAACCCTCGGTATAATAAGTTCTAGGCTGTTCCAATGGAAAGAACTGTTGCATTACATATGTTTACAATGTTTTCGAGCAAATGGAATCGTTTTCGTCCATGCGAAAGGCGAACTTTATAAGAATTTTAGGTAAACTCTTATTGCAGGGCAAAGTTTTCACTAAGTTTCATGGGGAACAATAATAAAACCCTAGGTGTAATAAGCTCTAGGCTGTTTCCATGGACAGAACTGTTGTAATACGTATGTTTACAACGTTTTAGAGCAAACGGAATCGTTTTATTCGATGCGAAAGGCGTACTTTATAGGAAATTAGGGTGAACTCCTATTGCAGGGCTAAGTTTTTACTAAGTTTCATTGGGAAATATAAGAAACGCTCGGTGTAATAAGTTCTACGCTTTTCCCATGGACAGAACAGTTGTAATACATATGTTTACAACGTTTTAGAGCAAACGGAATCGTTTTATTCCATGCGAAAGGCGTACTTTATAAGAAATTAAGGTGAACTCTTATTGCAGGGCTACGTTTTCACTAAGTTTCATGGGGAACTATAAGAAACCCTCGGTATAATAAGTTCTAGGCTGTTCCAATGGAAAGAACTGTTGTAATACGTATGTTTACAACGTTTAGAGCAAACGCAATCGTTTTTTCTCATTCAAAAAGCGTACTTTATAAGAAAGTGTGGTGATCTCTTATTGCAGAGCTAAATTTTCACTAAAATGCATGGGGAACTATAACAAACCCTCGGTGTAATAAGTTCTAGGCTGTTCCAATGGAAAGAACTGTTGCAATACGTATGTTTTCAACGTTTTAGAGCAAACGTAATCGTTTTATTCGATGCGAAAGGCGTACTTTATAACAAATTAGGGTGAACTCTTATTGCAGGGCTAAGTTTTTACTAAGTTTCATGGGGAGATATGAGAAACGCTCGTTGTAATAAGTTCTAGGCTATTCGCATGGACAGAACAGTTGTAATACATATGTTAACAACGTTTTAGAGCAAGGGGAATCGTTTTCGTCCATGCGAAAGGCGAACTTTATAAGAATTTGAGGTAAATTCTTATTGCAGGGCAAAGTATTCACTAAGTTTCATAGGGAACAATAAGAAACCCTAGGTGTAATAAGCTCTAGGCTGTTTCCATGGACAGAACTGTTGTAATAAGTATGTTTACAACGTTTTAGAGCAAACGGAATCGTCTTATTTGATGCGAAAGGCGTACTTTATAAGAAATTAGGGTGAACTCTTATTGCGGGGTTAAGTTTTTACTAAGTTTCATGGGGAAATATAAGAAACGCTCGTTGTAATAAGTTCTAGGCCATTCGCATGGACAGAACAGTTGTAATAGGTATGTTAACAACGTTTTAGAGCAAGTGGAATCGTTTTATTCCAAGCGACAGGCGTACTTTATACGAAATTAAGGTGAACTCTTATTGCAGGGCTACGTTTTCACTAAGTTTTATTGGGAACAATAAGAAACCCTCGGTGTAATAAGTTCTACGCTTTTCCTATGGACAGAACAGTTGTAATACATATGTTTACAACGTTTTAGAGCAAACGGAATCGTTTTCTTCCATGCGAAAGGCGTACTTTATAAGAAATTAAGGTGAACTCTTATTGCAGGGCTAAGTTTTCACTAAGTTTTATGGGGAACTATAAGAAACCCTCGGTATAATAAGTTCTAGGCTGTTCCAATGGAAAGAACTGTTGTAATACATGTCTTTACAATGTTTTAGAGCAAATGGAATCGTTTTCGTCCATGCAAAAGTCGAACTTTATAAGAATTTTAGGTAAACTTTTATTGCAGGGCAAAGTTTTCACTAAGTTTCATGGGGAACAATAATAAAACCCAAGGTGTAATAAGTTCTAGGCTGTTTCCATGGACAGAACTGTTGTAACACGTATGTTTACAACGTTTTAGAGCAAACGGAATCGTTTTATTCGATGCGAAAGGCGTACTTTATAAGAAATTAGGGTGTACTCTTATTGCGGGGCTAAGTTTTTACTAAGTTTCATGGGGAAATATAAGAAACGCTCGGTGTAATAAGTTCTACACTTTTCCCATGGACAGAACAGTTGTAATACATATGTTTACAACGTTTTAGAGCAAACGGAATCGTTTTAGTCCATGCCAAAGGCTTACTTTATAAGAAATTGAAGTGAACTCTATTCGCGGGGCTAAGTTTGCACTAAGTTTCATGGGGAACTATAAGAAACCCTCGGTATAATAAGTTCTAGGCTGTTCCAATGGAAAGAACTGTTGCAAAACATATGTTTACAACGTTTTAGAGCAAATGGAATCGTTTTCGTCCATGCGAAAGGTGAACTTTATAAGAATTTGAGGTAAACTCTTATTGCAGGGCAAAGTTTTCACTAAGTTTAATGGGGAACAATAAGAAACCCTAAGGTGTAATAAGTTCTAGGCTGTTTCCATGGACAGAACTGTTGTAATACGTATGTTTACAACGTTTTGGAGCAAACGGAATTGTTTTTATTCGATGCGAAAGGCGTACTTTATAAGAAATTAGGGTGAACTCTTATTGCGGGGCTTAGTTTTTACTAAGTTTCATGGGGAAATATAAGAAACGCTCGATGTAATAAGTTCTAGGCTATTCGCATGGACAGAACAGTTGTAATACGTATGTTAACAACGTTTTAGAGCAAATGGAATTGTTTTATTCGATGCGAAAGGCCTACTTTATAAGAAATTAGGGTGAACTCTTATTGCGGGGCTAAGTTTTTACTAAGTTTCATTGGGAAATATAAGAAACGCTCGTTGTAATAAGTTCTAGGCTATTCGCATGGACAGAACAGTTGTAATACATATGTTAACAACGTTTTAGAGCAATTGGAATCGTTTTATTCCAAGCGAAAGGCGTACTTTATAAGAAATTAAGGTGAACTCTTATTGCGGGGCTAAGTTTTCACTAAGTTTTGCAGGGAACTATAAGAAACCCTCGGTATAATAAGTTCTAGGCTGTTCCAATGGAAAGAACTGTTGCATTACATATGTTTACAATGTTTTCGAGCAAATGGAATCGTTTTCGTCCATGCGAAAGGCGAACTTTATAAGAATTTTAGGTAAACTCTTATTGCAGGGCAAAGTTTTCACTAAGTTTCATGGGGAACAATAATAAAACCCTAGGTGTAATAAGTTCTAGGCTGTTTCCATGGACAGAACTATTGTAATACGTATGTTTACAACGTTTTAGAGCAAACGGAATCGTTTTATTCGATGCGAAAGGCGTACTTTATAAGAAATTAGGGTGAACTCTTATTGCGGGGCTAAGTTTTTACTAAGTTTCATGGGGAAATATAAGAAACGCTCGGTGTAATAAGTTCTACGCTTTTCCCATGGACAGAACAGTTGTAATACATATGTTTACAACGTTTTAGAGGAAACGGAATCGTTTTATTCCATGCGAAAGGCGTTATTTATAAGAAATTAAGGTGAACTCTTATTGCAGGGCTACATTTTCACTAAGTTTCATGGGGAACTATAAGAAACCCTCGGTATAATAAGTTCTAGGCTGTTCCAATGGAAAGAACTGTTGTAATACGTATGTTTACAAAGTTTAGAGCAAGGGGAATCGTTTTCGTCCATGCGAAAGGCGAACTTTATAAGAATTTGAGGTAAATTCTTATTGCAGGGCAAAGTATTCACTAAGTTTCATAGGGAACAATAAGAAACCCTAGGTGTAATAAGCTCTAGGCTGTTTCCATGGACAGAACTGTTGTAATAAGTATGTTTACAACGTTTTAGAGCAAACGGAATCGTCTTATTTGATGCGAAAGGCGTACTTTATAAGAAATTAGGGTGAACTCTTATTGCGGGGTTAAGTTTTTACTAAGTTTCATGGGGAAATATAAGAAAAGCTCGTTGTAATAAGTTCTAGGCCATTCGCATGGACAGAACAGTTGTAATAGGTATGTTAACAACGTTTTAGAGCAAGTGGAATCGTTTTATTCCAAGCGAAAGGGGTACTTTATACGAAATTAAGGTGAACTCTTATTGCAGGGCTACGTTTTCACTAAGTTTTATTGGGAACAAAAAGAAACCCTCGGTGTAATAAGTTCTACGCTTTTCCTATGGACAGAACAGTTGTAATACATATGTTTACAACGTTTTAGAGCAAACGGAATCGTTTTCTTCCATGCGAAAGGCGTACTTTATAAGAAATTAAGGTGAACTCTTATTGCAGGGCTAAGTTTTCACTAAGTTTCATGGGGAACTATAAGAAACCCTCGGTATAATAAGTTCTAGGCTGTTCCAATGGAAAGAACTGTTGCAATACATATGTTTACAACTTTTTAGAGCAAATGGAATGGTTTTCGTTCATGCGAAAGGCGAACTTTATAAGAAATTTAGGTAAACTCTTATTGCAGGGCAAAGTTTTCACTAAGTTTCATGGGGAACAATAATAAAACCCTAGGTGTAATAAGTTCTAGGCTGTTTCCATGGACAGAACTGTTGTAATACGTATGTTTACAACGTTTTAGAGCAAACGGAATCGTTTTATTCGATGTGAAAGGCGTACTTTATAAGAAATTAGGGTGAACTCTTATTGGGGGGCTAAGTTTTTACTAAGTTTCATGGGGAAATATAAGAAACGCTCGGTGTAATAAGCTCTACGCTTTTCCAATGGACAGAACAGTTGTAATACATATGTTTACAACATTTTAGAGCAAATGGAATCGTTTTATTCCATGCGAAAGGCGTACTTTATAAGAAATTAAGGTGAACTCTTATTGCGGGACTAATTTTTCACTAAGTTTTATGGGGAACTATAAGAAACCCTCGGTGTAATAAGTTCTAGGCTGTTTCCATAGACAGAACTGTTGTAAGAGGTATGTTTATAACGTTTTAGAGCAAACAGAATCCTTTTATTCTAGCGAAAGGCGTACTTTATAAGAAATTGAGGTTTATTCTTATTGCAGGTCAAAGTTTTCACTAAGTATCATGGAGAACTATAAGAAAACCCTTGGTGTAATAAGTTCTAGGCTTGTTTATGGACAAAACTGTTGTAATACGTATGTTTAAAATGTTTTAGAGCAAACAGAATCCTTTTATTCCATGCGAAAGGCGTACTTTATAGGAAATTGAGGTTTTTTCTTATTACAGGTCAAAGTTTTCATTAAGTTTCATAAGGAACTATAAGAAACCCTCGGTGTAATAAGTTCTATGCTGTTCCAATGGAAAGAACTGTTGTAATACGTATGTTTACAACGTTTAGAGCAAACGCAATCGTTTTTTCCCATTCAAAAAGCGTACTTTATAAGAAAGTGTGGTGATCTCTTATTGCAGGGCTAAATTTTCACTAAAATGCATGGGGAACTATAACAAACCCTCGGTGTAATAAGTTTTACGCTGTTCCAATGGACAGAACTGTTGTAATACGTATGTTTACAACGTTTTAGAGCAAACGGAATCGTTTTATTCGATGCGAAAGGCGTACTTTATAAGAAATTAGGGTGAACTCTTATTGCGGGGCTAAGTTTTTACTAAGTTTCATTGGGAAATATAAGAAACGCTCGTTGTAATAAGTTCTAGGCTATTCGCATGGACAGAACAGTTGTAATACGTATGTTAACAACGTTTTAGAGCAAATGAAATCGTTTTATTCCAAGCGAAAGGCGTACTTTATAAGAAATTAAGGTGAACTCTTATTGCAGGGCTACGTTTTCACTAAGTTATATGGGTTACTATAAGAAACCCTCGGTGTAATAAGTTCTACGCTTTTCCCATGGACAGAACAGTTATAATACATATGTTTACAACGTTTTAGAGCCAACGGAATCGTTTTATTCCATGCGAAAGGCGTACTTTATAAGAAATTGAGGTTTATTCTTATTGCAGGGCAAAGTTTTCACTAAGTTTCATGGGGAACTATAAGAGACCCTCGGTGTAATAAGGTCTAGGCTGTTCCCATGGACAAAACTGTTGTAATATATATTTTTACAACGTTTTAGAGCAAACGGAATCGCTTTATTCGATGGGAAAGACGTACTTTATAAGAATTAGAGGTGAACTCTTATCGCGGGGCTTAGTTTTCACTAAGTTTCATGGGGAACTATAAGAAACCCTCGGTATAATAAGTTCTAGGCTGTTCTAATGGAAAGAACTGTTGCAATACATATGTTTACAACGTTTTAGAGCAAATAAAATCGTTTTATTCCATGCGAAAGGCGTACTTTATAAGAAATTAAGGTGAACTCTTATTGTAGGGCTAAGTTTTCACTAAGTTTCATGGGGAACTATAAGAAACCCGCGGTGTAATATGTTCAAGGCTGTTCCAATGGACAGAACAGTTGTAATACATATGTTTACAACGTTTTAGAGCAAACGGAATCGTTTTATTCCATGCGAAAGGCGTACTTTATAAGAAATTAAAGTGAACTCTTATTGCAGGGCTAGATTTTTACTAAAATTCATGGGGAACTATAACAAACCATCGGTGTAATAAGTTTTACGCTGTTCCAATGGACAGAACTGTTGTAATACAACGTTTTAGAGCAAATGGAATCGTTTTAGTCCATGCCAAAGGCTTACTTTATAAGAAATTGAAGTGAACTCTTATTGCGGGGCTAACCTTTCACTAAGTTTCATGGGGAACTATAAGAAACCCTCGGTATAATAAGTTCTAGGCTGTTCTAATGGAAAGAATTGTTGCAATACATATGTTTACAACGTTTTAGAGCAAAGGAAATCGTTTTCGTCCATGCGAAAGGCGAACTTTATAAGAATTTGAGGTAAACTCTTATTGCAGGGCAAAGCTTTCACTAAGTTTCATAGGGAACAATAAGAAACCGTAGGTGTAATAAGTTCTAGGCTGTTTCCATGGACATAACTGTTGTAATACGTATGTTTACAACGTTTTAGAGCAAACGGAATCGTTTTATTCGATGCATAAGGCGTACTTTATAAGAAATTAGGGTGAACTCTTATTGCAGGGCTAAGTTTTTACTAAGTTTTATGGGGAAATATAAGTAACGCTTGTTGTAATAAGTTCTAGGCTATTCGCATGGACAGAACAGTTTTAATACGTATGTTAACAACGTTTTAGAGCAAATGAAATCGTTTTATTCCAAGCGAAAGTCGTACTTTATAAGAAATTAATGTGAACTCTTATTGCAGGGCTACGTTTTCACTAAGTTTTATTGGGAACTATAAGAAACCCTCGGTTTAATAAGTTCTACGCTTTTCCCATGGACAGAAAAGTTGTAATACATATGTTTACAACGTTTTAGAGCAAACGGAATCGTTTTATTCCATGCGAAAGGCGTACTTTATAAGAAATTAAGGTGAACTCTTATTGCAGGTCAAAGTTTTCACTAAGTTTCATAAGGAACTATAAGAAACCCTCGGTGTAATAAGTTCTATGCTGTTCCAATGGAAAGAACTGTTGTAATACGTATGTTTACAACGTTTAGAGCAAACGCAATCGTTTTTTCCCATTCAAAAAGCGTACTTTATAAGAAAGTGTGGTGATCTCTTATTGCAGGGCTAAATTTTCACTAAAATGCATGGGGAACTATAACAAACCCTCGGTGTAATAAGTTTTACGCTGTTCCAATGGACAGAATTGTTGTAATACATATGTTTACAACGTTTTAGAGCAAACGGAATCGTTTTAGTCCATGCAGAAGGCTTACTTTATAAGAAATTGAAGTGAACTCTTATTGCGGGGCTACGTTTTCACTAAGTTTCATGGGGAACTATAAGAAACCCTCGGTATAATAAGTTCAAGGCTGTTCCAATGGAAGGAACTGTTGCAATACATATGTTTACAACGTTTTAGAGCAAATGGAATCGTTTTCGTCCATGCGAAAGGCGAACTTTATAAGAATTTAAGGTAAACTCTTATTGCAGGGCAAAGTTTTCACTAAGTTTTATAGGGAACAATAAGAAACCCTAGGTGTAATAAGTTCTAGGCTGTTTCAATGCTGAGAACTATTGTAATACGTATGTTTACAACGATTTAGAGCAAACGGAATCATTTTATTCGATGCGAAAGGCGTACTTTATAAGAAAGTGTCGTGATCTCTTATTGCAGGGCTAAATTTTCACTAAACTGCATGGGGAACTATAACAAACCCTCGGTGTAATAAGTTCTAGGCTGTTCCAATGGAAAGAGCTGTTGCAATACGTATGTTTTCAACGTTTTAGAGCAAACGGAATCGTTTTATTCGATGCGAAAGGCGTACTTTATAACAAATTAGGGTGAACTCTTATTGCAGGGCTAAGTTTTTACTAAGTTTCATGGGGAGATATGAGAAACGCTCGTTGTAATAAGTTCTAGGCTATTCGCATGGACAGAACAGTTGTAATACATATGTTAACAACGTTTTAGAGCAAGGGGAATCGTTTTCGTCCATGCGAAAGGCGAACTTTATAAGAATTTGAGGTAAATTCTTATTGCAGGGCAAAGTTTTCACTAAGTTTCATAGGGAACAATAAGAAACCCTAGGTGTAATAAGCTCTAGGCTGTTTCCATGGACAGAACAGTTGTAATAAGTATGTTTACAACGTTTTAGAGCAAACGGAATCGTCTTATTTGATGCGAAAGGCGTTCTTTATAAGAAATTAAGGTGAACTCTTATTGCAGGGCTAAATTTTTACTAAAATTCATGGGGAACTATAACAAACCATCGGTGTAATAAGTTTTACGCTGTTCCTATGGACAGAACTGTTGTAATACATATGTTTACAACGTTTTAGAGCAAACGGAATCGTTTTAGTCTATGCCAAAGGCTTACTTTATAAGAAATTGAAGTGAACTCTTATTGCGGGGCTAACTTTTCACTAAGTTTCATGGGGAACTATAAGAAACCCTCGGTATAATAAGTTCTAGGCTGTTCTAATGGAAAGAATTGTTGCAATACATATGTTTACAACGTTTTAGAGCAAAGGAAATCGTTTTCGTCCATGCGAAAGGCGAACTTTATAAGAATTTGAGGTAAACTCTTATTGCAGGGCAAAGTTTTCACTAAGTTTCATAGGGAACAATAAGAAACCCTAGGTGTAATAAGTTCTAGGCTGTTTCCATGGACAGAACTATTGTAATACGTATGTTTACAACGTTTTAGAGCAAAGGGAATCGTTTTATTCGATGCATAAGGCGTACTTTATTAGAAATTAGGGTGAACTCTTATTGCGGGGCTAAGTTTTTACTAAGTTTTACGGGGAAATATAAGTAACGCTTGTTGTAATAAGTTCCAGGCTATTCGCATGGACAGAACAGTTGTAATACATATGTTTACAACGTTTTAGAGCAAACGGAATCGTTTTATTCCATGCGAAAGGCGTACTTTATAAGAAATTAAGGTGAACTCTTATTGCAGGGCAAAGTTTTCACTAAGTTTAATGGGGAACTATAAGAAACCCTCGGTATAATAAGTTCTAGGCTGTTCCAATGGAAAGAACTGTTGCAATAGATATGTTTACAACGTTTTAGAGCAAATGGAATCGTTTTCGTCCATGCGAAAGGCGAACTTTATAAGAATTTTAGGTAAACTCTTATTGCAGGGCAAAGTTTTCACTAAGTTTCATGTGGAACAATAAGAAACCCTTGGTGTAATAAGTTCTAGGCTGTTTCAATGGACAGAACTGTTGTAATACGTATGTTTACAACGTTTTAGAGCAAACGGAATCGTTTTATTCGATGCGAAAGGCGTACTTTATAAGAAATTAGGGTGAACTCTTATTGCGGGGCTAAGTTTTTACTAAGTTTCATTGGGAAATATAAGAAACGCTCGTTGTAATAAGTTCTAGGCTATTCGCATGGACAGAACAGTTGTAATACGTATGTTAACAACGTTTTAGAGCAAATGAAATCGTTTTATTCCAAGCGAAAGGCGTACTTTATAAGAAATTAAGGTGAACTCTTATTGCAGGGCTACGTTTTCACTAAGTTATATGGGTTACTATAAGAAACCCTCGGTGTAATAAGTTCTACGCTTTTCCCATGGACAGAACAGTTATAATACATATGTTTACAACGTTTTAGAGCCAACGGAATCGTTTTATTCCATGCGAAAGGCGTACTTTATAAGAAATTGAGGTTTATTCTTATTGCAGGGCAAAGTTTTCACTAAGTTTCATGGGGAACTATAAGAGACCCTCGGTGTAATAAGGTCTAGGCTGTTCCCATGGACAAAACTGTTGTAATATATATTTTTACAACGTTTTAGAGCAAACGGAATCGCTTTATTCGATGGGAAAGACGTACTTTATAAGAATTAGAGGTGAACTCTTATCGCGGGGCTTAGTTTTCACTAAGTTTCATGGGGAACTATAAGAAACCCTCGGTATAATAAGTTCTAGGCTGTTCTAATGGAAAGAACTGTTGCAATACATATGTTTACAACGTTTTAGAGCAAATAAAATCGTTTTATTCCATGCGAAAGGTGTACTTTATAAGAAATTAAGGTGAACTCTTATTGTAGGGCTAAGTTTTCACTAAGTTTCATGGGGAACTATAAGAAACCCGCGGTGTAATATGTTCAAGGCTGTTCCAATGGACAGAACAGTTGTAATACATATGTTTACAACGTTTTAGAGCAAACGGAATCGTTTTATTCCATGCGAAAGGCGTACTTTATAAGAAATTAAAGTGAACTCTTATTGCAGGGCTAGATTTTTACTAAAATTCATGGGGAACTATAACAAACCATCGGTGTAATAAGTTTTACGCTGTTCCAATGGACAGAACTGTTGTAATACAACGTTTTAGAGCAAATGGAATCGTTTTAGTCCATGCCAAAGGCTTACTTTATAAGAAATTGAAGTGAACTCTTATTGCGGGGCTAACCTTTCACTAAGTTTCATGGGGAACTATAAGAAACCCTCGGTATAATAAGTTCTAGGCTGTTCTAATGGAAAGAATTGTTGCAATACATATGTTTACAACGTTTTAGAGCAAAGGAAATCGTTTTCGTCCATGCGAAAGGCGAACTTTATAAGAATTTGAGGTAAACTCTTATTGCAGGGCAAAGCTTTCACTAAGTTTCATAGGGAACAATAAGAAACCGTAGGTGTAATAAGTTCTAGGCTGTTTCCATGGACATAACTGTTGTAATACGTATGTTTACAACGTTTTAGAGCAAACGGAATCGTTTTATTCGATGCATAAGGCGTACTTTATAAGAAATTAGGGTGAACTCTTATTGCAGGGCTAAGTTTTTACTAAGTTTTATGGGGAAATATAAGTAACGCTTGTTGTAATAAGTTCTAGGCTATTCGCATGGACAGAACAGTTTTAATACGTATGTTAACAACGTTTTAGAGCAAATGAAATCGTTTTATTCCAAGCGAAAGTCCTACTTTATAAGAAATTAATGTGAACTCTTATTGCAGGGCTACGTTTTCACTAAGTTTTATTGGGAACTATAAGAAACCCTCGGTTTAATAAGTTCTACGCTTTTCCCATGGACAGAAAATTTGTAATACATATGTTTACAACGTTTTAGAGCAAACGGAATCGTTTTATTCCATGCGAAAGGCGTACTTTATAAGAAATTAAGGTGAACTCTTATTGCAGGTCAAAGTTTTCACTAAGTTTCATAAGGAACTATAAGAAACCCTCGGTGTAATAAGTTCTATGCTGTTCCAATGGAAAGAACTGTTGTAATACGTATGTTTACAACGTTTAGAGCAAACGCAATCGTTTTTTCCCATTCAAAAAGCGTACTTTATAAGAAAGTGTGGTGATCTCTTATTGCAGGGCTAAATTTTCACTAAAATGCATGGGGAACTATAACAAACCCTCGGTGTAATAAGTTTTACGCTGTTCCAATGGACAGAATTGTTGTAATACATATGTTTACAACGTTTTAGAGCAAACGGAATCGTTTTAGTCCATGCAGAAGGCTTACTTTATAAGAAATTGAAGTGAACTCTTATTGCGGGGCTACGTTTTCACTAAGTTTCATGGGGAACTATAAGAAACCCTCGGTATAATAAGTTCTAGGCTGTTCCAATGGAAGGAACTGTTGCAATACATATGTTTACAACGTTTCAGAGCAAACGGAATTGTTTTAGTCCATGCAAAAGGCGTACTTTATGAGAAATTGAGGTAAACTCTTTTCGCGGGGGTAAGTTTTTACTAAGTCTCATGGAAAACAATAAGAAACCCTAGGTGTAATAAGTTCTAGGCTGTTTCCATGCTCAGAACTATTGTAATACGTATGTTTACAACGATTTAGAGCAAACGGAATCATTTTATTCGATGCGAAAGGCGTACTTTATAAGAAAGTGTCGTGATCTCTTATTGCAGGGCTAAATTTTCACTAAAATGCATGGGGAACTATAACAAACCCTCGGTGTAATAAGTTCTAGGCTGTTCCAATGGAAAGAGCTTTTGCAATACGTATGTTTTCAACGTTTTAGAGCAAACGGAATCGTTTTATTCGATGTGAAAGGCGTACTTTATAACAAATTAGGGTGAACTCTTATTGCAGGGCTAAGTTTTTACTAAGTTTCATGGGGAGATATGAGAAACGCTCGTTGTAATAAGTTCTAGGCTATTCGCATGGACAGAACAGTTGTAATACATATGTTAACAACGTTTTAGAGCAAGGGGAATCGTTTTCGTCCATGCGAAAGGCGAACTTTATAAGAATTTGAGGTAAATTCTTATTGCAGGGCAAAGTTTTCACTAAGTTTCATAGGGAACAATAAGAAACCCTAGGTGTAATAAGCTCTAGGCTGTTTCCATGGACAGAACAGTTGTAATAAGTATGTTTACAACGTTTTAGAGCAAACGGAATCGTCTTATTTGATGCGAAAGGCGTTCTTTATAAGAAATTAAGGTGAACTCTTATTGCAGGGCTAAATTTTTACTAAAATTCATGGGGAACTATAACAAACCATCGGTGTAATAAGTTTTACGCTGTTCCTATGGACAGAACTGTTGTAATACATATGTTTACAACGTTTTAGAGCAAACGGAATCGTTTTAGTCTATGCCAAAGGCTTACTTTATAAGAAATTGAAGTGAACTCTTATTGCGGGGCTAACTTTTCACTAAGTTTCATGGGGAACTATAAGAAACCCTCGTTATAATAAGTTCTAGGCTGTTCTAATGGAAAGAATTGTTGCAATACATATGTTTACAACGTTTTAGAGCAAAGGAAATCGTTTTCGTCCATGCGAAAGGCGAACTTTATAAGAATTTGAGGTAAACTCTTATCGCAGGGCAAAGTTTTCACTAAGTTTCATAGGGAACAATAAGAAACCCTAGGTGTAATAAGTTTTAGGCTGTTTCCATGGACAGAACTGTTGTAATACGTATGTTTACAACGTTTTAGAGCAAAGGGAATCGTTTTATTCGATGCATAAGGCGTACTTTATTAGAAATTAGGGTGAACTCTTATTGCGGGGCTAAGTTTTTACTAAGTTTTATGGGGAAATATAAGTAACGCTTGTTGTAATAAGTTCCAGGCTATTCGCATGGACAGAACAGTTGTAATACAAATGTTTACAACGTTTTAGAGCAAACGGAATCGTTTTATTCCATGCGAAAGGCGTACTTTATAAGAAATTAAGGTGAACTCTTATTGCAGGGCAAAGTTTTCACTAAGTTTAATGGGGAACTATAAGAAACCCTCGGTATAATAAGTTCTAGGCTGTTCCAATGGAAAGAACTGTTGCAATACATATGTTTACAACGTTTTAGAGCAAATGGAATCGTTTTCGTCCATGCGAAAGGCGAACTTTATAAGAATTTTAGGTAAACTCTTATTGCAGGGCAAAGTTTTCACTAAGTTTCATGTGGAACAATAAGAAACCCTCGGTGTAATAAGTTCTAGGCTGTTCCAATGGAAAGAGCTGTTGCAATACGTATGTTTTCAACGTTTTAGAGCAAACGGAATCGTTTTATTCGATGTGAAAGGCGTACTTTATAACAAATTAGGGTGAACTCTTATTGCAGGGCTAAGTTTTTACTAAGTTTCATGGGGAGATATGAGAAACGCTCGTTGTAATAAGTTCTAGGCTATTCGCATGGACAGAACAGTTGTAATACATATGTTAACAACGTTTTAGAGCAAGGGGAATCGTTTTCGTCCATGCGAAAGGCGAACTTTATAAGAATTTGAGGTAAATTCTTATTGCAGGGCAAAGTTTTCACTAAGTTTCATAGGGAACAATAAGAAACCCTAGGTGTAATAAGCTCTAGGCTGTTTCCATGGACAGAACAGTTGTAATAAGTATGTTTACAACGTTTTAGAGCAAACGGAATCGTCTTATTTGATGCGAAAGGCGTTCTTTATAAGAAATTAAGGTGAACTCTTATTGCAGGGCTAAATTTTTACTAAAATTCATGGGGAACTATAACAAACCATCGGTGTAATAAGTTTTACGCTGTTCCTATGGACAGAACTGTTGTAATACATATGTTTACAACGTTTTAGAGCAAACGGAATCGTTTTAGTCTATGCCAAAGGCTTACTTTATAAGAAATTGAAGTGAACTCTTATTGCGGGGCTAACTTTTCACTAAGTTTCATGGGGAACTATAAGAAACCCTCGGTATAATAAGTTCTAGGCTGTTCTAATGGAAAGAATTGTTGCAATACATATGTTTACAACGTTTTAGAGCAAAGGAAATCGTTTTCGTCCATGCGAAAGGCGAACTTTATAAGAATTTGAGGTAAACTCTTATCGCAGGGCAAAGTTTTCACTAAGTTTCATAGGGAACAATAAGAAACCCTAGGTGTAATAAGTTCTAGGCTGTTTCCATGGACAGAACTGTTGTAATACGTATGTTTACAACGTTTTAGAGCAAAGGGAATCGTTTTATTCGATGCATAAGGCGTACTTTATTAGAAATTAGGGTGAACTCTTATTGCGGGGCTAAGTTTTTACTAAGTTTTATGGGGAAATATAAGTAACGCTTGTTGTAATAAGTTCCAGGCTATTCGCATGGACAGAACAGTTGTAATACAAATGTTTACAACGTTTTAGAGCAAACGGAATCGTTTTATTCCATGCGAAAGGCGTACTTTATAAGAAATTAAGGTGAACTCTTATTGCAGGGCAAAGTTTTCACTAAGTTTAATGGGGAACTATAAGAAACCCTCGGTATAATAAGTTCTAGGCTGTTCCAATGGAAAGAACTGTTGCAATACATATGTTTACAACGTTTTAGAGCAAATGGAATCGTTTTCGTCCATGCGAAAGGCGAACTTTATAAGAATTTTAGGTAAACTCTTATTGCAGGGCAAAGTTTTCACTAAGTTTCATGTGGAACAATAAGAAACCCTTGGTGTAATAAGTTCTAGGCTGTTTCAATGGACAGAACTGTTGTAATACGTATGTTTACAACGTTTTAGAGCAAACGGAATCGTTTTATTCGATGCGAAAGGCGTACTTTATAAGAAATTAGGGTGAACTCTTATTGCGGGGCTAAGTTTTTACTAAGTTTCATTGGGAAATATAAGAAACGCTCGTTGTAATAAGTTCTAGGCTATTCGCATGGACAGAACAGTTGTAATACGTATGTTAACAACGTTTTAGAGCAAATGAAATCGTTTTATTCCAAGCGAAAGGCGTACTTTATAAGAAATTAAGGTGAACTCTTATTGCAGGGCTACGTTTTCACTAAGTTATATGGGTTACTATAAGAAACCCTCGGTGTAATAAGTTCTACGCTTTTCCCATGGACAGAACAGTTATAATACATATGTTTACAACGTTTTAGAGCAAACGGAATCGTTTTATTCCATGCGAAAGGCGTACTTTATAAGAAATTGAGGTTTATTCTTATTGCAGGGCAAAGTTTTCACTAAGTTTCATGGGGAACTATAAGAGACCCTCGGTGTAATAAGGTCTAGGCTGTTCCCATGGACAAAACTGTTGTAATATATATTTTTACAACGTTTTAGAGCAAACGGAATCGCTTTATTCGATGGGAAAGACGTACTTTATAAGAATTAGAGGTGAACTCTTATCGCGGGGCTTAGTTTTCACTAAGTTTCATGGGGAACTATAAGAAACCCTCGGTATAATAAGTTCTAGGCTGTTCTATTGGAAAGAACTGTTGCAATACATATGTTTACAACGTTTTAGAGCAAATAAAATCGTTTTATTCCATGCGAAAGGCGTACTTTATAAGAAATTAAGGTGAACTCTTATTGTAGGGCTAAGTTTTCACTAAGTTTCATTGGGAACTATAAGAAACCCGCGGTGTAATATGTTCAAGGCTGTTCCAATGGACAGAACAGTTGTAATACATATGTTTACAACGTTTTAGAGCAAACGGAATTGTTTTATTCCATGCGAAAGGCGTACTTTATAAGAAATTAAGGTGAACTCTTATTGCAGGGCTAAATTTTTACTAAAATTCATGGGGAACTATAACAAACCATCGGTGTAATAAGTTTTACGCTGTTCCAATGGACAGAACTGTTGTAATACAACGTTTTAGAGCAAATGGAATCGTTTTAGTCCATGCCAAAGGCTTACTTTATAAGAAATTGAAGTGAACTCTTATTGCGGGGCTAACCTTTCACTAAGTTTCATGGGGAACTATAAGAAACCCTCGGTATAATAAGTTCTAGGCTGTTCTAATGGAAAGAATTGTTGCAATACATATGTTTACAACGTTTTAGAGCAAAGGAAATCGTTTTCGTCCATGCGAAAGGCGAACTTTATAAGAATTTGAGGTAAACTCTTATTGCAGGGCAAAGTTTTCACTAAGTTTCATAGGGAACAATAAGAAACCGTAGGTGTAATAAGTTCTAGGCTGTTTCCATGGACATAACTGTTGTAATACGTATGTTTACAACGTTTTAGAGCAAACGGAATCGTTTTATTCGATGCATAAGGCGTACTTTATAAGAAATTAGGGTGAACTCTTATTGCAGGGCTAAGTTTTTACTAAGTTTTATGGGGAAATATAAGTAACGCTTGTTGTAATAAGTTCTAGGCTATTCGCATGGACAGAACAGTTTTAATACGTATGTTAACAACGTTTTAGAGCAAATGAAATCGTTTTATTCCAAGCGAAAGTCGTACTTTATAAGAAATTAATGTGAACTCTTATTGCAGGGCTACGTTTTCACTAAGTTTTATTGGGAACTATAAGAAACCCTCGGTTTAATAAGTTGTACGCTTTTCCCATGGACAGAAAAGTTGTAATACATATGTTTACAACGTTTTAGAGCAAACGGAATCGTTTTATTCCATGCGAAAGGCGTACTTTATAAGAAATTAAGGTGAACTCTTATTGCAGGGCTAAGTTTTCAATAAGTTTCATGAGGAACTATAAGAAACCCGCGGTGTAATATGTTCAAGGCTGTTCCCATGGGCAGAACTGTTGTAATACGTATGTTTACAACGTTTAGAGCAAACGGAATCGGTTTTTCCCATTCAAAAAGCGTACTTTATAAGAAAGTTTGGTAAACTCTTATTGCAGGGCTAAATTTTTACTAAAATTCATGGGGAACTATAACAAACCATCGGTGTAATAAGTTTTACGCTGTTCCTATGGACAGAACTGTTGTAATACATATGTTTACAACGTTTTAGAGCAAACGGAATCGTTTTAGTCCATGCCAATGGCTTACTTGATAAGAAATTGAAGTGAACTCTTATTGCCGGGCTAACTTTTCACTAAGTCTTATTGGGAACTATAATAAACCCTCGGTATAATAAGTTCTAGGCTGTTCTGATGGAAAGAACTGTTGCAATACATATGTTTACAACGTTTTAGAGCAAATGAAATCGTTTTATTCCATGCGAAAGGCGCACTTTATAAGAAATTAAGGTGAACTATTATTGTAGGGCTAAGTTTTCACTAAGTTTCATGGGGAACTATAAGAAACCCGCGGTGTAATATGTTCAAGGCTGTTCCCATGGACAGAACATTTGTAATACATATGTTTACAACGTTTTAGAGCAAACGGAATCGTTTTATTCCATGCGAAAGGCGTACTTTATAAGAAATTAAGGTGAACTCTTATTGCAGGGCTAAATTTTTACTAAAATTCATGGGGAACTATAACAAACCATCGGTGTAATAAGTTTTACGCTGTTCCAATGGACAGAACTGTTGTAATACAACGTTTTAGAGCAAATGGAATCGTTTTAGTCCATGCCAAAGGCTTACTTTATAAGAAATTGAAGTGAACTCTTATTGCGGGGCTAACCTTTCTCTAAGTTTCATGGGGAACTATAAGAAACCCTCGGTATAATAAGTTCTAGGCTGTTCTAATGGAAAGAATTGTTGCAATACATATGTTTACAACGTTTTAGAGCAAAGGAAATCGTTTTCGTCCATGCGAAAGGCGAACTTTATAAGAATTTGAGGTAAACTCTTATTGCAGGGCAAAGTTTTCACTAAGTTTCATAGGGAACAATAAGAAACCGTAGGTGTAATAAGTTCTAGGCTGTTTCCATGGACATAACTGTTGTAATACGTATGTTTACAACGTTTTAGAGCAAACGGAATCGTTTTATTCGATGCATAAGGCGTACTTTATAAGAAATTAGGGTGAACTCTTATTGCAGGGCTAAGTTTTTACTAAGTTTTATGGGGAAATATAAGTAACGCTTGTTGTAATAAGTTCTAGGCTATTCGCATGGACAGAACAGTTTTAATACGTATGTTAACAACGTTTTAGAGCAAATGAAATCGTTTTATTCCAAGCGAAAGTCGTACTTTATAAGAAATTAATGTGAACTCTTATTGCAGGGCTACGTTTTCACTAAGTTTTATTGGGAACTATAAGAAACCCTCGGTTTAATAAGTTCTACGCTTTTCCCATGGACAGAAAAGTTGTAATACATATGTTTACAACGTTTTAGAGCAAACGGAATCGTTTTATTCCATGCGAAAGGCGTACTTTATAAGAAATTAAGGTGAACTCTTATTGCAGGGCTAAGTTTTCAATAAGTTTCATGAGGAACTATAAGAAACCCGCGGTGTAATATGTTCAAGGCTGTTCCCATGGGCAGAACTGTTGTAATACGTATGTTTACAACGTTTAGAGCAAACGGAATCGGTTTTTCCCATTCAAAAAGCGTACTTTATAAGAAAGTTTGGTAAACTCTTATTGCAGGGCTAAATTTTTACTAAAATTCATGGGGAACTATAACAAACCATCGGTGTAATAAGTTTTACGCTGTTCCTATGGACAGAACTGTTGTAATACATATGTTTACAACGTTTTAGAGCAAACGGAATCGTTTTAGTCCATGCCAATGGCTTACTTGATAAGAAATTGAAGTGAACTCTTATTGCCGGGCTAACTTTTCACTAAGTCTTATTGGGAACTATAAGAAACCCTCGGTATAATAAGTTCTAGGCTGTTCTAATGGAAAGAACTGTTGCAATACATATGTTTACAACGTTTTAGAGCAAATGAAATCGTTTTATTCCATGCGAAAGGCGCACTTTATAAGAAATTAAGGTGAACTATTATTGTAGGGCTAAGTTTTCACTAAGTTTCATGGGGAACTATAAGAAACCCGCGGTGTAATATGTTCAAGGCTGTTCCCATGGACAGAACATTTGTAATACATATGTTTACAACGTTTTAGAGCAAACGGAATCGTTTTATTCCATGCGAAAGGCGTACTTTATAAGAAATTAAGGTGAACTCTTATTGCAGGGCTAAATTTTTACTAAAATTCATGGGGAACTATAACAAACCATCGGTGTAATAAGTTTTACGCTGTTCCTATGGACAGAACTGTTGTAATACATATGTTTACAACGTTTTAGAGCAAACGGAATCGTTTTAGTCTATGCCAAAGGCTTACTTTATAAGAAATTGAAGTGAACTCTTATTGCGGGGCTAACTTTTCACTAAGTTTCATGGGGAACTATAAGAAACCCTCGGTATAATAAGTTCTAGGCTGTTCTAATGGAAAGAATTGTTGCAATACATATGTTTACAACGTTTTAGAGCAAAGGAAATCGTTTTCGTCCATGCGAAAGGCGAACTTTATAAGAATTTGAGGTAAACTCTTATTGCAGGGCAAAGTTTTCACTAAGTTTCATAGGGAACAATAAGAAACCCTAGGTGTAATAAGTTCTAGGCTGTTTCCATGGACAGAACTGTTGTAATACGTATGTTTACAACGTTTTAGAGCAAAGGGAATCGTTTTATTCGATGCATAAGGCGTACTTTATTAGAAATTAGGGTGAACTCTTATTGCGGGGCTAAGTTTTTCCTAAGTTTTATGGGGAAATATAAGTAACGCTTGTTGTAATAAGTTCTAGGCTATTCGCATGGACAGAACAGTTGTAATACATATGTTTACAACGTTTTAGAGCAAACGGAATCGTTTTATTCCATGCGAAAGGCGTACTTTATAAGAAATTAAGGTGAACTCTTATTGCAGGGCAAAGTTTTCACTAAGTTTAATGGGGAACTATAAGAAACCCTCGGTATAATAAGTTCTAGGCTGTTCCAATGGAAAGAACTGTTGCAATACATATGTTTACAACGTTTTAGAGCAAATGGAATCGTTTTCGTCCATGCGAAAGGCGAACTTTATAAGAATTTTAGGTAAACTCTTATTGCAGGGCAAAGTTTTCACTAAGTTTCATGTGGAACAATAAGAAACCCTAGGTGTAATAAGTTCTAGGCTGTTTCCATGGACAGAACTGTTGTAATACGTATGTTTACAACGTTTTAGAGCAAACGGAATCGTTTTATTTGATGGGAAAGGCGTACTTTATAAGAAATTAGGGTGAACTCTTATTGCGGGGCTAAGTTTTTACTAAGTTTCATTGGGAAATATAAGAAACGCTCGTTGTAATAAGTTCTAGGCTATTCGCATGGACAGAACAGTTGTAATACGTATGTTAACAACGTTTTAGAGCAAATGAAATCGTTTTATTCCAAGCGAAAGGCGTACTTTATAAGAAATTAAGGTGAACTCTTATTGCAGGGCTAAGTTTTCACTAAGTTATATGGGTTACTATAAGAAACCCTCGGTGTAGTAAGTTCTACGCTTTTCCCATGGACAGAACAGTTATAATACATATGTTTACAACGTTTTAGAGCAAACGGAATCGTTTTATTCCATGCGAAAGGCGGACTTTATAAGAAATTAAGGTGAACTCTTATTGCAGGGCTAAGTTTTCACTAAGTTTCATGAAGAACTATAAGAAACTCTCGGTGTAATAAGTTCTAGGCTGTTTCCATGGACAGAACTGTTGTAAGACGTATGTTTATAACGTTTTGGAGCAAACAGAATCATTTTATTCCATGCGAAAGGCGTACTTTATAAGAAATTGAGGTCTAATCTTATTGCGGGGCTAAGTTTTCACTAAGTTTTATGGGGAACTATAAAAAACCCTCGGTGTAATAAGTTCTAGGCTGTTTCCATGGACAGAACTGTTGTAAGAGGTATGTTTATATCGTTTTAGAGCAAACAGAATCCTTTTATTCCATGCGAAAGGCGTACTTTATAAGAAATTGAGGTTTATTCTTATTGCAGGGCAAAGTTTTCACTAAGTTTCATGGGGAACTATAAGAGACCCTCGGTGTAATAAGGTCTAGGCTGTTCCCATGGACAAAACTGTTGTAATATATATTTTTACAACGTTTTAGAGCAAACGGAATCGCTTTATTCGATGGGAAAGACGTACTTTATAAGAATTAGAGGTGAACTCTTATCGCGGGGCTTAGTTTTCACTAAGTTTCATGGGGAACTATAAGAAACCCTCGGTATAATAAGTTCTAGGCTGTTCCAATGGAAAGAACTGTTGTATTACATATGTTTACAACGTTTTAGAGCAAATGGAATCGTTTTCGTCAATGCGAAAGGCGAACTTTATAAGAATTTAAGGTAAACTCTTATTGCAGGGCAAAGTTTTCACTAAGTTTCATGCGGAACAATAAGAAACCCTAGGTGTAATAAGTTCTAGGCTGTTTCCATGGACAGAACTGTTGTAATACGTATGTTTACAACGTTTTAGAGCAAACGGAATCGTTTTATTCGATGCGAAAGGCGTACTTTATAAGAAATTAGGGTGAACTCTTATTGCGGGGCTAAGTTTTTACTAAGTTTCAATGGGAAATATAAGAAACGCTCGTTGTAATAAGTTCTAGGCTATTCGCATGGACAGAACAGTTGTAATACGTATGTTAACAACATTTTAGAGCAAATGAAATCGTTTTATTCCAAGCGAAAGGCGTACTTTATAAGAAATTAAGGTGAACTCTTATTGCAGGGCTAAGTTTTCACTAAGTTATATCGGTTACTATAAGAAACCCTCGGTGTAATAAGTTCTACGCTTTTCCCATGGACAGAACAGTTGTAATACATATGTTTACAACGTTTTAGAGCAAACGGAATCGTTTTATTCCATGCAAAAGGCGTACTTTATAAGAAGTTAAGGTGAACTTTTATTGCGGGGCTAAGTTTTCACTAAGTTTTATGGGGAACTATAAGAAACCCTCGGTGTAATAAGTTCTAGGCTATTTCCATGGACAGAACTCTTGTAAGACGTATGTTTATAACGTTTTAGAGCAAACAGAATCCTTTTATTCCAATCGAAATGCGTACTTTATAAGAAATTTAGGTTTTTTCTTATTGCAGGGCAAAGTTTTCACTAAGTTTCATGGGGAACTATAAGAAACCCTCGGTGTAATAAGGTCTAGGCTGTTTCCATGGACAGAACTGTTGTAATACGTATGTTTACAACGTTTTAGAGCAAACGGAATCGTTTTATTCGATGCGAAAGGCGTACTTTATAAGAAATTAGGGTGAACTCTTATTGGGGGGCTAAGTTTTTACTAAGTTTCATGGGGAACTATAAGAAACACTCGGTGTAATAAGTTCTACGCTTTCCCCATTGACAGAACAGTTGTAATACGTATGTTTACAACGTTTTAGAGCAAACGGAATCGGATTATTCAATGCGAAAGGCGTACTTTATAAGAAATTAAGGTGAACTCTTATTGCGGGGCTAAGTTTTTCACCAAATTGCATGGGGAACTATAAGAAACTCGCGGTGTAATATGTTCTAGGCTGTTCCCATGGACAGAACTGTTGTAATACGTATGTTTACAACGTTTAGAGCAAACGGGATCGTTTTTTCCCATTTAAAAAGCGTACTTTATAAGAAATTATGGCGATCTCTTATTGCGGGGCTAAGTTTTCACTAAAATTCATGGGGAACTATCAGAAACCCTTAGTGTAATAAGTTTTATGCTGTTCCAATGGACAGAACTGTTGTAATATGTATGTTTACAACGTTTTAGAGCAAACGGAATCGTTTTAGTCCATGCCAAAGGCTTACTCTATAAGAAATTGAAGTGAACTCTTATTGCGGGGCTAATTTTTCACTAAGTTTATTTGGAAACTATAAAAAACCCTCGGTATAATAAGTTCTAGGCTGTTCCAATGGAAAGAACTGTTGCAATACATATGTTTACAACGTTTTAGAGCAAATGGAATCGTTTCCGTTCATGCGAAAGGCGAACTTTATAAGAATTTGTGGTAAACTCTTATTGCAGGGCAAAGTTTTCACTAAGTTTCATGGGGAACAATAAGAAACCCTAGGTGTAATAAGTTCTAGGCTGTTTCCATGGACAGAACTGTTGTAATACGTATGTTTACAAGTTTTTAGAGCAAACGGAATCGTTTTATTCGATGCGAAACCCGTACTTTATAAGAAATTTGGGTGAACTCTTATTGTGGGGCTAAATTTTTACTAAGTTTCATGGGGAAATATAATAAACGCTCGTTGTAATAAGCTCTAGGCTATTCGCATGGACAGAACAGTTGTAATACGTATGTTAACAACATTTTCGAGCAAACGGAATCGTTTTATTCCATGCAAAAGGCGTACTTTATAAGAAGTTAAGGTGAACTCTTATTGCGGGGCTAAGTTTTCACTAAGTTTTATGGGGAACTATAAGAAACCCTCGGTGTAATAAGTTCTAGGCTATTTCCATGGACAGAACTCTTGTAAGACGTATGTTTACAACGTTTTAGAGCAAACGGAATCGTTTTATTCGATGCGAAAGGCGTACTTTATAAGAAATTAGGGTGAACTCTTATTGCGGGGCTAAGTTTTTACTAAGTTTCAATGGGAAATATAAGAAACGCTCGTTGTAATAAGTTCTAGGCTATTCGCATGGACAGAACAGTTGTAATACGTATGTTAACAACATTTTAGAGCAAATGAAATCGTTTTATTCCAAGCGAAAGGCGTACTTTATAAGAAATTAAGGTGAACTCTTATTGCAGGGCTAAGTTTTCACTAAGTTATATCGGTTACTATAAGAAACCCTCGGTGTAATAAGTTCTACGCTTTTCCCATGGACAGAACAGTTGTAATACATATGTTTACAACGTTTTAGAGCAAACGGAATCGTTTTATTCCATGCAAAAGGCGTACTTTATAAGAAGTTAAGGTGAACTTTTATTGCGGGGCTAAGTTTTCACTAAGTTTTATGGGGAACTATAAGAAACCCTCGGTGTAATAAGTTCTAGGCTATTTCCATGGACAGAACTCTTGTAAGACGTATGTTTATAACGTTTTAGAGCAAACAGAATCCTTTTATTCCAATCGAAATGCGTACTTTATAAGAAATTTAGGTTTTTTCTTATTGCAGGGCAAAGTTTTCACTAAGTTTCATGGGGAACTATAAGAAACCCTCGGTGTAATAAGGTCTAGGCTGTTTCCATGGACAGAACTGTTGTAATACGTATGTTTACAACGTTTTAGAGCAAACGGAATCGTTTTATTCGATGCGAAAGGCGTACTTTATAAGAAATTAGGGTGAACTCTTATTGGGGGGCTAAGTTTTTACTAAGTTTCATGGGGAACTATAAGAAACACTCGGTGTAATAAGTTCTACGCTTTCCCCATTGACAGAACAGTTGTAATACGTATGTTTACAACGTTTTAGAGCAAACGGAATCGGATTATTCAATGCGAAAGGCGTACTTTATAAGAAATTAAGGTGAACTCTTATTGCGGGGCTAAGTTTTTCACCAAATTGCATGGGGAACTATAAGAAACTCGCGGTGTAATATGTTCTAGGCTGTTCCCATGGACAGAACTGTTGTAATACGTATGTTTACAACGTTTAGAGCAAACGGGATCGTTTTTTCCCATTTAAAAAGCGTACTTTATAAGAAATTATGGCGATCTCTTATTGCGGGGCTAAGTTTTCACTAAAATTCATGGGGAACTATCAGAAACCCTTAGTGTAATAAGTTTTATGCTGTTCCAATGGACAGAACTGTTGTAATATGTATGTTTACAACGTTTTAGAGCAAACGGAATCGTTTTAGTCCATGCCAAAGGCTTACTCTATAAGAAATTGAAGTGAACTCTTATTGCGGGGCTAATTTTTCACTAAGTTTATTTGGAAACTATAAAAAACCCTCGGTATAATAAGTTCTAGGCTGTTCCAATGGAAAGAACTGTTGCAATACATATGTTTACAACGTTTTAGAGCAAATGGAATCGTTTCCGTTCATGCGAAAGGCGAACTTTATAAGAATTTGTGGTAAACTCTTATTGCAGGGCAAAGTTTTCACTAAGTTTCATGGGGAACAATAAGAAACCCTAGGTGTAATAAGTTCTAGGCTGTTTCCATGGACAGAACTGTTGTAATACGTATGTTTACAAGTTTTTAGAGCAAACGGAATCGTTTTATTCGATGCGAAACCCGTACTTTATAAGAAATTTGGGTGAACTCTTATTGTGGGGCTAAATTTTTACTAAGTTTCATGGGGAAATATAATAAACGCTCGTTGTAATAAGCTCTAGGCTATTCGCATGGACAGAACAGTTGTAATACGTATGTTAACAACATTTTCGAGCAAACGGAATCGTTTTATTCCATGCAAAAGGCGTACTTTATAAGAAGTTAAGGTGAACTCTTATTGCGGGGCTAAGTTTTCACTAAGTTTTATGGGGAACTATAAGAAACCCTCGGTGTAATAAGTTCTAGGCTATTTCCATGGACAGAACTCTTGTAAGACGTATGTTTATAACGTTTTAGAGCAAACAGAATCCTTTTATTCCAATCGAAATGCGTACTTTATAAGAAATTGAGGTCTACTCTTATTGCGGGGCTAAGTTTTCACTAAGTTTTATGGGGAACTATTAGAAACCCTCGGTGTAATAAGTTCTAAGCTGTTTCCATGGACAGAACTGTTGTAAGAGGTATTTCTATAACGTTTTAGAGCAAACAGAATACTTTTATTCCATGCGAAAGGCGTACTTTATAAGAAATCTAGGTTTTTTCTTATTGCAGGGCAAAGTTTTCACTAAGTTTCATGGGGAACTATAAGAAACCCTCGGTGTAATAAGGTCTAGGCTGTTCCAATGGACAAAACTGTTGTAATACGTATCTTTACAACGTTTTAGAGCAAACGGAATCGCTTTATTCCATGGGAAAGATGTACTTTATAAGAAAAAGAGGTGAAGTCTTATCGCGGGGCTTAGTTTTCACTAAGTTTCATTGGGAACTATAAGAAACCCTCGGTGTTATAAGTTCTAGGCTGTTCCCATGGACAGAGCTGTTGTAATATGTATGTATACAACGTTTTAGAGCCAGCAGAATCATTTTATTCCATGCGAAAGGCGTACTTTATAAGAAATTGAGATGAACCCTCATTGCTTGGCTAAGGTTTTACTAAGTTTCATGGGGAACCATAAGAAACCCTCAGTTTAATAAGTTCTAGGTTGTTCCCATGAACAGAACTGTTGTAATACGTATGTTTACAACGTTTTAGGGCAGAAGGAATCGTTTTATCTCATGCGAAAGGCGTAATATATAAGAATTAGAGGTGAACTCTTATCGCGGGGCTAAGTTTTCACTAAGTTTCATGGGGAACTATTAGAAACCCTCGGTGTAATAAGCTCTAGGCAGTTCCCATGGACAGAATTGTTGTAATACGTATGTTTACAACGTTTTAAAGCAAATGGAATCGTTTTATTCCATGCAAAAGGCGTACTTTATAAAAAAGTGAGGTAAACTCTTATTGCAGGGCAAATTTTCCACTTGGTTTCACGGGAAACTATAAGAAACCCTGAGTTTAATAAGTTCTAGGCTGTTCCCATGGACAGAACTGTTGTAATACGTATGTTTACAACGTTTTAGAGCAAACGGAATCGTTTTATTTCATGCAAAAGACGTACCATATAAGAATTACAGGTGAACTCTTATCGCAGGGCTTAAATCTCACTAAGTTTCATGGGGAACTATAAGAAACCCTCGGTGTAATAAGGTCTAGGCTGTTTCCATGGACAGAACAGTTGTAATACGTATGTTAAGACTGTTTTAGAGCAAATGGAATTGTTTTATTCCAAGCGAAAGGCGTACTTTATAAGAAAATAAGGTGAACTCTTATTGCGGGGCTAAGTTTTCACTAAGTTTTATGGGGAAATATAAGAAACCCTCGGTGTAATAAGTTCTACGCTTTTCCGATGAAAAGAACAGTTGTTATACATATGTTTACAACGTTTTAGAGCAAATGGAATCGTTTTATTCCAAGCGAAAGGCGTACTTTATAAGAAAATAAGGTGAACTCTTATTGCGGGGCTAAGTTTTCACTAAGTCTCATTGGGAACTATAAGAAACCCTCGGTGTAATAAGGTCTAGGCTGTAGCCATGGACAGAACTGTTATAAGACGTATGTTTACAACGTTTTAAAGCAAATGGAATCGTTTTATTCCATGCAAAAGGCGTACTTTATAAAAAAGTGAGGTGAACTCTTATTGCAGGGCAACTTTTCCACTTGGTTTCACGGGAAACTATAAGAAACCCTGAGTTTAATAAGTTCTAGGCTGTTCCCATGGACAGAACTGTTGTAATACGTATGTTTACAACGTTTTAGAGCAAACGGAATCGTTTTATTTCATGCAAAAGACGTACCATATAAGAATTACAGGTGAACTCTTATCGCAGGGCTTAAATCTCACTAAGTTTCATGGGGAACTATAAGAAACCCTCGGTGTAATAAGGTCTAGCCTGTTCCCATGGACAGAACTGTTGTAATACATATGTTTACAACGTTTTAGAGCAAACGGAATCGTTTTATTCCATGCAAAAGGCGTACTTTATAAGAAGTTAAGGTGAACTCTTATTGCGGGGCTAAGTTTTCACTAAGTTTTATGGGGAACTATAAGAAACCCTCGGTGTAATAAGTTCTAGGCTACTTCCATGGACAGAACTCTTGTAAGACGTATGTTTATAACGTTTTAGAGCAAACAGAATCCTTTTATTCCGATCGAAATGCGTACTTTATAAGAAATTGAGGTCTACTCTTATTGCGGGGCTAAGTTTTCACTAAGTTTTATGGGGAACTATTAGAAACCCTCGGTGTAATAAGTTCTAAGCTGTTTCCATGGACAGAACTGTTGTAAGAGGTATTTTTATAACGTTTTAGAGCAAACAGAATGCTTTTATTCCATGCGAAAGGCGTACTTTATAAGAAATCTAGGTTTTTTCTTATTGCAGGGCAAAGTTTTCACTAAGTTTCATGGGGAACTATAAGAAACCCTCGGTGTAATAAGGTCTAGGCTGTTCCAATGGACAAAACTGTTGTAATACGTATCTTTACAACGTTTTAGAGCAAACGGAATCACTTTATTCCATGGGAAAGATGTACTTTATAAGAATTAGAGGTGAACTCTTATCGCGGGGCTTAGTTTTCACTAAGTTTCATGGGGAACTATAAGAAACCCTCGGTGTTATAAGTTCTAGGCTGTTCCCATGGACAGAGCTGTTGTAATATGTATGTATACAACGTTTTAGAGCCAGCAGAATCATTTTATTCCATGCGAAAGGCGTACTTTATAAGAAATTGAGATGAACCCTCATTGCTTGGCTAAGGTTTTACTAAGTTTCATGGGGAACCATAAGAAACCCTCAGTTTAATAAGTTCTAGGTTGTTCCCATGAACAGAACTGTTGTAATACGTATGTTTACAACGTTTTAGGGCAAAAGGAATCGTTTTATCTCATGCGAAAGGCGTAATATATAAGAATTAGAGGTGAACTCTTATCGCGGGGCTAAGTTTTCACTAAGTTTCATGGGGAACTATTAAAAACCCTCGGTGTAATAAGTTCTAGGCAGTTCCCATGGACAGAACTGTTGTAATACGTATGTTTACAACATTTTAGAGCAAATGGAATCGTTTTAGTCCATGCCAAAGGCGTACTTTATAAGAAATTAAGGTGAACTCTTATTGCAGGGCTAAGTTTTCACTAAGTTTCATGGGGAACTATAAGAAACCCTCGGTATAATAAGTTCTAGGCTGTTCCAATGGAAAGAACTGTTGCAATACATATGTTTACAACGATTTAGAGCAAATTGAATCGTTTTCGTCCATGCGAAAGGCGAACTTTATAAGAATTTGAGGTAAACTCTTATTGCAGGGCAAACTTTTCATTAAGTTTCATGGGGAACAATAAGAAACCCTAGGTGTAATGAGTTCTAGGCTGTTTCCATGGACAGAACAGTTGTAATACGTATGTTAAGACTGTTTTAGAGCAAATGGAATTGTTTTATTCCAAGCGAAAGGCGTACTTTATAAGAAAATAAGGTGAACTCTTATTGCGGGGCTAAGTTTTCACTAAGTTTTATGGGTAAATATAAGAAACCCTCGGTGTAATAAGTTCTACGCTTTTCCGATGAAAAGAACAGTTGTTATACATATGTTTACAACGTTTTAGAGCAAATGGAATCGTTTTATTCCAAGCGAAAGGCGTACTTTATAAGAAAATAAGGTGAACTCTTATTGCGGGGCTAAGTTTTCACTAAGTTTTATGGGGAAATATAAGAAACCCTCGGTGTAATAAGTTCTACGCTTTTCCGATGAAAAGAACAGTTGTTATACATATGTTTACAACGTTTTAGAGCAAACGGAATCGTTTTATTCCATGCGAAAGGCGTACTTTATAAGAAATTGAGGTGAACTCTTATTGCAGGGCTAAGTTTTCACTAAGTTTCATTGGGAACTATAAGAAACCCTCGGTGTAATAAGGTCTAGGCTGTAGCCATGGACAGAACTGTTATAAGACGTATGTTTACAACGTTTTAAAGCAAATGGAATCGTTTTATTCTATGCAAAAGGCGTACTTTATAAAAAAGTGAGGTGAACTCTTATTGCAGGGCAACTTTTCCACTCGGTTTCACGGGAACCTATAAGAAACCCTGAGTTTAATAAGTTCTAGGCTGTTCCCATGGACAGAACTGTTGTAATACGTATGTTTACAACGTTTTAGAGCAAACGGAATCGTTTTATTTCATGCGAAAGACGTACCATATAAGAATTACAGGTGAACTCTTATCGCAGGGCTTAAATCTCACTAAATTTCATGGGGAACTATAAGAAACCCTCGGTGTAATAAGGTCTAGCCTGTTCCCATGGACAGAACTGTTGTAATACATATGTTTACAACATTTTAGAGCAAACGGTATCGTTTTATTCCATGCGAAAGAGGTACTTTATAAGAATTAGAGGTGAACTCTTATCGCGGGGCTTAGTTTTCACTAAGTTTCATGGGGAACTATAAGAAACCCTCGGTGTTATAAGTTCTAGGCTGTTCCCATGGACAGAGCTGTTGTAATATGTATGTATACAACGTTTTAGAGCTAGCAGAATCGTTTTATTCCATACGAAAGGCGTACTTTATAAGAAATTTAGGTGAACCCTTATTGCGGGGCTAAGGTTTCACTAAGTTTTATGGGGAACCATAAGAAACCCTCAGTTTAATAAGTTCTAGGCTGTTCCCATGGACAGAACTGTTGTTATACGTATGTTTACAACTTTTTAGAGCAAACAAAATCCTTTTATTCCGTGCGAAAGGCATATTTCATAAGAAATTGAGGTCTAATCTTATGGCGGGGCTAAGTTTTCACTAAGTTTCTTGGGGAAGTATAAGAAACCCTCGGTGTAATAAGGTCTAGGCTGTTCCCATGGACAGAATTGTTGTAATATGTATGTTTACTACGTTCTAGAGCAAACGGAATCGTTGTATTCCATGCGAAAGACGTACTTTATAAGAGTTAGAGGTGAAGTCTTATCGCAAGGCTAATTTTTCACTTTGTTTCATGGGGAACTATAAAAAACCCTCGGTATAATAAGTTTTTGGCTGTTCCCATGGACAGAATTGTTGTAATATGTATGTTTACTACGTTCTAGAGCAAACGGAATCGTTTTATTCCATGCGAAAGGCGTACTTTATAAGAAATTAACGTAAACTCTTATTGCGGGGCTAAGTTTTCACTAAGTTTTATTGGGAAGTATAAGAAACCCTCGGTGTAAGAAGTTCCTATCTGTTCTCATGGACAGAACTGTTGTAATACGTATGTTTATAACATTTTAGAGCAAACGGAATCGTTTTATTCAATGCGAAAGGTGTACTTTATAAGAAATTGAAGTGAACTCTTATTGCGGGGCTTAATTTTTCACCAAGTTTCATGGGGAACTATAAGAAACTCGCAGTGTAATATGTTCTAGGCTGTTCCCATGGACAGAACTGTTGCAATACGTATTTTTACAACGTTTAGAGCAAACGGGATCGTTTTTTCCCATTTAAAAAGCGTACTTTATAAGAAATTGTGGCAATCTCTTATTGCAGGGCTAAGTTTTCACTAAAATTCATGGCGAACTATAACAAACTCTCGGTGTAATAAGTTTTACGCTGTTCCAATGGACAGAACTGTTGTAATACATATGTTTACAAGGTTTTAGAGGAAACGGAATTGTTTTAGTCCATGCGAAAGGCTTACTTTATAAGAAATTGAAATGAACTCTTATTGCGGGGCAAAGTTTTCACTAAGTTTCATAGGGAACTATAAGAAACCCTCGGTATAATAAGTTCTAGGCTGTTCCAATGGACAGAACTGTGCAATACATATGTTTACAACGTTTTAGAGCAAACGGAATCGTTTTAGTCCATACGAAAGGCGAGCTTTATAAGAATTCGAGGTAAACTCTTATTGCGGGGCAAAGTTTTCACTAAGTTTCATGGGGAACAATAAGAAACCCTAGGTGTAATAAGTTCTAGGCTGTTTCTATGGTCAGAATTGTTGTAATACGTATGTTTACAACGTTTTAGAGGGAACAGAATCGTTTTATTCCATGCGAAAGGTGTACTTTATAAGAAATTAAGGTGAACTCTTATTGCGAGGCAAATTTTTTACTAAGTTTCATGGGGAACTATAAGAAACCCTCCGTGTAATAAGTTCTAGGCTGTTCCAATGGACAGAACTGTTGCAATACATATTTTTACAACGTTTTAGAGCAAACGGAATCGTTTTAGTCCATGCGAAAGGCGAACTTTATAAGAAATTGAGGTGAACCCTTATTGCGGGGCTAAGGTTTCACTAAGTTTCATGGGGAACCATAAGAAACCCTCAGTTTAATAAATTCTAGGCTGTTCCCATGGATAGAACTGTTGTAATACGTATGTTTACAACGTTTTAGAGCAAACGGAATCGTTTTATTCCATGCGAAAGGCGAACTTTATAAGAATTTGAGGTAAACTCTTATTGCAGGGCAAAGTTTTCACTAACTTTCTTTGGAAACTATAAGAAAACCTCGGTTTAATAAGTTCTAGGCTGTTCCCATGGACAGAACTGTTGTAATATGTATGTTTACTACGTTCTAGAGCAAACGGAATCGTTTTATTCCATGCGAAAGGCGTACTTTATAAAAAATTGAGGTGAACCCTTATTGCGGGGCTAAGGTTTAACTAAGTTTCATGGGGAACCATAAGAAACCCTCAGTTTAATAAGTTCTTGGCTGTTCCCATGGACAGAGCTGTTGTAATATGTATGTATACTACGTTTTAGAGCTAGCAGAATCGTTTTATTCCATGCAAAAGGCGTACTTTATAAGAAATTGAGGTGAACCCTTATTGCGAGGCAAAGTTTTCACTAAGTTTCATGGGGAACCATAAGAAACCCTCAGTTTAATAAGTTCTAGGTTGTTCCCATGGGCAGAACTGTTGTAATACGTATGTTTACAACGTTTTAGAGCAAACGGAATCGTTGTACTCCATGCGAAAGACGTACTTTATAAGAATTAGAGTTGAACTCTTATCACAGGGCTAATTTTTCACTATGTTTCATGGGGAACTATAAAAAACCCTGGGTATAATAAGTTTTAGGCTGTTCCCATGGACAGAATTGTTGTAATATGTTTGTTTACTACGTTCTAGAGCAAACGGAATCATTTTATTCCATGCGAAAGGCGTACTTTATAAGAAATTGAGGTGAACCCTTATTGCGGGGCTAAGGTTTCACTAAGTTTCATGGGGAACCATAAGAAACCCTCAGTTTAATAAGTTCTAGGCTGTTCCGATGGATAGAACTGTTGTAATACGTATGTTTACGACGTTTTAGAGCAAATGGAATCGTTGTATTCCATGCGAAAGGCGTACTTCATAAGAAATTGAGGTGAAATCTCTTTCACAGAACATATTAAATCTACAATCTCCAAGACAAGAAAAGGCATTGGTTTGCTTAAGTGTCCCTTCAAGTATCTTCCTAGACGTACCCTGAATGAACTGTACAGGCTCTATGTGAGGCCTCACCTGGATTCCGGAGTTGTTATCTACCATATCCCACTTAAAATATGTGAATAATAATGATAATAATAATAATAATAATAATAATAAAACGAATATTTATACAGGATGTACACTTCAACTAAACTGCTGTTATTAATGTGTGTCCTGTGCCCTATGCCTTAACGTTACTGCCCTAAATATTTACAATTAAAAAAATGTACAGGTATATAAAATAATACAGATTAATAAAAAGAGAAAAGATTATTGTTTATGTTTATGTCCAGAGCTTCTGATGTTATATTTTATTTAAAATGTTCTTTAAGTTGTTTCTCAAATTCACTGTAACTCTCAATATTACGAATATCGAGCGGTAATTCGTTGTACACTATTGCACTCATATACATAAATGATTTTCTGGCGTACTCTGTTTTTATCCTTGGTAGTTTTAACGTATAATTATTGTTTCGAGTCTGCTTTTCATGCCTTTGCAACGTGAAATGATTCTGCAACTGATCACATGTGTCCTTCTCTATGCATTTTCGTACAAGCTTGCATGTCCTGGTCTTGTTTGCATTGACGACTGAAATAAGCTTCTGGTTTGGTGTTACATCTCGAGAGACTATTTTGATGGCACGTGTGTGGATTGATGAGAGCCTGCTCAACTGGGTATTGGTGTATTTCAAATGTAGTATGCCACAGTATGTGAATGTTGGTAGTATCATTGATTGATAGATTGTGGCAGCTGTGGCTTGATCAAGATACGATCTTATTTTTGCTAATAGTCTTAGCCTAGAAGACGCTTTTTTGTAACAGGTGTTGAAATTCGAGTTCAGGTTTAGCGAGCTATCTACGCGAACACCAAGATATTTGTATTCCACTGTGTTGTTGATGACAGTTTGATTCGACAGTTTGACTTCGAGTGGCTCAGTTTGCTTGGCAATCCTTTGCGACGTGCCGAAGAGAAGGGATTCTGTTTTACCTTTCTTCAAATTTAGAACCAGTTCGTTGCTCTTTAGCCAGTCTACTAAACAATCCATGTCCTTTGACAGTTTGACGTTGATAGACTGTACGTCCTTGCCAGCCACATACAAGACTGTGTCGTCAGCATATTTCAAGATGCTCGAATGATCAATTACGTCTACAACATCATTGAGCAATATCAAGAATAATAAAGGACCCAATATTAACCTCTGTGGTACTCCTGTCAGCAATGCATGCTCCTTAGAAAGACAACCGTTATAGGCTACTTTTGCTTTCCGAGAGAAAAGGTAATCCTTGAACCACTCTAGCTCTTTGCCTTCAATACCATAAAGAGGGAGTTTATTTAGCAACATTGCGTGACTTACGGTGTCGAAAGCTTTGCTAAGGTCCACAAATATCAATCCAACCAATCTGCCTTTATCAACGTTGTCTCTAATGCTATCCAGCAATATAGTTGCTGCGTATTCCGTGGATAGTTTCGGCCTGAAGCCAAACTGAGACTTTGAAAGCAAATTGTTCTTGTCAAGATAGGTTATGAGTTGGCGATGAATGATTTTTTCAATGACTTTAGAAATCACAGGTAGCACCGATATTGGTCTATAATTATCTGGGTAAGAGTTCACGCCAGACTTATGGGTTGGAATTACCTTTGTCGCCTTCCAGTCAGTTGGAAAGATGCTGGTTTTCAGCGACAAATTCATTAAGTGTGCTAATGGTGCAGATATCAGTTCAGCTGAATCTTTGATAAGGCCTGGTGGTAGATCGTCTAATCCTGTTGCTTTATTTCTTTTTACTGACTTCAGCTGTTTTTCAACTTCATGCCGCGATACTACGTTGAATATGAAATTTTGATCAGTTTTCTTTGACATTTTCGATGGCATTTTCCAACTAAAATTACATAATGGAAAGGCCTTCTCCTTTGAGGTTGTTACGATGCTTGTAAAAAACGAACAGAAAGCGTCGGAGAAGACGTGTGAATCTCTTATTTTGACACCGTCAACATCCAATGTTTTCATAGCCTCCCTTTCGTTTGTTTTGGTGGGATATATTGATTTCAATGCCCTCCAAAATTTATTTGGATCATTGGCACCTTCCTTCAGTAATTTCTTGTGGTAGTCGGACTTTGCTTTCTTGACTGCAATATTGACTTCATTTCTCTTTTGCTTATATGCAGAAATGTCGGGTTCTTTCCTTGTACGCCTTGATCTCCTGAGCAGTTTATCTCTATCATTCATGAGAGCCTTTACCCCATTGTCAAGCCATGGAGCTGGTTTACCTCTGACCTTTTTTGATATCACTGGAGCATTACGCCCGAAAATATCAGAAAGAATGTGTTTCATTTTCGCCCATACCTCGTTTACATTTCTCTGGCTATAGAATGTTGTCCAGTCAACTTTCTTCAACTCGAATTTCATGTTTTCAGCATTATAAGTCTTGTAGTCACGGCAGGTGATCAGCCTCGGATTGAAACGGCTGTTGTTGATTTTGCGAACGCAGCCAGGCATGTCGTGGTCACCTATGCTAGTTCCTATGACATCAGTGCTAGCGATATTTGCTGGATTATTTGTAAGAATGATATCAATTAATGTTCTTGTTGTCTCCGTTATTCTCGTGGGCTTTTCGATTGTTTGTTTTAAACCAAATAGTTCGAAAACTGATTTTAAATCTTTATTGTCACCGGGAACGAGAAAATTAACATTCATGTCCCCAAGGACTATCATCTCCTTTGACCCCTCGGATGCCTTTGTTATCATTGAATTGAATACTGAATTGAAATCTTTATGTAGGTATTTAGAAGTGTCTGAAGGCCTGTAAATGGTTGAAACTAGAATTCCTTTGCAATGTTGACGACTAGGCCAGATTTCAATCCAAACAGATTCAATTTCCTCCACCTCTAGATCCTTTCGGCGGTCCCAAGTAACATCTTCAGAAATATAAACGCCAACACCCCCACCCTTTCCAGCCTTTCGTGGTCTGCTAACAAATGAGTAGCCAGGAATATTGTAAAATGCACGATGCTCGTCATCACTTTCGATATGAGTTTCGCTGAGTGTCAAAACATCGATACCGCGAAAGGTTTGGAGTAATACAGATACCAGGTTTATGTTTGAAGACAAACCCCGCACATTTTGATGGAAAATCTTTATTCCCCGCTTTCCAAGTAGAAAGTTCATTTCAGGACTATTTCTGGTTATATCATTCTGACAAATTGGGCCAGGGCATCTTTCAATGTCACCACAAAGGAGTAGCAGCATGCAGATAAAAACATTGAGCCTTGCGCTTCGATGGTAAACAGCATACTTTCCACGCCTTGACTGCCATAAACTCGAAATAATATAGGATTCTTGGGTGTTGATAAGTTGTTTCCCTTCAATGGACAATCCAATTGTGTCTGAGGAGACGAAAGCGATTTTTTTCACCTGAAAACTCAAGATAATAAGAAGAAAGATCGGAGCGAGCCTAAACACGTCCGCCATCTTCCAGTCGAAATTTTGTCTTTGAATTTACTAATAAAAATATTTTACCGAGTCTAATGGAAAAACTAGAGTCTGTTCAATATTCTGCTGCTCTAGCTGTATCAGGAACATGGAAGGGTACATCCCGTGAAAAGGTATATAACGATCTTGGGTGGGAATCACTAAGTTCCAGAAGATGGAGTAGACGTCTGACATTACTTTATAAGATCGTGAATAACCTCACACCGTTATACATGAAAAAACCAATTTCACCTCTTCACCAATCGCAGTATTTCCTTTGCGACCAAGATTCAGTAAGGCGGATAAAGGCAAGAACAGAAAAATTCCAGGCTAGCTTTTACCCTAACAGTATCTTACAGTGCAATAAACTTAAACCCGAAATTAGACACTCGCAATCTGTTGCTATCTTCAAATAATTCGCCCCCCTCCAAAACCTGTCTTTGGGATCCATGACCCGATAGGAATATCATATATTTTTCAATTAAGGGTTGGTCTCAGTAAACTTAATTTTCACAAATTCAATCACAATTTCAGAGACACTGTTAGCCCTATGTGTCCAACAAATGACGGGGTTGAGGACACGGAGCACTTTTTGTTACTTTGCCCTTCCTTTGACATTCAACGTCAAGATCTTCTCGCTGGAGTTTCGGCAGTTCTACAACATTTTTGGAAGTTAATACTCTTTCTAACAATGCTTTTATACAAGTCTTATTATATGGTGATGAAAAACTTCCCATTCATATTAATAGAAATATACTCAAGCTGACTCTATCGTTCATCCACCAAACAGGTAGATTTAACTAACATAGTACCATCACACCCTTTGCTATACGCCTTGCAACAACCAAACCACTTCTTAACATTCCTTGTTAGTTGTAGTATTTTGTACTTGTAATCCTTGTCATTGTAATTTAATTAATTGTTTTATGTAATGGCCCTGGGATAGCCATAAACTTTTGCTTCCCATGGTATCGTCCCTGTTACGTTTATTTGTGTAATTTGCCTTGTAAGATTTTACTCATTATATATATATAAAGAGGAAAAAAAACTCTTATTGCGGGGTTAAGTTTTCACCAAGTATCATGGAGAACGATAAGAAAACCCTCCATGTAATAAGTTCTAGGCTTGTTTATGGACAGAACTGTTGTAATACGTATGTTTAAAACGTTTTAGAGCAAACTGAATTCTTATATTCCATGCGAAAGGCGTACTTTATAAGAAATTGAGGTTTATTCTTATTGCAGGGCAAAGTTTTCACCAAGTTTGATGGGGAACTATAAGAAAGCCTCGGTGTAATAAGTTCTACGCTGTTCCCATGGACAGAACTGTTGTAATAGGTATGTATTCAACGTTTAAGAGCAAGCAGAATCGTTTTGTTTAATGCAAAAGGCGTACTTTATAAGAAAGTGAGGTGAACTCTTATTGCGGGGCTAAGTTTCCACTAAGTCTCATTGGGAACTATAAGAAACCCTCGATGTAATAAGGTCTAGGCTGTTCCCATGCACAGAACTGTTGTAATACGTATGTTTACAACGTTTAGAGCAAACGAAAACGTTTTTTCCCATTCAAAAAGCGTACTTTATAAGAAAGTGTGGTGATCTCTTATTGCAGGGCTAACTTTTCACTAAAATTCATGGGGAACTTTAACAAACCCTCGGTGTAACATGTTTTACGCTGTTCCAATGGACAGAATTGTTGTAATATATATGTTTACAACAACGTTTTAGAGCAAACGGAATCGTGTTATTCCATGTTAAAGGCGTACTTTATAAAAAAGTGAGATGAACTCTTATTGCAGGGCAACTTTTCCAATCGGTTTCACGGGAAACTATAAGAAACCCTCAGTTTAATAAGTTCTAGGCTGTTCCCATGGACAGAACTGTTGTAATATGTATGTTTACAACGTTTTAGAGCAAACGGAATAGTTTTATTTCATGCGAAAGGCGTACTATATAAGAATTGCAGGTGAACTCTTATCGCAGGGATTAGTTTTCACTAATTTCATGGGGAACTATAAGAAACCCTCGGTGTAATAAGTTCTAGGCTGTTCCCATGGACAGAACTGTTGTAATACGTATGTTTACAACATTTTAGAGCAAACGGAATCGTTTTATTCCATGCGAAAGGCGTTCTTTATAAGAAATTGAAGTGAACTTTTATTGCGGGGCTAAGTTTTTCACCAAGTTTCATGGGGAACTATAAGAAACCCGCGGTGCAATATGTTCTAGGCTGTTCCCATGGGCAGAACTGTTGTAATACGTTGTTTACAACCTTTAGAGCAAACGGAATCGTTTTTCCCCATTCAAAAAGCGTACTTTATAAGAAAGTGTGGTGAACTCTTATTGCAGGGCAACTTTTCCACTCGGTTTCACGAGAAACTATAAGAAACCCTCAGTTTAATAAGTTCTAGGCTGTTCCCATGGACAGAACTGTTGTAATACGTATGTTTACAACGTTTTAGAGCAAACAGAATCGTTTTATTCCATGCGAAAACTTCAAACTTCAAACTTCAAACTTCAAACTTCAAATTATTTTTTCAGCATAAAATTAATTAATTACAATTATAAATTTGTGTAACCTATTTATACCTAATAACAAAAATTTACAGAGACATATTCGTTTAGTTAACAGATGATTACTACTGTAATTAAAAAATTTTAGGCTGATGGACACATGGAAAGAACTTTGGGCAAGCTATCGAGCCATGTGTCCATTTTGATGCATTTTTCATACAATTATAAGTTTGAATAAAAACAACAACAACAGTAAGATTAAGATGGAATAAGGATAGAAAAAAGTAGAATAAGATAGAACTAAATAAAATATAAAAAATAATAATAATAATAAAAGAAAAAAATATATATAAGACTAACGGATTAAGTGTATTATAGCAAAAATAAAATTATAAAATAATCGTAAGGTCCTAATAATCAAGCCTACGGATCTTCAGATTTTGTTCATAAGGAAGTATTTTAACTGCTTCACAAAGTGATGTTTATTATGCATCTTTTTTAACTCTATAGGTAGGGAGTTCCAAAATTTGATTCCATCAAAAGTGAGAAAGTTTTTTTTATAATTGGTAGAAATGGATGGGAGGGAAAAACCTTCAGAAGAAGATTGCCTTGTGTTATATTTATGTACATTTCTTGTTTTTACAAATTCCCCTTCAAAAGAAGTTTTGTGAGCGTTAATTTGAAAAATCATTTTTGCTGTCTCTAGCATGTAAAGTTTTTTGAAGTTAAATATGTTCAGGCGTTTGAAAATAGGTTCTGTATGTGCAGTGTAGCTTGCAAAGTCGATTACTCTAACTGCTTTTCTTAAATTACACTTTAAAGGTTCTAAGGTAGATTTGTTAGCACAACCCCAATTTAATATACCATATAGTACATGTGATTGAATGAATGAAGAATATAAAGTTTTAAGAGATTGTTTCGGTACCAGATGTCTTAGTTTATATAGCACTCCAATTCCTTTAGATAATTTTAAATTTATTTGCTTTATATGCAACTTCCAATTAAGCTTATCGTCAATGATTACTCCAAGATATCTGGTATAATTTTCTTGTTTGAGATCTTTGTTGTTGATTTTTAACTTTATGTTACTATCAATTTTACGAGAGCTTATAATCAAAAAATTTGATTTTGATACATTTAGCGATAACTTATTAGCCAATAACCACATAGATACCTTTTCTAGCTCAGCATTGGTTGTTCGTTGTAAGGTTTCAAGATTTTTATTTGCCAGTAGAATACTGGTGTCATCTGCAAATAATCGAAACTGAAGAATTTGCGAGGATTTATAAATGTCATTTATATAAATCAAAAACAATAACGGCCCAAGTACACTACCTTGTGGAACACCACAATTTATAGTAAGTTCATTTGCATTAACACCATTAATTGTAACTATTTGAGTTCTGTTATTTAAGTATGATTCGAACCACGAATAAGCAATACCTCTGAAACCGTAATGTTCTAATTTTTTTAGCAAAATATAATGGTTAACTGTATCAAAAGCCTTTGAAAAATCAAGAAATATGCTGCATGAGAATAATTTGTTTTCTATATTATTGATCAGTTGAGATTGAAGATCTAAGATTGCTAAAGATGTAGATTTGTTTTCCTGAAATCCATATTGATGTTCAAAAATTATTCTATTTTGATTCAAAAATTTTACCATACGAACGTTCATTAATTTTTCCAGTATTTTGCTGAAAATAGGCAAGATTGATATGGGTCGATAGTTTCCTAATTCTAACTTGGATTTACCTTTATGAATAGGCGTAACTTTTGCAAATTTCAATTTTTCTGGAAAGGCACCAAGAGAAAAGGACGAGTTAGCAACGATAGCAAATGGCTTAGAAATGGTCATACGGACCATTTTTATAAGTTTTGGCGGTATATCATAAGAATCACTTGATTTGCCTTCATCTAGATTGGCAATGATATCATTTACTTCCTCGGATGTTACAGGGTCAAGAAAAAAGCTATTTGAATTTTGGTTTGTTAAATATTCTGTAAAGTGTTTTGTGGATGGTCCAAGTTTTTCTATTAACTTTTGTGCAACGGTTGTGAAATACTTATTAAATGAGTTAGCAACAGTTTTATTATCTGATTCAACCTTACCATTTATGTTTAAATTTATCCCGTTGTTTCTTTTATTTGTTTGTGAGTTTATAATCTCTTTCACACCACACCAAAGTTTCTTAGAATTGTTTTGAAAATTTTCAAAATATGAGGCGTAGTAGCTTTTTTTACTTTTCCTTATAAGATGATTTATCATGTCTCGGTAGTATTTGTAATTTTGATACCAGATTGATTTTTTTGTTTTTAGAAACTTTTTGTAGTGTTTATTTTTAATTGAGATTGATTTTAAGATTCCTTTAGTTATCCAGGGCTTTAGCTTTTGTTTATACATTTTTCGTGATACTGGTTTTAATGGAGCATGTTTCTGTTTATTACTAATTAGTATTTCATGAAAAGTGTTATATTGCTCATCTGCACCTTGTACTAAGTTTAATTTATCTTCTAAATTTGATTTTCTCAAATCGTATATATACGAATCTAGTTTGAAATTACTGTAGTCACGATAAAAGCCCCTGTTTTCACTTTTTGATTTTACATTGATACTTTTACAAAATATAAAATTTGGTAAATGATCTGAGATTTTTGTTATCAAGTTGCCACTAAATGTTTCATTTTCTATTGAATTTAAAAATATATTGTCTATCAATGACGGCTTGTTGTTTTCAATAATTCTAGTAGGCTGTAGTATATGTGGCTGAAAGAAATTTGAAAGCATAAAATTTATAAAATTTTCTGTATATTGATCGGAATCAATGTTTAGGAGATTAATGTTGAAATCCCCAGTAATGAAAACCGTTTTCTTTTCCTTTCGTAGTTTATTAGTGATTGTAATTCTTAGATATTCCAAAAATTCCATATCATTCCTATTTCTTGGATGACGATATACAACAGCGATTAAAAAAGTTTTATTATTCTGAGATTTAATTTCGACCCAGTTCGCTTCAAACTCGCTATTGTTATTTGAGTGAGAAATATTCAAGTCCTCTCGTGAATTAAAAGATAGCTCTTCAGATATAAAAAAACCACAGCCCCCTTTCATGCTATTGCCAGACGTTCCTATGTATTTTTGATATCCTTCTAGGGCTAAATTTGCAGTACTTGATTCATTATTATTTGTTATCCATGTTTCAGAGAGTGCAATGATGTCAAATTTATGTTCTAATGAAGATATTAATATCTCTAAATTCTCGAAGTTTTTATTCAAGGAACAAACATTTGTATGCATTAGGCTAAAGAAGGGCGAATTTTCTGAGTTTAGTTTCCTACTTAGTTTATGAAATTCGTGAGTTGTATAATACTTAAAATTAGTACTTAAGTTTAAATTTTGATCAATATCGTTATCTGCGTTAGGATGATAATGATTAAGATCAAGTTTATCTAAATTAAGTTCTGTAATAGTTTCTAAACATTCGTAGTCAGTTAGGTCTTTTGTTACGTCATTACAAGGACAAAACTCATTTGAGTTAAAATTACTGGAAAGAATATCCTGATTATCTTTAACAGAGTTGAAAGGAAAAAAATCGTCACGACAGCTTGAACAAAACCAATATTGTGCGTCAGCACCTAGATTCAAAAATTCTTTTTCAGTTAAACCGGAGCATTTCCTGATGTGAATAAAGCTTCTACAATGGTAACATGGAATCGCTGTGTCAATATTTTTCACACGTTTTTCGCAAACAGAGCAGGATTTGTTAAAGTCAATAATAGAATGTTCTGCGGAAATCGCTCTCATGAAAGGAATATCTTCAAGCTTCTGAAAAGGTATCGCGGCTTCAACACAGTCTTTACAAAACCATGTTGACGACGTGTCATTTCCTAATTGTTTAAACCTTTGAAGCGATAATTCACTGCACCTTACGTGATACCAATTCCAACATGAGTCACAGTATATTGAATTCTGATTCTCTAGGATTTGCAATTCACATTGCGGACAATGATACACGTGATTACTCATTTATTACGGGGGTACGGCCTTCTCCTTAAATATAAATGATAATAATGAATAATAAAGATAAATAATAATAATAATAGAGGGAAATGTAAGTATGATGAGTAAGTATTAAAATAACAGAACCTGAGATAAAAATACGACATAGTCAATACCTGGTAAATGTTCTTAAACGATTTTGGCTTCAATATCTTGTTCGTTTCGGATGGTTACTGAGGCAGAGTCTTTATTTTTCCTCGCGAGAATTACGCCGTTTTTTGTCCAGGCGAAATCCCAGCCAGCTTCTTTCTTTCGGTCTCTTGTCAATTTAAAGAGATGTTTGTTTTTCTTTGTGAGCGACTCGTTTATGAAAATTTTAAGATTTCCAGCTTCGTTTAAATCCAGATCCTTGGCAGTGATATTCCGTAATTCTCTTCTCTTTTGCATGAATAGCTCTTTTGACTTGCGGTTGAGAAACTTGCAAATGATGGCTGCGTCTTCTCTTGGACCATTTCGGTGGCAGGCCTGAATGTGGTGTTCCTCGCATTTGATTCCCAATTTCTCACCGAGTTTCATCACCAGCGATTCTGCATTTTCTTTCTCTTTCTTCGGTATCCCAGAGATTTCGAGACAGTCCCGTCGTCCGTATTGTTCTAAGTCATTGACTTCGTTGTTGACGATTTTAACTTCTCGTTCCAAATTTCCGATTTGTTTTTTCAATTCCTTATTTTCCTCTTCTAGCTTGGTGTTTCTTTTTAATAAATTCTCTGTCATTTGCTTATGATTCTCGAATTGTGCGTTAATGAACTCCATAGATTTCTCGAACCCCATCAATCTTTTTTCCAATTTTTCAAAATTCTCCGCGTGTTTGGCTTCAACTCCCTTCAAAGTTTTCAATATTTCCTCTAATTTTCGATTTACAGCAGATTCTTCCATGATGATTATAATTTGTAGGCTTAACTTAAGTAATACATAACATAATAGTAAATAAAAGTATTTAATAATATTATAAAATTGATTAAAGATGCATTTTGTTGAATAATTTTTCACATTTTCAAGAGCGTAGAAAAACACATCCGCACGCCAGCAGGACATGCGCAGACTCTCGCGAAAGGCGTTCTTTATAAGAAATTGAAGTGAACTCTTATTGCGGGGCTAAGTTTTTCACCAAGTTTCATGGGGAACTATAAGAAACCCGCGGTGCAATATGTTTTAGGCTGTTCCCATTGGCAGAACTGTTGTAATACGTATGTTTACAACGTTTTAGAGCAAACGGAATCGTTTTATTCCATGCGAAAGGCGAACTTTATAAGAATTTGAGGTAAACTCTTATTGCAGGGCAAAGTTTTCACTAACTTTCTTTGGAAACTATAAGAAAACCTCGGTTTAATAAGTTCTAGGCTGTTCCCATGGACAGAACTGTTGTAATATGTATGTTTACTACGTTCTAGAGCAAACGGAATCGTTTTATTCCATGCGAAAGGCTTACTTTATAAGAATTTGAGGTAAACTCTTATTGCAGGGCAAAGTTTTCACTAAGTTTGATGGGGAACAATAAGAAACCCTGGGTGTAATAAGTTCTAGGCTGTTTCCATGGACAGAGCTGTTGTAATACGTATGTTTACAACGTTTTAGAGCAAACGGAATCGTTTTATTCGATGCGAAAGGCGTACTTTATAAGAAATTAAGGTGAACCCTTATTGCGAGGCAAAGTTTTCACTAAGTTTCATGGGGAACCATAAGAAACCCTCAGTTTAATAAGTTCTAGGTTGTTCCCATGGGCAGAACTGTTGTAATACGTATGTTTACAACGTTTTAGAGCAAACGGAATCGTTGTACTCCATGCGAAAGACGTACTTTATAAGAATTAGAGTTGAACTCTTATCACAGGGCTAATTTTTCACTATGTTTCATGGGGAACTATAAAAAACCCTGGGTATAATAAGTTTTAGGCTGTTCCCATGGACAGAATTGTTGTAATATGTATGTTTACTACGTTCTAGAGCAAACGGAATCATTTTATTCCATGCGAAAGGCGTACTTTATAAGAAATTGAGGTGAACCCTTATTGCGGGGCTAAGGTTTCACTAAGTTTCATGGGGAACCATAAGAAACCCTCAGTTTAATAAGTTCTAGGCTGTTCCGATGGATAGAACTGTTGTAATACGTATGTTTACGACGTTTTAGAGCAAATGGAATCGTTGTATTCCATGCGAAAGGCGTACTTCATAAGAAATTGAGGTGAAATCTCTTTCACAGAACATATTAAATCTACAATCTCCAAGACAAGAAAAGGCATTGGTTTGCTTAAGTGTCCCTTCAAGTATCTTCCTAGACGTACCCTGAATGAACTGTACAGGCTCTATGTGAGGCCTCACCTGGATTCCGGAGTTGTTATCTACCATATCCCACTTAAAATATGTGAATAATAATGATAATAATAATAATAATAATAATAATAAAACGAATATTTATACAGGATGTACACTTCAACTAAACTGCTGTTATTAATGTGTGTCCTGTGCCCTATGCCTTAACGTTACTGCCCTAAATATTTACAATTAAAAAAATGTACAGGTATATAAAATAATACAGATTAATAAAAAGAGAAAAGATTATTGTTTATGTTTATGTCCAGAGCTTCTGATGTTATATTTCATTTAAAATGTTCTTTAAGTTGTTTCTCAAATTCACTGTAACTCTCAATATTACGAATATCGAGCGGTAATTCGTTGTACACTATTGCACCCATATACATAAATGATTTTCTGGCGTACTCTGTTTTTATCCTTGGTAGTTTTAACGTATAATTATTGTTTCGAGTCTGCTTTTCATGCCTTTGCAACGTGAAATGATTCTGCAACTGATCACATGTGTCCTTCTCTATGCATTTTCGTACAAGCTTGCATGTCCTGGTCTTGTTGGCATTGACGACTGAAATAAGCTTCTGGTTTGGTGTTACATCTCGAGAGACTATTTTGATGGCACGTGTGTGGATTGATGAGAGCCTGCTCAACTGGGTATTGGTGTATTTCAAATGTAGTATGCCACAGTATGTGAATGTTGGTAGTATCATTGATTGATAGATTGTGGCAGCTGTGGCTTGATCAAGATACGATCTTATTTTTGCTAATAGTCTTAGCCTAGAAGACGCTTTTTTGTAACAGGTGTTGAAATTCGAGTTCAGGTTTAGCGAGCTATCTACGCGAACACCAAGATATTTGTATTCCACTGTGTTGTTGATGACAGTTTGATTCGACAGTTTGACTTCGAGTGGCTCAGTTTGCTTGGCAATCCTTTGCGACGTGCCGAAGAGAAGGGATTCTGTTTTACCTTTCTTCAAATTTAGAACCAGTTCGTTGCTCTTTAGCCAGTCTACTAAACAATCCATGTCCTTTGACAGTTTGACGTTGATAGACTGTACGTCCTTGCCAGCCACATACAAGACTGTGTCGTCAGCATATTTCAAGATGCTCGAATGATCAATTACGTCTACAACATCATTGAGCAATATCAAGAATAATAAAGGACCCAATATTAACCTCTGTGGTACTCCTGTCAGCAATGCATGCTCCTTAGAAAGACAACCGTTATAGGCTACTTTTGCTTTCCGAGAGAAAAGGTAATCCTTGAACCACTCTAGCTCTTTGCCTTCAATACCATAAAGAGGGAGTTTATTTAGCAACATTGCGTGACTTACGGTGTCGAAAGCTTTGCTAAGGTCCACAAATATCAATCCAACCAATCTGCCTTTATCAACGTTGTCTCTAATGCTATCCAGCAATATAGTTGCTGCGTATTCCGTGGATAGTTTCGGCCTGAAGCCAAACTGAGACTTTGAAAGCAAATTGTTCTTGTCAAGATAGGTTATGAGTTGGCGATGAATGATTTTTTCAATGACTTTAGAAATCACAGGTAGCACCGATATTGGTCTATAATTATCTGGGTAAGAGTTCACGCCAGACTTATGGGTTGGAATTACCTTTGTCGCCTTTCAGTCAGTTGGAAAGATGCTGGTTTTCAGCGACAAATTTATTAAGTGTGCTAATGGTGCAGATATCAGTTCAGCTGAATCTTTGATAAGGCCTGGTGGTAGATCGTCTAATCCTGTTGCTTTATTTCTTTTTACTGACTTCAGCTGTTTTTCAACTTCATGCCGCGATACTACGTTGAATATGAAATTTTGATCAGTTTTCTTTGACATTTTCGATGGCATTTTCCAACTAAAATTACATAATGGAAAGGCCTTCTCCTTTGAGGTTGTTACGATGCTTGTAAAAAACGAACAGAAAGCGTCGGAGAAGACGTGTGAATCTCTTATTTTGACACCGTCAACATCCAATGTTTTCATAGCCTCCCTTTCGTTTGTCTTGGTGGGATATATTGATTTCAATGCCCTCCAAAATTTATTTGGATCATTGGCACCTTCCTTCAGTAATTTCTTGTGGTAGTCGGACTTTGCTTTCTTGACTGCAATATTGACTTCATTTCTCTTTTGCTTATATGCAGAAATGTCGGGTTCTTTCCTTGTACGCCTTGATCTCCTGAGCAGTTTATCTCTATCATTCATGAGAGCCTTTACCCCATTGTCAAGCCATGGAGCTGGTTTACCTCTGACCTTTTTTGATATCACTGGAGCATTACGCCCGAAAATATCAGAAAGAATGTGTTTCATTTTCGCCCATACCTCGTTTACATTTCTCTGGCTATAGAATGTTGTCCAGTCAACTTTCTTCAACTCGAATTTCATGTTTTCAGCATTATAAGTCTTGTAGTCACGGCAGGTGATCAGCCTCGGATTGAAACGGCTGTTGTTGATTTTGCGAACGCAGCCAGGCATGTCGTGGTCACCTATGCTAGTTTCTATGACATCAGTGCTAGCGATATTTGTTGGATTATTTGTAAGAATGATATCAATTAATGTTCTTGTTGTCTCCGTTATTCTCGTGGGCTTTTCGATTGTTTGTTTTAAACCAAATAGTTCGAAAACTGATTTTAAATCTTTATTGTCACCGGGAACGAGAAAATTAACATTCATGTCCCCAAGGACTATCATCTCCTTTGACCCCTCGGATGCCTTTGTTATCATTGAATTGAATACTGAATTGAAATCTATATGTAGGTATTTAGAAGTGTCTGAAGGCCTGTAAATGGTTGAAACTAGAATTCCTTTGCAATGTTGACGACTAGGCCAGATTTCAATCCAAACAGATTCAATTTCCTCCACCTCTAGATCCTTTCGGCGGTCCCAAGTAACATCTTCAGAAATATAAACGCCAACACCCCCACCCTTTCCAGCCTTTCGTGGTCTGCTAACAAATGAGTAGCCAGGAATATTGTAAAATGCACGATGCTCGTCATCACTTTCGATATGAGTTTCGCTGAGTGTCAAAACATCGATACCGCGAAAGGTTTGGAGTAATACAGATACCAGGTTTATGTTTGAAGACAAACCCCGCACATTTTGATGGAAAATCTTTATTCCCCGCTTTCCAAGTAGAAAGTTCATTTCAGGACTATTTCTGGTTATATCATTCTGACAAATTGGGCCAGGGCATCTTTCAATGTCACCACAAAGGAGTAGCAGCATGCAGATAAAAACATTGAGCCTTGCGCTTCGATGGTAAACAGCATACTTTCCACGCCTTGACTGCCATAAACTCGAAATAATATAGGATTCTTGGGTGTTGATAAGTTGTTTCCCTTCAATGGACAATCCAATTGTGTCTGAGGAGACGAAAGCGATTTTTTTCACCTGAAAACTCAAGATAATAAGAAGAAAGATCGGAGCGAGCCTAAACACGTCCGCCATCTTCCAGTCGAAATTTTGTCTTTGAATTTACTAATAAAAATATTTTACCGAGTCTAATGGAAAAACTAGAGTCTGTTCAATATTCTGCTGCTCTAGCTGTATCAGGAACATGGAAGGGTACATCCCGTGAAAAGGTATATAACGATCTTGGGTGGGAATCACTAAGTTCCAGAAGATGGAGTAGACGTCTGACATTACTTTATAAGATCGTGAATAACCTCACACCGTTATACATGAAAAAACCAATTTCACCTCTTCACCAATCGCAGTATTTCCTTTGCGACCAAGATTCAGTAAGGCGGATAAAGGCAAGAACAGAAAAATTCCAGGCTAGCTTTTACCCTAACAGTATCTTACAGTGCAATAAACTTAAACCCGAAATTAGACACTCGCAATCTGTTGCTATCTTCAAAAGTAGACTTTTATCGATAATTCGCCCCCCTCCAAAACCTGTCTTTGGGATCCATGACCCGATAGGAATATCATATATTTTTCAATTAAGGGTTGGTCTCAGTAAACTTAATTTTCACAAATTCAATCACAATTTCAGAGACACTGTTAGCCCTATGTGTCCAACAAATGACGGGGTTGAGGACACGGAGCACTTTTTGTTGCTTTGCCCTTCCTTTGACATTCAACGTCAAGATCTTCTCGCTGGAGTTTCGGCAGTTCTACAACATTTCTGGAAGTTAATACTCTTTCTAACAATGCTTTTATACAAGTCTTATTATATGGTGATGAAAAACTTCCCATTGATATTAATAGAAATATACTCAAGCTGACTCTATCGTTCATCCACCAAACAGGTAGATTTAACTAACATAGTACCATCACACCCTTTGCTATACGCCTTGCAACAACCAAACCACTTCTTAACATTCCTTGTTAGTTGTAGTATTTTGTACTTGTAATCCTTGTCATTGTAATTTAATTAATTGTTTTATGTAATGGCCCTGGGATAGCCATAAACTTTTGCTTCCCATGGTATCGTCCCTGTTACGTTTATTTGTGTAATTTGCCTTGTAAGATTTTACTCATTATATATATATAAAGATGAAAAAAAACTCTTATTGCGGGGTTAAGTTTTCACCAAGTATCATGGAGAACGATAAGAAAACCCTCCATGTAATAAGTTCTAGGCTTGTTTATGGACAGAACTGTTGTAATACGTATGTTTAAAACGTTTTAGAGCAAACTGAATTCTTATATTCCATGCGAAAGGCATACTTTATAAGAAATTGAGGTTTATTCTTATTGCAGGGCAAAGTTTTCACCAAGTTTGATGGGGAACTATAAGAAAGCCTCGGTGTAATAAGTTCTACGCTGTTCCCATGGACAGAACTGTTGTAATAGGTATGTATTCAACGTTTAAGAGCAAGCAGAATCGTTTTGTTTAATGCAAAAGGCGTACTTTATAAGAAAGTGAGGTGAACTCTTATTGCGGGGCTAAGTTTCCACTAAGTTTCATTGGGAACTATAAGAAACCCTCGATGTAATAAGGTCTAGGCTGTTCCCATGCACAGAACTGTTGTAATACGTATGTTTACAACGTTTAGAGCAAACGAAAACGTTTTTTCCCATTCAAAAAGCGTACTTTATAAGAAAGTGTGGTGATCTCTTATTGCAGGGCTAACTTTTCACTAAAATTCATGGGGAACTATAACAAACCCTCGGTGTAATATGTTTTACGCTGTTCCAATGGACAGAATTGTTGTAATATATATGTTTACAACAACGTTTTAGAGCAAACGGAATCGTGTTATTCCATGTTAAAGGCGTACTTTATAAAAAAGTGAGATGAACTCTTATTGCAGGGCAACTTTTCCAATCGGTTTCACGGGAAACTATAAGAAACCCTCAGTTTAATAAGTTCTAGGCTGTTCCCATGGACAGAACTGTTGTAATATGTATGTTTACAACGTTTTAGAGCAAACGGAATAGTTTTATTTCATGCGAAAGGCGTACTATATAAGAATTGCAGGTGAACTCTTATCGCAGGGATTAGTTTTCACTAATTTCATGGGGAACTATAAGAAACCCTCGGTGTAATAAGTTCTAGGCTGTTCCCATGGACAGAACTGTTGTAATACGTATGTTTACAACATTTTAGAGCAAACGGAATCGTTTTATTCCATGCGAAAGGCGTTCTTTATAAGAAATTGAAGTGAACTTTTATTGCGGGGCTAAGTTTTTCACCAAGTTTCATGGGGAACTATAAGAAACCCGCGGTGCAATATGTTCTAGGCTGTTCCCATGGGCAGAACTGTTGTAATACGTTGTTTACAACCTTTAGAGCAAACGGAATCGTTTTTCCCCATTCAAAAAGCGTACTTTATAAGAAAGTGTGGTGAACTCTTATTGCAGGGCAACTTTTCCACTCGGTTTCACGAGAAACTATAAGAAACCCTCAGTTTAATAAGTTCTAGGCTGTTCCCATGGACAGAACTGTTGTAATACGTATGTTTACAACGTTTTAGAGCAAACAGAATCGTTTTATTCCATGCGAAAACTTCAAACTTCAAACTTCAAACTTCAAACTTCAAATTATTTTTTCAGCATAAAATTAATTAATTACAATTATAAATTTGTGTAACCTATTTATACCTAATAACAAAAATTTACAGAGACATATTCGTTTAGTTAACAGATGATTACTACTGTAATTAAAAAATTTTAGGCTGATGGACACATGGAAAGAACTTTGGGCAAGCTATCGAGCCATGTGTCCATTTTGATGCATTTTTCATACAATTATAAGTTTGAATAAAAACAACAACAACAGTAAGATTAAGATGGAATAAGGATAGAAAAAAGTAGAATAAGATAGAACTAAATAAAATAAAAAAAATAATAATAATAATAAAAGAAAAAAATATATATAAGACTAACGGATTAAGTGTATTATAGCAAAAATAAAATTATAAAATAATCGTAAGGTCCTAATAATCAAGCCTACGGATCTTCAGATTTTGTTCATAAGGAAGTATTTTAACTGCTTCACAAAGTGATGTTTATTATGCATCTTTTTTAACTCTATAGGTAGGGAGTTCCAAAATTTGATTCCATCAAAAGTGAGAAAGTTTTTTTTATAATTGGTAGAAATGGATGGGAGGGAAAAACCTTCAGAAGAAGATTGCCTTGTGTTATATTTATGTACATTTCTTGTTTTTACAAATTCCCCTTCAAAAGAAGTTTTGTGAGCGTTAATTTGAAAAATCATTTTTGCTGTCTCTAGCATGTAAAGTTTTTTGAAGTTAAATATGTTCAGGCGTTTGAAAATAGGTTCTGTATGTGCAGTGTAGCTTGCAAAGTCGATTACTCTAACTGCTTTTCTTAAATTACACTTTAAAGGTTCTAAGGTAGATTTGTTAGCACAACCCCAATTTAATATACCATATAGTACATGTGATTGAATGAATGAAGAATATAAAGTTTTAAGAGATTGTTTCGGTACCAGATGTCTTAGTTTATATAGCACTCCAATTCCTTTAGATAATTTTAAATTTATTTGCTTTATATGCAACTTCCAATTAAGCTTATCGTCAATGATTACTCCAAGATATCTGGTATAATTTTCTTGTTTGAGATCTTTGTTGTTGATTTTTAACTTTATGTTACTATCAATTTTACGAGAGCTTATAATCAAAAAATTTGATTTTGATACATTTAGCGATAACTTATTAGCCAATAACCACATAGATACCTTTTCTAGCTCAGCATTGGTTTTTCGTTATAAGGTTTCAAGATTTTTATTTGCCAGTAGAATACTGGTGTCATCTGCAAATAATCGAAACTGAAGAATTTGCGAGGATTTATAAATGTCATTTATATAAATCAAAAACAATAACGGCCCAAGTACACTACCTTGTGGAACACCACAATTTATAGTAAGTTCATTTGCATTAACACCATTAATTGTAACTATTTGAGTTCTGTTATTTAAGTATGATTCGAACCACGAATAAGCAATACCTCTGAAACCGTAATGTTCTATTTTTTTTAGCAAAATATAATGGTTAACTGTATCAAAAGCCTTTGAAAAATCAAGAAATATGCTGCATGAGAATAATTTGTTTTCTATATTATTGATCAGTTGAGATTGAAGATCTAAGATTGCTAAAGATGTAGATTTGTTTTCCTGAAATCCATATTGATGTTCAAAAATTATTCTATTTTGATTCAAAAATTTTACCATACGAACGTTCATTAATTTTTCCAGTATTTTGCTGAAAATAGGCAAGATTGATATGGGTCGATAGTTTCCTAATTCTAACTTGGATTTACCTTTATGAATAGGCGTAACTTTTGCAAATTTCAATTTTTCTGGAAAGGCACCAAGAGAAAAGGACGAGTTAGCAACGATAGCAAATGGCTTTGAAATGGTCATACGGACCATTTTTATAAGTTTTGGCGGTATATCATAAGAATCACTTGATTTGCCTTCATCTAGATTGGCAATGATATCATTTACTTCCTCGGATGTTACAGGGTCAAGAAAAAAGCTATTTCAATTTTGGTTTGTTAAATATTCTGTAAAGTGTTTTGTGGATGGTCCAAGTTTTTCTATTAACTTTTGTGCAACGGTTGTGAAATACTTATTAAATGAGTTAGCAACAGTTTTATTATCTGATTCAACCTTACCATTTATGTTTAAATTTATCCCGTTGTTTCTTTTATTTGTTTGTGAGTTTATAATCTCTTTCACACCACACCAAAGTTTCTTAGAATTGTTTTGAAAATTTTCAAAATATGAGGCGTAGTAGCTTTTTTTACTTTTCCTTATAAGATGATTTATCATGTCTCGGTAGTATTTGTAATTTTGATACCAGATTGATTTTTTTGTTTTTAGAAACTTTTTGTAGTGTTTATTTTTAATTGAGATTGATTTTAAGATTCCTTTAGTTATCCAGGGCTTTAGCTTTTGTTTATACATTTTTCGTGATACTGGTTTTAATGGAGCATGTTTCTGTTTATTACTAATTAGTATTTCATGAAAAGTGTTATATTGCTCATCTGCACCTTGTACTAAGTTTAATTTATCTTCTAAATTTGATTTTCTCAAATCGTATATATACGAATCTAGTTTGAAATTACTGTAGTCACGATAAAAGCCCCTGTTTTCACTTTTTGATTTTACATTGATACTTTTACAAAATATAAAATTTGGTAAATGATCTGAGATTTTTGTTATCAAGTTGCCACTAAATGTTTCATTTTCTATTGAATTTAAAAATATATTGTCTATCAATGACGGCTTGTTGTTTTCAATAATTCTAGTAGGCTGTAGTATATGTGGCTGAAAGAAATTTGAAAGCATAAAATTTATAAAATTTTCTGTATATTGATCGGAATCAATGTTTAGGAGATTAATGTTGAAATCCCTAGTAATGAAAACCGTTTTCTTTTCCTTTCGTAGTTTATTAGTGATTGTAATTCTTAGATATTCCAAAAATTCCATATCATTCCTATTTCTTGGATGACGATATACAACAGCGATTAAAAAAGTTTTATTATTCTGAGATTTAATTTCGACCCAGTTCGCTTCAAACTCGCTATTGTTATTTGAGTGAGAAATATTCAAGTCCTCTCGTGAATTAAAAGATAGCTCTTCAGATATAAAAAAACCACAGCCCCCTTTCATGCTATTGCCAGACGTTCCTATGTATTTTTGATATCCTTCTAGGGCTAAATTTGCAGTACTTGATTCATTATTATTTGTTATCCATGTTTCAGAGAGTGCAATGATGTCAAATTTATGTTCTAATGAAGATATTAATATCTCTAAATTCTCGAAGTTTTTATTCAAGGAACAAACATTTGTATGCATTAGGCTAAAGAAGGGCGAATTTTCTGAGTTTAGTTTCCTACTTAGTTTATGAAATTCGTGAGTTGTATAATACTTAAAATTAGTACTTAAGTTTAAATTTTGATCAATATCGTTATCTGCGTTAGGATGATAATGATTAAGATCAAGTTTATCTAAATTAAGTTCTGTAATAGTTTCTAAACATTCGTAGTCAGTTAGGTCTTTTGTTACGTCATTACAAGGACAAAACTCATTTGAGTTAAAATTACTGGAAAGAATATCCTGATTATCTTTAACAGAGTTGAAAGGAAAAATATCGTCACGACAGCTTGAACAAAACCAATATTGTGCGTCAGCACCTAGATTCAAAAATTCTTTTTCAGTTAAACCGGAGCATTTCCTGATGTGAATAAAGCTTCTACAATGGTAACATGGAATCGCTGTGTCAATATTTTTCACACGTTTTTCGCAAACAGAGCAGGATTTGTTAAAGTCAATAATAGAATGTTCTGCGGAAATCGCTCTCATGAAAGGAATATCTTTAAGCTTCTGAAAAGGTATCGCGGCTTCAACACAGTCTTTACAAAACCATGTTGACGACGTGTCATTTCCTAATTGTTTAAACCTTTGAAGCGATAATTCACTGCACCTTACGTGATACCAATTCCAACATGAGTCACAGTATATTGAATTCTGATTCTCTAGGATTTGCAATTCACATTGCGGACAATGATACACGTGATTACTCATTTATTACGGGGGTACGGCCTTCTCCTTAAATATAAATGATAACAATGAATAATAAAGATAAATAATAATAATAATAGAGGGAAATGTAAGTATGATGAGTAAGTATTAAAATAACAGAACCTGAGATAAAAATACGACATAGTCAATACCTGGTAAATGTTCTTAAACGATTTTGGCTTCAATATCTTGTTCGTTTCGGATGGTTACTGAGGCAGAGTCTTTATTTTTCCTCGCGAAAATTACGCCGTTTTTTGTCCAGGCGAAATCCCAGCCAGCTTCTTTCTTTCGGTCTCTTGTCAATTTAAAGAGATGTTTGTTTTTCTTTGTGAGCGACTCGTTTATGAAAATTTTAAGATTTCCAGCTTCGTTTAAATCCAGATCCTTGGCAGTGATATTCCGTAACTCTCTTCTCTTTTGCATGAATAGCTCTTTTGACTTGCGGTTGAGAAACTTGCAAATGATGGCTGCGTCTTCTCTTGGACCATTTCGGTGGCAGGCCTGAATGTGGTGTTCCTCGCATTTGATTCCCAATTTCTCACCGAGTTTCATCACCAGCGATTCTGCATTTTCTTTCTCTTTCTTCGGTATCCCAGAGATTTCGAGACAGTCCCGTCGTCCGTATTGTTCTAAGTCATTGACTTCGTTGTTGACGATTTTAACTTCTCGTTCCAAATTTCCGATTTGTTTTTTCAATTCCTTATTTTCCTCTTCTAGCTTGGTGTTTCTTTTTAATAAATTCTCTGTCATTTGCTTATGATTCTCGAATTGTGCGTTAATGAACTCCATAGATTTCTCGAACCCCATCAATCTTTTTTCCAATTTTTCAAAATTCTCCGCGTGTTTGGCTTCAACTCCCTTCAAAGTTTTCAATATTTCCTCTAATTTTCGATTTACAGCAGATTCTTCCATGATGATTATAATTTGTAGGCTTAACTTAAGTAATACATAACATAATAGTAAATAAAAGTATTTAATAATATTATAAAATTGATTAAAGATGCATTTTGTTGAATAATTTTTCACATTTTCAAGAGCGTAGAAAAACACATCCGCACGCCAGCAGGACATGCGCAGACTCTTGCGAAAGGCGTTCTTTATAAGAAATTGAAGTGAACTCTTATTGCGGGGCTAAGTTTTTCACCAAGTTTCATGGGGAACTATAAGAAACCCGCGGTGCAATATGTTTTAGGCTGTTCCCATTGGCAGAACTGTTGTAATACGTATGTTTACAACGTTTAGAGCAAACGGAATCGTTTTTTCCCATTCAAAAAGCGTACTTTATAAGAAAGTTTGGTGATCTCTTATTGCAGGGCTGAGTTTTCACTAAAATTCATGCGGAACTATAACAAACCCTCGGTATAATAAGTTCTAGGCTGTTCCAATGGAAAGAACTGTTGCAATACATATGTTTACAACGTTTTAGAGCGAACGGAATCGTTTTAGTCCATCCGAAGGGCTTACTTTATAAGAATTTGAGGTAAACTCTTATTGCAGGGCAAAGTTTTCACTAAGTTTGATGGGGAACAATAAGAAACCCTGGGTGTAATAAGTTCTAGGCTGTTTCCATGGACAGAACTGTTGTAATACGTATGTTTACAACGTTTTAGAGCAAACGGAATCGTTTTATTCGATGCGAAAGGCGTACTTTATAAGAAATTAAGGTGAACTCTTATTGCGAGGCAAAGTTTTTACTAAGTTTCATGGGGAACTATAAGAAACCCTCGGTGTTATAATTTCTAAGCTGTTCCAATGGGCAGAAATGTTGCAATACATATGTTTACAACGTTTTAGAGCAAACGGACAGAACTGTTGTAATACGTATGTTTACAACGTTTTAGAGCAAACGGAATCCTTTTATTCCATGCGAAAGGCGTACTTTATAAGAAATTAAGGTGAACTCTTATTGCGAGGCAAAGTTTTTACTAAGTTTCATGGGGAACTATAAGATACCCTCGGTGTTATAATTTCTAAGCTGTTCCAATGGGCAGAAATGTTGCAATACATATGTTTACAACGTTTTAGAGCCAACGGAATCGTTTTAGTCCATGCGAAAGGCGAACTTTATAAGAAATTGAAGTGAATTCTTATTGCGGGGCCTAGTTTTTCACCAAGTTTCATGGGGAACTATAAGAATCCCGCGGTGCAATATGTTCTAGGCTGTTTCCATGGACAGAACTGTTGTAATACGTATGTTTACAACGTTTTAGAGCAAACGGAATCCTTTTATTCCATGCGAAAGGCGTACTTTATAAGAAATTAAGGTGAACTCTTATTGCGAGGCAAAGTTTTTACTAAGTTTCATGGGGAATTATAAGAAACCCTCGGTATAATAAGTTCTAAGCTGTTCCAATGGGCAGAAATGTTGCAATACATATGTTTACAACGTTTTAGAGCAAACGGAATCGTTTTAGTCCATGCGAAAGGCGAACTTTATAAGAATTTGAGGTAAACTCTTATTGCAGGGCAAAGTTTTAACTAACTCTCTTTGGAAACTATAAGAAAACCTCGGTTTAATAAGTTCTAGGCTGTTCACATGGACAGAACTGTTGTAATACGTATGTTTACAACGTTTTAGAGCGAACGGAATCGTTTTATTTGATGCGAAAGGCGTACTTTATAAGAAATTAGGATGAACTCTTATTGCAGGGCTAAGTTTTCACTAAGTTTCATGGGGAACGATAAAAAACCCTCGGTGTAATACGTTCTAGGCTGTTCCCATGGACAAAATTGTTGTACTATTTTTGTTTACAACGTTTTAGAGCAAACGGAATCGTTTTATTTCATGCGAAAAGCGTACTTTATAAGAATTAGAGGTTAACTCTTATCGCAGGGCTAAGTTTTCACTAATTCTTATGGGGAACTATAAGAAACCCTCGATGTAATAAATTGTAGGTTGTTCCCATGGACAGAACTGTTGTAATATCTATGTTCACAAAGTTTTACAGGAAACGAAATCGTTTTATTCCACTCGAAAAAGGTACTGTATAAGAAATTGAGGTGAACCCTTATTCCGGGGCTAAGTTTTCACTAAGTTTCATTGGGAACCATAAGAAACCCTCAGTTTAATAAGTTCTAGGCTGTTTCCATGGACAGAACTGTTGTAATACGTATGTTTACAACGTTTTAGAGCAAACGGAATCCTTTTATTCCATGCGAAAGGCGTACTTTATATGAAATCGAGCTGAACTCTTATTGCGGAGCTAAGTTTTCACTAAGTTTCATAGGGAACTTTAAGAAACCCTCGGTGTAATAAGGTCTAGGCTGTTCCCATGCACAGAACTGTGGTAATACGTATGTTTACAACGTTTTAAAGCAAATTGAATCGTTCTATTCCATGCAAAAAAGGCGTACTTTATAAGAAAGTGTGGAAATCTCTTATTGCAGGGCTAAGTTTTCACTAAAATTCATGGGGAACTTTAACAAACCCTCGGTGTAATAAGTTTTACACTGTTCCAATGGACAGAACTGTTGTAATACATATATTTACAACGTTTTAGAGCAAAAGGAATCGTTTTAGTCCATGCCAAAGGCTTACTTTATAAGAAATTGAAGTGAACTCTTATTGCGGGGCTAATTTTTCACTAAGTAACATGGGGAACTATAAGAAAACCCTCGGTGTAATAAGTTCTAGGCTGTTCCAATGGAAAGAACTGTTGCAATACATATGTTTACAACGTTTTAGAGCAAATGGAATCGTTTTCGTCCATGCGAAAGGCGAACTTTATAAGAATTTGTGGTAAACTCTTATTGCAGGGCAAAGTTTTCACTAAGTTTCATGGGGAACAATAAGAAACCCTAGGTGTATTAAGTTCTAGGCTGTTCCCATGGACAGAACTGTTGTAATACGTATGTTTACAACGTTTTAGAGCAAACGGAATTGTTTTATTCGATGCGAAACCCGTTCTTTATAAGAAATTAGGGTGAACTCTTATTGTGGAGCTAAGTTTTTACTAAGTTTCACGGGGAAATATAAGAAACGCTCGCTGTAATAAGCGCTAGGCTATTCGCATGGACAGAACAGTTGTAATACGTATGTTAACGTATGCAAATGGAATCGTTTTATTCCAAGCGAAAGGCGTACTTTATAAGAAATTAAAGTGAACTCTTATTGCGGGGCTAGGTTTTCACTAAGTTTTATGGGGAACTATAAGAAACCCTCGGTGTAATAAGTTCTACGCTTTTCCCATGGACAGAACAGTTGTAATACATATGTTTACAACGTTTTAGAGCAAACGGAATCGTTTTATTTCATGCAAAAGGCGTACTTTATAAGAAATTAAGGTGAACTCTTATTGCGGGGCTAAGTTTTCACTAAGTTTTATGGGGAACTATAAGAAACCCTCGGTGTAATAAGTTCTAGGCTGTTTCCATGGACAGAACTCTTGTAAGACGTATGTTTATAACGTTTTAGAGCAAACAGAATGCTTTTATTCCATGCGAAAGGTGTACTTTATAAGAAATTGAGGTCTACTCTTATTGCGGGGCTAAGTTTTCACTAAGTTTTATGGGGAACTATAAGAAACCCTCGGTGTAATAAGCTCTAAGCTTTTTCCATGGACATAACTGTTGTAAGAGGTATGTTTATAACGTTTTAGAGCAAACAGAATACTTTTATTCCATGCGAAAGGCGTACTTTATAAGAAATTTAGGTTTTTTCTTATTGCAGGGCAAAGTTTTCACTAAGTTTCATCGGGAACTATAAGAAACCCTCGGTGTAATAAGGTCTAGGCTGTTCCCATGGACAAAACTGTTGTAATACGTATCTTTACAAAGTTTTAGAGCAAACGGAATCGCTTTATTCCATGGGAAAGATGTACTTTATAAGAATTAGAGGTGAACTCTTATCGCGGGGCTAAGTTTTCACTAAGTTTCATGGGGAACTATTAGAAACCCTCGGTGTAATAAGTTCTAGGCTGTTCCCATGGACAGAGCTGATGTAATATGTATGTATACAACGTTTTAGAGCTAGCAGAATCGTTTTACTCCATACGAAAGGCGTACTTTATAAGAAATTGAGGTGAACCCTTTTTGCGGGGCTAAGGTTTCACTAATTTTCATGGGGAACCATAAGAAACCCTCAGTTTAATAAGTTCTAGGCTGTTCCCATGGACAGAACTGTTGTAATACGTATGTTTACAACTTTTTAGAGCAAACAAAATCGTTTTATTTCATGCGAAAGGCGTACCATATAAGAATTACAGGTGAACTCTTATCGTAGGGCTTAAATTTCACTAAGTTTCATGGGGAACTATAAGAAACCCTCGGTGTAATAAGGTCTAGGCTGTTCCCATTTACAGAACTGTTGTAATACATATGTTTACAACATTTTAGAGGAAACGGAATCGTTTTATTCCATGCGAAAGACGTACTTTATAATATTTAGAGGTGAACTCTTATCGCGGGGCTTAGTTTTCACTAAGTTTCATGGGGAACTATAAGAAACCCTCGGTGTTATAAGTTCTAGGCTGTTCCCATGGACAGAGCTGTTGTAATATGTATGTATACAACGTTTTAGAGCTAGCAGAATCGTTTTATTCCATACGAAAGGCGTACTTTATAAGAAATTGAGGTGAACCCTTTTTGCGGGGCTAAGGTTTCACTAATTTTCATGGGGAACCATAAGAAACCCTCAGTTTAATAAGTTCTAGGCTGTTCCCATGGACAGAACTGTTGTAATACGTATGTTTACAACTTTTTAGAGCAAACAAAATCCTTTTATTCCATGCTAAAGGCATACTTTATAAGAAATTGAGGTCTACTCTTATTGCGGGGCTAAGTTTTCACTAAGTTTCATGGGGAAGTATAAGAAACCCTCGTTGTTATAAGTTCTAGGCTGTTCCCATGGACAGAGCTGTTGTAATATGTATGTATACAACGTTTTAGAGCTAGCAGAATCGTTTTATTCCATGCGAAAGGCGTACTTTATAAGAAATTGAGATGAACCCTCATTGCTTGGCTAAGGTTTTACTAAGTTTCATGGGGAACCATAAGAAACCCTCAGTTTAATAAGTTCTAGGTTGTTCCCTTGAACAGAACTGTTGTAATACGTATGTTTACAACGTTTTAGGGCAAAAGAAATCGTTTTATCTCATGCGAAAGACGTAATATATAAGAATTAGAGGTGAACTCTTATCGCGGGGCTAAGTTTTCCCTAAGTTTTATGGGGAACTATTAGAAACCCTCGGTGTAATAAGTTCTAGGCAGTTCCCATGGACAGAACTGTTGTAATACGTATGTTTACAACATTTTAGAGCAAATGGAATCGTTTTATTCCATGCGAAAGGCATTCTTTATAGGAAATTGAAGTGAACTCTTATTGCGGGGCTAAGTTTTTCACCAAGTTTCATGGGGAACTATAAGAAACCCGCTGTGTAATATGTTCTAGGCTGTTCCCATGGGCAGAACTGTTGTAATACGTATGTTTACAATGTTCAGAGCAAACGGAATCGTTTTTTCCCATTCAAAAAGCGTACTTTATAAGAAAGTGTGGTGATCTCTTATTGCAGGGCTAAGTTTTCACTAAAATTCTTGGAGAACTATAACAAACCCTCGGTTTAATAAGTTTTACGTTGTTCCAATGGACAGAAATGTTGTAATACATATGTTTACAACGTTTTAGAGCAAACGGAATCGTTTTAGTCCATGCCAAAGGCTTACTTTATAAGAAATTGAAGTGAGCTCTTATTGCAGGGCTAAGTTTTCACTAAGTTTATTGGGGAACTATAAGAAACCCTTGGTATAATAAGTTCTAGGCTGTTCCAATGGAAAGAACTGTTGCAATACATATGTTTACAACGTTTTAGAGCAAATGGAATCGTTTTCGTCCATGCGAAAGGCGGACTTTATAAGAATTGGAGGTAAACTCTTATTGCAGGGCAAAGTTTTCACTAAGTTTCATGGGGAACAATAAGAAACCCTAGGTGTAATAAGTTCTAGGCTGTTTCCATGGACAGAATTGTTGTAATACGTATGTTTACAACGTTTTAGAGCAAACGGAATTGTTTTATTCGTTGCGAAAGGCGTACTTTATAAGAAATTAGGGTGAACTCTTATTGCTGGGCTAAGTTTTTACTAAGTTTCATGGGAAAATATAAGAAAGCCTCGGTATAATAAGCTCTAGGCTGTTCCAATGGAAAGAACTGTTGCAATACATATGTTTACAACGTTTTAGAGCAAATGGAATCGTTTTCGTCCATGCGAAAGGCGGACTTTATAAGAATTGGAGGTAAACTCTTATTGCAGGGCAAAGTTTTCACTAAGTTTCATGGGGAACAATAAGAAACCCTAGGTGTAATAAGTTCTAGGCTGTTTCCATGGACAGAATTGTTGTAATACGTATGTTTACAACGTTTTAGAGCAAACGGAATTGTTTTATTCGATGCGAAAGGCGTACTTTATAAGAAATTAGGGTGAACTCTTATTGCTGGGCTAAGTTTTTACTAAGTTTCATGGGAAAATATAAGAAAGCCTCGGTATAATAAGCTCTAGGCTGTTCCAATGGAAAGAACTGTTGCAATACATATGTTTAAAACGTTTTAGAGCAAATTGAATCGTTTTCGTCCATACGAAAGGCGAACTTTATAAGAATTTGAGGTAAACTCTTATTGCAGGGCAAAGTTTTTACTAAGTTTCATGGGGAACAATAAGAAACCCTAGGTGTAATAAGTTCTAGGCTGTTTCCATGGACAGAACTGTTGTAATACGTATGTTTACAACGTTTTAGAGCAAACAGAATCGTTTTAATTGATGCGAAAGGCGTACTTTATAATAAATTAGGGAGAACTGTTACTGCAGGGCTAAGTTTTTACTAAGTTTCATGGGGAAATATAAGAAACGCTCGTTGTAATAAGCTCTAGGCTATTCGCATGGACAGAACAGTTGTAATACGTATGTTAACAACGTTTTAGAGCAAATGGAATCGTTTTATTCCAGGCGAAAAGCGTACTTTATATGAAATTAAGGTGAACTCTCATTGTAGGGCTTAGTTTTCACTAAGTTTCATGGGGAACTATAAGAAAGCCTCGGTATAATAAGCTCTAGGCTGTTCCAATGGAAAGAACTGTTGCAATACATATGTTTAAAACGTTTTTGAGCAAATTGAATCGTTTTCGTCCATACGAAAGGCGAACTTTATAAGAATTTGAGGTAAACTCTTATTGCAGGGCAAAGTTTTTACTAAGTTTCATGGGGAACAATAAGAAACCCTAGGTGTAATAAGTTCTAGGCTGTTTCCATGGACCGAACTGTTGTAATACGTATGTTTACAACGTTTTAGAGCAAACGGAATCGTTTTATTCGATGCGAAAGGCGTACTTTATAATAAATTAGGGAGAACTCTTATTGCAGGGCTAAGTTTTTGCTAAGTTTCATGGGGAAATATAAGAAACGCTCGTTGTAATAAGTTCTAGGCTATTCGCATGGACAGAACAGCTGTAATACGTATGTTAAGACTGTTTTAGAGCAAATGGAATCGTTTTATTCCAAGCAAAAGGCGTACTTTATAAGAAATTAAGGTGAACTCTTATTGCAGGGCTAAGTTTTCACTAAGCTTCATTGGGAACTATAAGAAACCCTCGGTGTAATAAGGTCTAGGCTGTAGCCCTGGAGAGAACTGTTATAAGACGTATGTTTACAACATTTTAAAGCAAATGGAATCGTTTTATTCCATGCAAAAGGGGTACTTTATAAAAAAGTGAGGTGAACTCTTATTGCAGGGCAACTTTTCCACTCGGTTTCACGGGAAACCATAAGAAACCCTCAGTTTAATAAGTTCTAGGCTGTTCCAATAGACAGAACTGTTGTAATACGTATGTTTACAACGTTTTAAAGCAAACGGAATCGTTTTATTTCATGCGAAAGGCGTACCATATAAGAATTACAGGTGAACTCTTATCGCAGGGCTTAAATTTCACTAAGTTTCATGGGGAGCTATAAGAAACCCTCGGTGTAATAAGGTCTAGGCTGTTCCCATGGACAGAACTGTTGTAATACATATGTTTACAACACTTTAGAGCAAACGGAATCGTTTTATTCCATGCAAAAGACGTACTTTATAAGAATTAGAGGTGAACTCTTATCGCGGGGCTTAGTTTTCACTAAGTTTCATGGGGAACTATAAGAAACCCTCGTTGTTATAAGTTCTAGGCTGTTCCCATGGACAGAGCTGTTGTAATATGTATGTATACAACGTTTTAGAGCTAGCAGAATCGTTTTATTCCATACGAAAGGCGTACTTTATAAGAAATTGAGGTGAACCCTTATTGCGGGGCTAAGGTTTCACTAAGTTTCATGGGGAACCATAAAAAACCCTCAGTTTAATAAGTTCTAGGCTGTTCCCATGGACAGAACTGTTGTAATACGTATGTTTACAACTTTTTAAAGCAAACAAAATCCTTTTATTCCATGCGAAAGGCATACTTTATAAGAAATTGAGGTCTACTTTTATTGCGGGGCTAAGTTTTCACTAAGTTTCATGGGGAAGTATAAGAAACCCTCGTTGTAATAAGGTCTATGCTGTTCCCATGGACAGAATTAATGTAATATGTATGTTTACTACGTTCTAGAGCAAACGGAATCGTTTTATTCCATGCGAAAGACGTACTTTATGAGAATTAGAGGTAAACTCTTATCGCGGGGCTTAGTTTTCACTAAGTTTCCTGGGGAACTATAAGAAACCCTCGGTGTTATAAGTTCTAGGCTGTTCCCATGGACAGAGCTGTTGTAATATGTATGTATATAACGTTTTAGAGCTAGCAGAATCGTTTTATTCCATGCCAAAGGCGTACTTTATAAAAATTGAGGTGAACCCTTATTGCAGGGCTAAGGTTTCACTAAGTTTCATGGGGAACCATAAGAAACCCTCAGTTTAATAAGTTCTAGGTTGTTCCCATGGACAGAACTGTTGTAATACGTATGTTTACAACGTTTTAGAGCAAACGGAATCGTTGTATTCCATGCGAAAGACGTACTTTATAAGAATTAGAGGTGAACTCTTATCGCAGGGCTAATTTTTCACTTTGTTTCATGGGGATTTATAAAAAACCCTCGGTATAATAAGTTTTAGGCTGTTCCCATGGACAGAATTGTTGTAATATGTATGTTTACTACGATCTAGAGCAAACGGAATCGTTATATTCAATGCGAAAGGTGTACTTTATAAGAAATTGAACTGAACTCTTATTGCGGGGCTTAGTTTTTCACCAAGTTTCATGGGGAACCATAAGAAACCCTCAGTTTAATAAGTTCTAGGCTGTTCCCAAGGACAGAACTGTTGCTATACATATGTTTACAACGTTTTAGAGCAAACGGAATCGTTTTAGTCCATGCGAAAGGCGAACTTTATAAGAATTTGAGGTAAACTCTTATTGCAGGGCAAAGTTTTCACTAACTTTCTTTGGAAACTATAAGAAAAACTCGGTTTAATAAGTTCTAGGCTGTTCCCATGGACAGAATTGTTGTAATATGTATGTTTACTACGTTAAAGAGCAAACGGAATCGTTTTATTCCATGCGAAAGACGTACTTTATAAGGATTAGAGGTGAGCTCTTATCGCGGGGCTTAGTTTTCACTAAGTTTCATGGGGAACTATAAGAAACCCTCGGTTTTATAAGTTCTAGGCTGTTCCCATGGACAGAGCTGTTGTAATATGTATGTATACAACGTTTTAGAGCTAGCAGAATCGTTTTATTCTATGCGAAAGGCGTACTTTATAAGAAACTGAGGTGAACCCTTATTGCGGGGCTAAGGTTTCACTAAGTTTCATGGGGAACCATAAGAAACCCTCAGTTTAATAAGTTCTAGGCTGCTCCCATAGACAGAACTGTTGTAATACGTATTTTTACAACGTTTTAGAGCAAACGGAATTGTTTTATTTCATGCGAAAGGCGTACCATATAAGAATTACAGGTGAACTCTTATCGCAGGGCTTAAATTATTAGAACAATTGACTTACAATGGGCTTTGTGCGAAAATACAAAGAACCTTTTATAATGTTTTACGCTTCACGCTGTTTGACTTTGACATTTGAATAATTAATTAGGCTGTTTACTCGTTGAAAATGAGTGTTCTTTGGACTTGCTTCGTTCGAAATTTATCAAGACTTTTACTCGCTTTTATGGAGTTAAAAAGTTGTGTTTATCGCTTTGATATATAATAAAAATGCTAAGAACTATGCTATCATGCATATACTCGCGTAATTCTTCTAACAGGTTATGGGCCCAGAGTGAATAGTTTCTTAGGATTTGTTTACATATATCAGTTTAGGCTGTTGAAATGGCTTCAGCACCCGAGGATGTGGCATCGTACAGAATTGATAAATTCAAGGGAGAGAATTTTCATCTTTGGAAATTCAAGATGCAAATGGTGCTTGAAGAGAAAGATCTCTGGGGTATAGTGTCTGGAGATGAAGTAGAGCCTAAAGCAGAGCAAAGCACGGAGGCTTTGATACAGCGATATAAGAAACGAGCGAGAAAAGCGTTAGCTACGATTTGTTTATCTGTGGGAGATGAACAGTTGTCGTTGATTCGTTCCTCAGTGGATGCTAGGGCGGCATGGAGAAAGCTTGAAAGTCATTACGAGGTGAAATCCTTGGCAAATAAATTGTTCTTGCGTAAGAAATATTTTTCTGTGACGATGGCAGAATCTGACTCCATGATGCAGCATATAAATAAACTGAAAACACTTGCAGAGCAATTAGAATCAGTGGGGGCACCTGTTAGTGAGGACGATCAAGTTATGACATTACTGTGTAGTTTACCTGATTCATATGGGAATTTGATAGTTGCTTTGGAATCTCGCGTTGAGGCTTTAAATATGGAATTTGTCGTTGCAAGGCTGCTTCATGAGGAACAAAAACGCAATGAAAATTCAGATACAGCCGGTGATAATATTGATAAAGCTATGTTTTCTGCAAAAAAAGATTATCAATCACGTGATCAAGCAGCAAAACCCAAAAGAAAGAAAGGAAAGTGTTTCATTTGTGGTTTAGATGGCCATTGGGCAAAGGAATGTAGAAAACCAAAGAAAAACAAGAAATTTGAAAAGAAACCAGAGTATGCACATGCATCATCATCATCATCATGTGTGCCAAATGAGGAAAATTCACATGTTTTGTTTTATATGTCATCAGATGAGAAGAGAAAGGTAGATACATCATGGTGTATAGACTCTGGTGCTTCCCAGCACATGACAAATAATAAAGAGTTGATAGAACAATACAATGAGTTTATCTCACCAGAAATAGTCAGATTAGGAGACAACCGTGAAGTTCTTGCTTATGGAAAAGGCAATGTATTGGTGAAAGTGAACTCAGACGGAGGTTATAAATCAGCTGAGCTAGTGGATGTTCTTTATGTGCCAGCTTTAGCAAAGAATTTGTTTTCTGTAAGTGCTGTCACGAAAAGAGGACTCACAATGTCATTTGAAAGAAATAAATGTGTTATTCTTAATGATGAAGGAACTATACTAGGTTCAGGAAAACTCAGTGGAAAGTTATTTGTGTTAGACGCACTCGAAATGAATAACAAAACGCATATAGCTGATATGGCTGTAAAAGAAATCACAGAAGAACTTTGGCATCAAAGATATGGACACCTCAACAATAATAGTTTAAGAGTTTTACAAAACAATAATCTTGTCGATGGAATGAAGTTTCAACCAAGTGAAACTGAAAATAAAGAAGCCTGTGATGGCTGCATGAAGGGAAAACAGAGCAGAAATTCTTTCCCAAGGGACCAGGCGACTAGAGCAAAAGAAATATTAGACCTGGTACATTCTGATGTTTGCGGCCCGATGCAAACCAAAAGTCTTGGTGGTAACAGATACTTTGTTACATTCATAGACGATAAATCGAGATATACTGCGATTTATTTTATGCAACGTAAAGATGAAGTATTTAATAAATTCAAAGAGTATGAAGCTATGATGATGAATGTAACAGGAAAGAAGATAAAGACCTTGCGCTCTGATAATGGTGGAGAGTACACCTCGAAGGTCTTTAGTGACTACCTTAAAAGTCAAGGTATTCAAAGACAGTTCACCATTCCAAGAACACCGAAACAAAATGGCGTCGCAGAACGCATGAATATAACCATTCAAGAAACAGCAAGATCCATGATACACGGTGCAGGATTATCAGATGAATTTTGGGCAGAGGCAGTATTAACCGCAGTTATATTGAGAAACAGAGGCCCAACCAAAGCTGTGAACGATATGACTCCATATCAGTGTTTCACGGGAAACAAACCGAATGTTTCTAACCTACGAGTTTTTGGGTGTACAGCGTACATGCATATCGCAAAGGAAACCAGAAAGAAGTGGGATGCGAAGTCCACTAAATGTATTTTTATTGGCTATTGCACGCAGAGCAAAGGATATAGACTTTGGAATCCTGAAACCAGAAGAGTACATGAATCCAGAGATGTGATATTCTTTGAACGTGATTTTGATAATCGTGTTGATACACCAAAGAAACATTCTGATCCTGAAGTGATTTTTCCTTCTTCAACCGACTGCAGTGACACAGAATCAGAGAATAATGAACAGTGTGAAAATGAAGTAGAAATTCCTGAAAACGCAGATGTTGATGAAATCGGAAATGAGATTGAGATGGAAGAAAGAGAGGTTCTTCGTCGCTCAGAACGTGTAAGAAGACCACCAGAAAGACATGGTGCTATAACCGGTGACTGGTGGGAATTCGCTGAAGCTACATATAGTTGTGCAGATGACGTAATGAGAGAGCCTAGAACATTGAAAGAAGCGTTAGATTCGTCAGCGAAATCTGAATGGAAAGAAGCATTAGACAACGAGTATTCGTCACTCATTGAGCATAAAACTTGGAATCTAGTAAAACCTCCTGAAGGACGAAATATTGTTGATTCCAGATGGGTATTTAAAGTCAAATACAATGCAGATGGGAAAATAGAAAGATACAAAGCTCGTTTAGTTGCAAAGGGATTTACACAGGAAGCTGGAATTGATTTTGAAGAAACATTTGCACCAGTTGCAAGATATACATCGATAAGAGCACTTTTAGCAATCGTCAATCAACTGGATCTGGAACTCGACCAGATGGACGTCTCGACAGCATTTCTTAATGGAGATTTGAAAGAAGAAATCTTTATGAAACAGCCAGAAGGGTATATTCAAGCAGGAAAGGAGGATTTAGTTTGTAAACTAAATAAGAGTATTTATGGATTGAAGCAAGCTTCCAGGTGTTGGTACAACACTATTGATCAATTTCTAAAGGACTCTGGTTACAAACAATGCAAAGCAGACTCGTGTTTATACATGAAGCGAGTGGGAGCAAGCTTTGTATATATTGCTGTCTATGTGGATGATTTGTTATTTGCTTCTAATGATATACAGATGTTGAGTGCAGAGAAGAAATTATTGCAGAATCGTTTCAACACAAAAGATCTCGGTGAAGCGCATTATTGTTTGGGAATACAAATTCAGAGAGATAGAAGCAAGAAACAAATGCTTTTACATCAAACAAAGTATTTATCAAATCTATTGAAGAAATTCGGCATGGAAAATTGCAAAGCGACCGCTACACCTCAAGAACAAAATACTAAGTTATCGCAGAATGAAGGTGACTCTGTTGATAAAGCCAAGTATCAAGCTCTAATCGGGAGTTTGACCTACGCAGTTACTGCAACTCGACCTGACCTTGCACAAGCATTGGGATCTGTGAATCAGTTTTCATCAAATCCGGGTAACGAACATTGGACAGCGGCTAAAAGAATCCTTCGTTACATCCAAGGGACAATTAATCACGGAATTCGGTTTGATGGATCAAAAGAAGATGGTGTTCAACTGAAAGGCTACGTTGACGCAGATTGGGGGACTAATCCAAATGGTAGGAAATCGCAATCGGGGTATGTCTTTTTACTTTGCGGTGGAATTATAAGTTGGTCTAGTAAAAAACAGCCAATTATAGCTCTATCTTCAACTGAAGCTGAATATATTGCAGCTACTTCAGCATTACAAGAGGCAATGTGGTTACGCGCATTATTGAATGATTTAAACTTTAAACAAGAACAGCCTACGGTAATTAATGAAGACAACCAGGGGGCAATTGCTTTGTGCAAAAACCCTAAATTTCACGCACGTACTAAGCACATTGACATAAGATATCATTTCATAAGAGAGCAGATTGATAACTTGCAGATTACGTTGCAATATTGTTCTACAGAAGATATGATTGCGGATATGCTAACTAAACCATTGGGTAAAACTAAATTTCAGAAGTTCAGAGATTTAATGGGAGTTTTCAATTCGATTTAAAGAAAACGTTAACTGTGTACCATTTAACGTTCTTTGATGATTTTCGAGTGGGAGTATTAGAACAATTGACTTACAATGGGCTTTGTGCGAAAATACAAAGAACCTTTTATAATGTTTTACGCTTCACGCTGTTTGACTTTGACATTTGAATAATTAATTAGGCTGTTTACTCGTTGAAAATGAGTGTTCTTTGGACTTGCTTCGTTCGAAATTTATCAAGACTTTTACTCGCTTTTATGGAGTTAAAAAGTTGTGTTTATCGCTTTGATATATAATAAAAATGCTAAGAACTATGCTATCATGCATATACTCGCGTAATTCTTCTAACATAAATTTCACTAATTTTCATGGGGAACTATAAGAAACCCTGGGTGTAATAAGGTCTAGGCTGTTCCCATGGACAGAACTGTTGTAATACATATGTTTACAACATTTTAGAGCCAACTGAATCGTTTTATTCCATGCGAAAGACGTACTTTATAAGAATTAGAGGTGAACTCTTATCGCGGGGCTTAGTTTTCACTAAGTTTCACGGGGAACTATAAGAAACCATCGGTGTTATAAGTTCTAGGCTGTTCCCATGAACAGAGCTGTTGTAATATGTATGTATACAACGTTTTGGAGCTAGCAGAATCGTTTTATTCTATGCGAAAGGCGTACTTTATAAGAAACTGAGGTGAACCCTTATTGCGGGGCTAAGGTTTCACTAAGTTTCATGGGGAACCATAAGAAACCCTCAGTTTAATAAGTTCTAGGCTGTTCCAATAGACAGAACTGTTGTAATACGTATGTTTACAACTTTTTAGAGCAAACAAAATCCTTTTATTCCATGCGAAAGGCATACTTTATAAGAAATTGAGGTCTACTTTTATTGCGGGGCTAAGTTTTCACTAAGTTTCATGGGGAAGTATAAGAAACCCTCGGTGTTATAAGGTCTATGCTGTTCCCATGGACAGAATTAATGTAATATGTATGTTTACTACGTTCTAGAGCAAACGGAATCGTTTTATTCGATGCGAAAGACGTACTTTATAAGAATTAGAGGTGAACTCTTATCGCGGGGCTTAGTTTTCACTAAGTTTCATGGGGAACTATAAGAAACCCTCGGTGTTATAAGTTCTAGGCTGTTCCCATGGACAGAGCTGTTGTAATATGTATGTATACAACGTTTTAGAGCTAGCAGAATCGTTTTATTCCATGCCAAAGGCGTAATTTATAAGAAATTGAGGTGAGCCCTTATTGCGGGGCTAAGGTTTCACTAAGTTTCATGGGGAACCATAAGAAATCCTCAGTTTAATAAGTTCTAGGTTGTTCCCATGGACAGAACTGTTGTAATACGTATGTTTACAACGTTTTAGAGCAAACGGAATCGTTGTATTCCATGCGAAAGACGTACTTTATAAGAATTAGAGGTGAACTCTTATCGCAGGGCTAGTTTTTCACTTTGTTTCATGGGGAAATATAAAAAACCCTCGGCATAATAAGTTTTAGGCTGTTCCCATGGACAGAATTGTTGTAATATGTATGTTTACTACGATCTAGAGCAACCGGAATCGTTTTATTCAATGCGAAAGGTGTACTTTATAAGAAATTGAACTGAACTCTTATTGTGGGGCTTAGTTTTTCACCAAGTTTCATGGGGAACTATAAGAAACTCGCAGTGTAATATGTTCTAGGCTGTTCCCATGGACAGAACTGTTGTAATACGTAGATAAACGTATACATCGAATAATAAATATATAAACTGTTTCATCGTTTAGAGCAAACGGGATCGTTTTTTCCCATTTAAAAAGCGTACTTTATAAGAAATTGTGGCGATCTCTTATTGCGGGGCTAAGTTTTCACTAAAATTCATGGGGAACTATAACAAACTCTCAGTGTAATAAGTTTTACGCTGTTCCAATGGACAGAACTGTTGTAATACATATGTTTACAAGGTTTTAGAGGAAACGGAATTGTTTTAGTCCATGCGAAAGGCTTACTTTATAAGAAATTGAAATGAACTCTTATTGCGGGGGAAAGTTTTCACTAAGTTTCATGGGGAACTATAAGAAACCCTCGGTATAATAAGTTCTAGGCTGATCCAATGGACAGAACTGTTGCAATACATATGTATACAACGTTTTAGAGCTAGCAGAATCGTTTTATTCCATGCCAAAGGCGTAATTTATAAGAAATTGAGGTGAGCCCTTATTGCGGGGCTAAGGTTTCACTAAGTTTCATGGGGAACCATAAGAAACCCTCAGTTTAATAAGTTCTAGGTTGTTCCCATGGACAGAACTGTTGTAATACGTATGTTTACAACGTTTTAGAGCAAACGGAATCGTTGTATTCCATGCGAAAGACGTACTTTATAAGAATTAGAGGTGAACTCTTATCGCAGGGCCAGTTTTTCACTTTGTTTCATGGGGAAATATAAAAAACCCTCGGTATAATAAATTTTAGGCTGTTCCCATGGACAGAATTGTTGTAATATGTATGTTTACTACGATCTAGAGCAACCGGAATCGTTTTATTCAATGCGAAAGGTGTACTTTATAAGAAATTGAACTGAACTCTTATTGTGGGGCTTAGTTTTTCACCAAGTTTCATGGGGAACTATAAGAAACTCGCAGTGTAATATGTTGTAGGCTGTTCCCATGGACAGAACTGTTGTAATACGTAGATAAACGTATACATCGAATAATAAATATATAAACTGTTTCATCGTTTAGAGCAAACGGGATCGTTTTTTCCCATTTAAAAAGCGTACTTTATAAGAAATTGTGGCGATCTCTTATTGCGGGGCTAAGTTTTCACTAAAATTCATGGGGAACTATAACAAACCCTCAGTGTAATAAGTTTTACGCTGTTCCAATGGACAGAACTGTTGTAATACATATGTTTACAAGGTTTTAGAGGAAACGGAATTGTTTTAGTCCATGCGAAAGGCTTACTTTATAAGAAATTGAAATGAACTCTTATTGCGGGGCAAAGTTTTCATTAAGTTTCATGGGGAACTATAAGAAACCCTCGGTATAATAAGTTCTAGGCTGTTCCAATGGACAGAACTGTTGCAATACATATGTTTACAACGTTTTAGAGCAAACGGAATCGTTTAAGTCCATGCGAAAGGCGAGCTTTATAAGAATTCGAGGTAAACTCTTATTGCAGGGCAAAGTTTTCACTAAGTTTCATAGGGAACAATAAGAAACACTAGGTGTAATAAGTTCTAGGCTGTTTCTATGGTCAGAACTGTTGTAATACGTATGTTTACAACGTTTTAGAGGGAACAGAATAGTTTTATTCCATGCGAAAGGTGTACTTTATAAGAAATTAAGGTGAACTCTTATTGCGAGCCAAAGTTTTTACTAAGTTTCATTGGGCACTATAAGATACCCTCGATGTAATAAGTTCTAGGCTGTTCCAATGGACAGAACTGTTGCAAAACATATGTTTACAACGTTTTAGAGCAAACGGAATCGTTTTAGTCCATGCGAAAGGCGAACTTTATAAGAATTTGAGGTGAACTCTTATTGCAGGGCAAAGTTTTCACTAACTTTCTTTGGAAACTATAAGAAAAACTCGGTTTAATAAGTTCTAGGCTGTTCCCATGGACAGAACTGTTGTAATACGTATGTTTACAACGTTTTAGAGCAAACGGAATCGTTTTTTTCGATGCGAAAGGCCTACTTTATAAGAAATTAGGTTGAACTCTTATTGCAGGGCTAAGTTTTCACTAAGTTTCATGGGGAACTATAAGAAACCCTCGGTGTAATACGTTCTACAATGTTGCCATGGACAGAACTGTTGTAATACATATTTTTACAACGTTTTAGAGCAAAGGGAATCGTTTTATTTCATGCAAAAGGTGTACTTTATAAGAAATTAAGGTTAACTCTTTTTACTGGGATAAGTTTTCACTAAGTCTCATGGGGAACTATAAGAAACCCTTGGTGTAAGAAGTTATACGCTGTTCCCCTGGACAGAACTGTTGTAATACGTTTGTTTACAACGTTTAAGAGCAAACGGAATCGTTTTATTCCATGCGAAAGGCGTACTTTATAAAAAATTGAAGTGAACTCTTATTGCAGGGCTAAGTTTTTCACCAAGTTTGATGGGGAACTATTAAATACCCACGGTGTAACATGTTCTAGGCTGTTTCCATGGACAGATTTGTTGTAATAAGTATGTTTACAACGTTTAGAGCAAACGGAATCGTTTTTTCCTATTCAAAAAGCGTACTTTATAAGAAATTGTGGTGATCTCTTATTGCGGGGCTAAGTTTCACTTAAATTCATGGGGAACTATAACAAACCCTCGTTGTTATAATTTCTACGCTGTTCCCATGGAAAGAACTGTTGTAATAAGTATGTTTACAACGTTTTAGAGCAAACGGAATCGTTTTATTCCATTCGAAAGGTGTACTTTATAAGAAATTAAGGTGAACTCTTTTTGCTGGGCTAAGTTTTCACTAAGTTTCATGGGGAACTATAAGAAACCCTCGGTGTAAGAAGTTCCTATCTGTCCCATGGACAGAACTATTGTAATACTCATGTTTACAACGTTTTAGAGCAAACGGAATCGTTTTAGTCCATGCGAAAGGCTTACATTATAAGAAGTTGAAATGAACTCTTATTGCAGGGCAAAGTTTTCACTAAGTTTCATGGAGAACGATAAGAAACCCGTGGTATAATAAGTTTTAGGCTGTTCCAATGGACAGAACTGTTGCAATACATATGTTTACAACGTTTTAGAGCAAACGGAATCGTTTTAGTCCATGCGAAAGGCGAACTTTATAAGAATTTGGGGTTAAACTCTTATTGCAGGGCAAGGTTTTCGTTAAGTTTCATGGGGAACAATAAGAAACCCTAGGTGTAATAAGTTCTAGGCTGTTTCTATGGTCAGAACTGTTGTAATACGTATGTTTACAACGTTTTAGAGGGAACGGAATCGTTTTATTCCATGCGAAAGGCGTACTTTATAAGAAATTAAGGTGAACTCTTATTGCGAGGCAAAGTTTTTACTAAGTTTCATGGGGAACTATAAGAAACCCTCGGTGTAATAAGTTCTAGGCTGTTCCAATGGACAAAACTGTTGAAATAAGTATGTTTACAACGTTTTAGAGCAAACAGAATCGTTTTATTCCATGCAAAAGGCGTACTTTATAAGAAATTAAGGTGAACTCTTATAGCAGGGCTAAGATTTCATTAAATTTCATGGGGAACTATGAGAAACGCTCGGTTTAATACGTTCTACAATGTTGCCATGGACAGAACTGTTGTAATACATATTTTTACAACGTTTTAGAGCAAAGGGAATCGTTTTATTTCATGCAAAAGGTGTACTTTATAAGAAATTAAGGTTAACTCTTTTTGCTGGGATAAGTTTTCACTAAGTTTCATGGGGAACTATAAGAAACCCTTGGTTTAAGAAGTTCTAGGCTGTTCCCCTGGACAGAACGGTTGTAATACGTTTGTTTACAACGTTTTAGAGCGAACGGAATCGTTTTATTCCATGCGAAAGGCGTACTTTATAAAAAATTGAAGTGAACTCTTATTGCAGGGCTAAGTTTTTCACCAAGTTTGATGGGGAATTATTGAAAACCCACGGTGTAACATGTTCTACGCTGTTTCCATGGACAGATTTGTTGTAATACGTATGTTTACAACGTTTAGAGCAAACGGAATCGTTTTTTCCCATTCAAAAAGCGTACTTTATAAAAAATTGAAGTGAACTCTTATTGCAGGGCTAAGTTTTTCACCAAGTTTGATGGGGAATTATTGAAAACCCACGGTGTAACATGTTCTAGGCTGTTTCCATGGACAGATTTGTTGTAATACGTATGTTTACAACGTTTAGAGCAAACGGAATCGTTTTTTCCCATTCAAAAAGCGTACTTTATAAGAAATTGTGGTGATCTCTTATTGCGGGGCTAAGTTTCACTAAAATTCATGGGGAACTATAACAAACCCTCGTTGTAATAATTTCTACGCTGATCCCATGGAAAGACCTGTTGTAATACGTACGTTTACAACGTTTTAGAGCAAACGGAATCGTTTTATTCCATTCGAAAGGTGTACTTTATAAGAAATTAAGGTGAACTCTTTTTGCTGGGCTAACTTTTCACTAAGTTTCATGGGGAACTATAAGAAACCCTCGGTGTAAGAAGTTCCTATCTGTCCCATGGACAGAACTATTGTAATACGCATGTTTACAACGTTTTAGAGCAAACGGAATCGTTTTAGTCCATGCGAAAGGCTTACATTATAAGAAGTTGAAATGAACTCTTATTGCAGGGCAAAGTTTTCACTAAGTTTCATGGGGAACGATAAGAAACCCGTGGTATATAAAGTTTTAGGCTGTTCCAATGGACAGAACTGTTGCAATACATATGTTTACAACGTTTTAGAGCAAACGGAATCGTTTTAGTCCATGCGAAAGGCTTACATTATAAGAAGTTGAAATGAACTCTTATTGCAGGGCAAAGTTTTCACTAAGTTTCATGGGGAACGATAAGAAACCCTAGGTGTAATAAGTTTTAGGCTGTTCCAATGGACAGAACTGTTGCAATACATATGTTTACAACGTTTTAGAGCAAACGGAATCGTTTTAGTCCATGCGAAAGGCGAACTTTATAAGAATTTGGGGTTAAACTCTTATTGCAGGGCAAGGTTTTCGTTAAGTTTCATGGGGAACAATAAGAAACCCTAGGTGTAATAAGTTCTAGGCTGTTTCTATGGTCAGAACTGTTGTAATACGTATGTTTACAACGTTTTAGAGGGAACGGAATCGTTTTATTCCATGCGAAAGGCGTACTTTATAAAAAATTAAGGTGAACTCCTATTGCGAGGCAAAGTTTTTACTAAGTTTCATGGGGAACTATAAGAAACCCTCGGTGTAATAAGTTCTAGGCTGTTCCAATGGACAGAACTGTTGCAATACATTGTTGACATTCCTAAAGAAAGTATTGTTTCAATTATTTTGAACACCTGCACATGTTGTCATCTACCATTAACGATGCTATTGATTTCAAAACAAACAGGCAGGATGGCCGTGTGGTCTAAAGTGCTGGTTTAAGGCACCAGTTATTTCGATGGCGTTGGTTCGAGTCCTACTTCTGTCATTTTGTTGACATTCCTAAAGAAAGTATTGTTTCCATTATTTTGAACACCTGCGCATGTTGTCATTTACCATTAACGATGCTATTGGTTTCAAAACAAACAGGCAGGATCGCCGTGTGGTCTTAAGTGCTGGTTTAAGGCAACAGTGAAATTGGTGGCGTCGGTTTGAGTCCCATTCCTGACGTTTTGTTGACATTGTTATACAAAGTATTTTTTCCTTTATTTTGAAAACATGTACATGGTGTCATCTACCATTATCCATGCTATTGACCACAACACATACAGGCAGGATGGCCGTGTGGTATGAGGCACTGGTTTCCGGGCACCAGTCACCTCGGTGGCGTGGGTTCCAGTCCCACTCCTTTCATTTTGTGATATTCCTATACAAAGTATTGTTTCCTTTATTTTGAACACCTGCAAAAGGTATCTTCTACCATTATCCATGCTATTGACTACAATACATACAGGCAGGTTGGCTGAGGGGAAAGAGCCGCTGGTTAAAGGCATCAGTCACTTCAGTTCCGTGGGTTGGAGACCCATTCCTGTCATTTTGTTGACATTCCTATACAAAGAATTGCTTCCTTTATTTTGAACACCTGCAAATGTTATCTTCTACCATCATCCATGCTATTGTCCACCAAACATATAGGCAGGACGACCGACTTGTATGAGGTGCTTGTTTTAGGCACTAGTCACTTCCGTGGTGTGGGTTCGAGACCCACTCCTGACATTTTGTTGACATTCCTATAAAAAGTACTGCTTCCTTCATTTTGAACACCTGCACATGGTATCATTTACAATAATCCATGCGCTTGACCAAAAAGCATACAGGCAGGATGGCAGAGTGGTATGAGGCGCTGGTTTAGTCACCAGTCACTTTGGTGCCGTGGAGTCAAGACTCACTCTATTTAATTTTGTTGTCATTCCGATATAAAGTATTGTTTCCTTTATTTTGAACAACTGCACATGTTATCTTCTACCATCATGCATGCAATTAAACACAAAACATATAGGCAGGATGGCCGAGTGAAAAGAGGCGCTGGTTAAAGGTATCAGTCACTTCGGTTCCTAGGGTTCGAAACCAACTCCTGTCATTTTGTTGACATCCTAAACAAAGTATTGTTTCCTTTATATTGAAAACCTGCACATGGTATCTTTTACCATTATTCATGCAATTGAACACACAACATACAGCAGCATGGCGCAGTGGTCTAAGTCAGTGGCTTCAGGCACCGGTCACTTCTGTGGCGTGGGTGCGAGTCAAACTCCTGTCATCTAGATGACATTCCTACAAAAAGTATTTTTTCCTATATTTTGAACACCTGTACATGGTATCTTCTACCCTAATCCATGCTATTGATCACATATCATACAGGCAGAATGGCTAAGTGGTCTATGTCACCGGCCTAAGGCTTCAGTCACTTCGGTGGCGGGGGTTCAAGACCCATTCCTATCATTTATAATGACATCCTATACAAAGAATTGTTTCCCTTATTTCCAATACCTGCATATGGTATCTTTCACCATCATCCACGCTATTGACCTGAAAACATACAGGCAGGATGGCCGACAAGATTGAGGTGCTGGTTTTAGACACCAGTCACTTCAGTGGCGTTGGTTCGGGTCCTACTCCTATCATTTTGCTGACATTCCTAAAGAAAGTATTGTTTCCATTATTTTAAACACCTGCACATGGTGTCATCTACCATTTTCCATGCTATTGACAAAAAACATACAGGAAGGATGGCCGAGTTGAATGAGGTGCTAGTTTTAGGCACCAGTCACTTTTGTGGCGTGGGTTCGAGTTCTACTCCTGTCATTTTGTTGACATTCTTAAAGAAAGTATTGTTTCCTTTATTTTGAACACATGCATATGGTGTCATCCACCATTATCCATGCTTTTGACAACAAAACATACAGGCAAGATGGCCGTGTGGTCTAAGGCTCTGGTTTAAGGCACCAGCCACTTCGGTGGGGTAGGTTTGAGTCCCATTTCTGGCATTTTGTCGACATTACTATAGAAAGTATTGTATCCTTTATATTAAACACCTGCACATGGTATCTTATACCATCATTCATGCAATTGAACACACAACATAGAGGCAGGATGGCCAAGTTGTATGAGGCGCTGGTTTAAGGTATCAGTCATTTCGCTGCCGTGAGTTTGAGACCCACTCCTGTCATTTTGTTGACATCCTAAACAAAATATTGTTTCCTTTTTTTAGAAAACCTGCACATGGTATCTTTTACCATCATTCATTCAATTGAAGACACAACATACAGCAGGATGACGCAGTGGTCTAAGTCAGTGGCTTAAGGTACCAGTCATTTCTGTGGCGTGGATTTGAATCCAACTCCTGTCATTTTGATGACATTCCTACACAAAGTATTGTTTCCTGTATTTTGAACACCTGCACATGGTGTCATTTACCATTATCCATGCTATTGACTTCAAAAGATACAGCCAAGATGGCCTTGTGGTTTAAGGTTTGGTTTAAGACACCAGTCAATTCGGTGGCGTGGGTTTGAGTCTCATGACTAACATTTTGTCGACAAGGCTATACAAAGTATTGTATCCTTTATATTGAACACCTGCAAATGTTATCTCTTACCATCATGGATACTATTGACCACAAAACATACCGGAAGGATGGAAGAGTGCTAAGTGGCGCTGGTTTAAGGCACCAGTTACTTCGGTGCCGGTGGTTCCAATCCTACTCCTGTCATTTTGTTGACTTCCTAAACAAAGAATTGTTTCCCTTATTTTGAAAACCTGCACATGGTATCTTTTACCATCACTCATGCAATTGAACACACAACATACAGCAGCATGGTGCAGTGGTCTAAGTCAGTGGCTTAAGGCACCAGTCATTTCTGTGTTGTGGGTTTGAATCCAACTCTTGTCATTTTGTTGACATCCTATAACAAACCCTCGTTGTAATAATCTCTACGCTGTTCCCATGGAAAGAACTGTTGTAATACGTATGTTTACAACGTTTTAGAGCAAACGGAATCGTTTTATTCCATTCGAAAGGTGTACTTTATAAGAAATTAAGGTAAACTCTTTTTGCTGGGCTAAGTTTTCACTAAGTTTCATGGGGAACTATAAGAAACCCTCGGTGTAAGAAGTTCCTATCTGTTCTCATGGACAGAACTGTTGTAATACGCATGTTTACAACGTTTTAGAGCAAACGGAATCATTTTAGTCCATGCGAAAGGCGAACTTTATAAGAATTTGGGGTTAAATTCTTATTGCAGGGCAAGGTTTTCACTAAGTTTCATGGGGAACAATAAGAAACCCTAGGTGTAATAAATTCTAGGCTGTTTCTATGGTCAGAACTGTTGTAATACGTATGTTTACAACGTTTTAGAGGGAACGGAATCGTTTTATTCCATGCGAAAGGCGTATTTTATAAGAAATTAAGGTGAACTCTTATTGCGAGGCAAAGTTTTTACTAAGTTTCATGGGGAACTATAAGAAACCCTCGATGTAATAAGTTCTAGGCTGTTCCAATGGACAGAACTGTTGCAATACATTGTTGACATTCCTAAAGAAAGTATTGTTTCAATTATTTTGAACTCCTGCACATGTTGTCATCTACCATTAACGATGCTATTGATTTCGAAACAAACAGGCAGGATGGCCGTGTGGTCTAAAGTGCTGGTTTAAGGCACCAGCTACTTCGATGGCGTTGATTCGAGTCCTACTTCTGTCATTTTGTTGACATTCCTAAAGAAAGTATTGTTTCAATTATTTTGAACACCTGCGCATGTTGTCATTTACCATTAACGATGCTATTGGTTTCAAAACAAACAGGCAGGATCGCCGTGTGGTCTAAAATGCTGGTTTAAGGCAACAGTGAAATTGGTGGCGTGGGTTTGAGTCCCATTCCTGACGTTTTGTTGACATTGCTATACAAAGTATTTTTTCCTTTATTTTGAAAACATGTACCAGGTGTCATCTACCATTATCCATGCTATTGACCACAACACATACAGGCAGGATGGCTGAGTGGTATGAGGCACTGGTTTCCGGGCACCAGTCACCTCGGCGGCGTGGGTTCCAGTCCCACTTCTTTCATTTTGTGACATTCCTATACAAAGTATTGTTTCCTTTATTTTGAACACCTGCAAAAGGTATCTTCTACCATTATCCATGCTATTGACTACAATACATACAGGCAGGATGGTCCAATGCTATGAGGCCCTGGTTTCCGGGCTTAAGCCACTTCGGTGGCGTGGGTTCCAGTCCCACTCCTATCATTTTGTTGAAATTCCTATACAAAGTATTGCTTCCTTTATTTTGAACACCTGCAAATGTTATCTTCTACCATCATCCATGCTATTGACCACAAAACATACAGGCAGGACGACCGACTTGTATGAGGTGCTTGTTTTAGGCACCAGTCACTTGGGTGGTGTGGGTTCGAGTCCTACTGCTGTCATTTTGTTGACATTCGTAAAGAAAGCAGTGTTTCCTTTATTTTGAACACCTGCACATGGTTTCATCTAGTATTATCGATGCTATTGACCTCAAAACATACAGACAAGATGACCTTGTGGTCTAAGGTGCTGGTTTAAGGCACTAGTCACTTCCGTGGTGTGGGTTCGAGACGCACTCCTGTCATTTTGTTGACATCCTATACAAATTATTGTTTCCGTTACTTTGAAAACCTGCACATTGTATCTTCTACCATTATCCATGCTATTGACCACAAAAAATACAGGCAGGATGGCCGAGTGGTGTGAGGCGTTAGTTTACGGGCATCAGTCACTTCGGTGGATTGGGTTCGAGTCCAACTCCTGTCATTTTGTTGACATTCCTATAAAAAGTACTGCTTCCTTCATTTTGAACACCTGCACATGGTATCTCCTACCATGATCTATGCTATTGACCACAAAACATACAGGCAGGATGGCCGAGTGGTATGAGGCGCTGCTTTAAAGGCACCAGTCAAGTTGTTGTTGTGGGTTCCAGTCCCACTCCTGTCATTTTGTGACATTCCTATACAAAGTATTGCTTCCTTTATTTTGAATAACTGCTTATGGTATCTTCTACCATCATCCATGCTAATGACTTCAAGACATACAGGCAGTATGGCCGAGTTGAATGAGGTGCTGGTTTTAGGCACAAGTCACTTCAGTGGCGTGGGTTGGGCTCCTACTTTTCTCATTTTCTTGACATTCCTAAAGAGAGTATTGTTTCCATTATTTTGAAAACATGCACATGGTGTCATCTACGATTATCCACGCTATTGACCTAAAAGCGAACAGGCAGGATGGCCGTGTGGTCTAAGGTGCAGGTTTAAGGGACCAGTCCATTCGGTGGCGTGGGTTTGAGTCCCATTCCTGACATTTTGTTTACATTGCTATACAAAGTAAAGTATTCTTTATATTGAACACCTGCAAATGGTATCTCCTTCCATTATCCATGCTATTGACGAAAAAACATACAGGCAGGATGGCCGAGTGGTAAGAGGCGCTGGTTTGAGGCACCAGTCACTTTTGTGGCGTGGGTTTGAGTCTTACTCCGGTCATTTTGTTGACATTACTAAGGAAAGAATTGTTTCCTTTATTTTGAACACCTGCACATGGTGTCATTTACCATTATCCATGCTATTGACCTGAAAACATACAGGCAAGATGGGCGTATGATCTAAGGTGCTGGTTAAAGGCACCAGTCACTTTGGTGGCGTGGGTCTGAGTCCCATTCCTGATATTTCCTCGACATTGCTATACAACGTATTGTATCTTTTATATTGAACACCTGCAAATGGTATCTTCTACCATAATCTATGCTATTGACCACAAAACTAAAGGCAGGATGGCCGAGTGGTAAGAGGCGCTGGTTGAAGGCACCAGTCACTTCATTGGTGTGGGTCCGAGACCAACTCCTGTCATTTTGTTGACATCCTATACAAATTATTGTTTCCGTTACTTTGAAAACCTGCACATTGTATCTTTACCATTATCCATGCTATTGACAACAAAATATACAGGCAGTATGGCCGAGTGGTATGAGGCGTTAGTTTATGGGCATCAGTCACTTCGTTGGCGTGGGTTCGAGTCCAACTCCTGTCATTTTGTTGATATTCCTATACAAAGTATTGCTTCCTTTATTTTGAACACCTGCACATGGTATCTCCTACCATCACCCATGCTATTGACCACAAAACATACAGGCAGGTTGGCTGAGGGGTAAGAGCCGCTGGTTAAAGGCATCAGTCACTTCAGCACCGCGGGTTGGAGACCCACTCCTGTCATTTTGTTGACATCCTAAACAAAGTAATGTTTACTTTATTTTGAACACCTGCACATGGTTTCTTCTACAATCATCCTTGCAATTGAATACAAAACATACAGGCAGGATGGCCGAGTTGTAAGAGGCGCTGATTTAAGGCACCAGTCACTTTGAAGGTGTGGGTTCGCGACCAATTTCTGTCATTTTGTTGACATTCCTATACAAAGTATTGTTTCCTGTATTTTGAACACCTGCACATGGTATCATTTACAATAATCCATGCGCTTGACCAAAAAGCATACAGGCAGGATGGCCGAGTGGTATGAGGCGCTGGTTTAGTCACCAGTCATTTTGGTGCCGTGGGTTCAAGACTCACTCTATTTAATTTTGTTGTCATTCCGATATAAAGTATTGTTTCCTTTATTTTGAACAACTGCACATGTTATCTTCTACCATCATGCATGCAATTGAACACAAAACATATAGGCAGGATGGCCGAGTGAAAAGAGGCGCTGGTTAAAGGTATCAGTCACTTCGGTTCCTAGGGTTCGAAACCAACTCCTGTCATTTTGTTGACATCCTAAACAAAGTATTGTTTCCTTTATATTGAAAACCTGCACATGGTATCTTTTACCATTATTCATGCAATTGAACACACAACATACAGTGGCATGGCGCAGTGGTCTTAGTCAGTGGCTTCAGGCACCGGTCACTTCTGTGGCGTGGGTGCGGGTCAAACTCCTGTCATCTAGATGACATTCCTACAAAAAGTATTTTTTCCTGTATTTTGAACACCTGTACATGGTATCTTCTACCCTAATCCATGCTATTGATCACATATCATACAGGCAGAATGGCTAAGTGGTCTATGTCACCGGCCTAAGGCTTCAGTCACTTCGGTGGCGGGGGTTCAAGACCCATTCCTATCATTTATAATGACATCCTATACAAAGAATTGTTTCCCTTATTTCCAATACCTGCATATGGTATCTTTCACCATCAACCACGCTATTGACCTGAAAACATACAGGCAAAATGGCCGACAAGATTGAGGTGCTGGTTTTAGACACCAGTCACTTCAGTGGCGTTGGTTCGAGTCCTACTCCTATCATTTTGCTGACATTCCTAAAGAAAGTATTGTTTCCATTATTTTAAACACCTGCACATGGTGTCATCTACCATTTTCCATGCTATTGACAAAAAACATACAGGAAGGATGGCCGATTGTTATGAGGCGATGGTTTATGGGCACGAGTCACTTCGGTGGCGTGGGTTCAATTCCCTTTCCTGTCATTTTGTTGACATTTCTATAGAAAAGTTTTGTTTCCTTTATTTTAACACCTACACATGGTATCTTTTACCATTAACCATGCTACTCACCACACATCATACAGGCAGGATGGCCGAGTGGTCTGAGGCGCTGGTTTAAGGCACTAGACACTTCGGTGGCGTTCGTTCGAGTCCTACTCCTGTCACCTTGTTGACATTCCTATACAAAGTATTGTTTCCCTAATTTTGAAAACTTGCCCATGGTATCTTCTACTATCATCATGTATTCAACCTCAAAACAAACAGGCAGGATGGTAGAGTGCTAAGAGGCGCTGGTTTAAGGCACCAGTCAGTTCGGTGCCGTGGGTTCAAGACCAACTTCTTTCATTTTGTTGACAACCTATACAAAGTATTGTTTCCTTTATATTAAAAACCCACACATGGTATCTCGTACCATCATCCATGCTATTGATCACAAAACATACAGGCAGGATGGCTGAGTGGTATGAGGCGCTGGCTCACAGGCACCAGTCACTTCGGTGGTGTGGATTCAAGTCCCACTCCTGTCATTTTGTTGACATTCCAACACAAAGTATTGTTTCCTTTATTTTGAACACCTGCATATGGTATCTTCTACCATAATCCATGCTATTGAACAAACAACATACAGGCAGAATGGCTGAGTGGTCTATATCGCCGGCCTAAGGCTTCAGTCACTTCTGCGGCGTGGGTTCAAGACCCATTCCTATCATTTATGTTGGCAACCTATACAAAGTATTGTTTCCTATATTTTGAACACCTGCACATGGTATCTTCTACCATTATCCATGCTATTGACCACAAAACATACAGGCAGGATGGCCGAGAAGAATGAGGTGCTGGTTTTAGACACCAGTCACTTCTGTAGTGTGGGGTCGAGTCCTACTCCTACCATTTTGTTGAAATTCCTAAAGAAAGTATTGTATCCATTATTTTGAACACCTGCACATGGTGTCATCTACCATTATCCATGCTATTGACCTCAAAACAAACAGGCAGGATGGCCGTGTGGTCTAAGGTGCTGGTTTAAGGCACCAGTCAATTCGTTGGCGTGCGTCCGAGTTCTATTCCTGACATTTTTTTGACGTTGCTATACAAAGTATTGTTTCCTTTATTTTGAAAACCTGCACATGGTATCTTCTACCATTATCCATGCTATTTACCACAAAACATACAGGCAGGATGGCCGAGTGGTAAGAGGCGCTGGTTTAAGGCACCATTCACTTCGCTGTTGTTGGTTCAAGTCCCACCCCTGTCACTTTGTTGAAAGCCCTATACAAAGTATTGTTTACCTTATTTCGAACACCTGCACATGGTATCTTCTACCATAATCCATTCTATTGACCTCATAACATACAGGCTGGATGGCCGAGTGGTAAGAGGCACTGGTTAATGGGTACCAGTAATTCTGGTGGCGTGGGTTCGAGTCCCATTCCTGACATTTTGTCGATATTGCTATACAAAGTATTTTATCCTCTATATTGAACACCTGCAAATGATATCTTCTACAATTGTACATTATATTGACCACAAACATACAGGCAGGATGGCCGAGTGGTATGAGGTGCCTGTTTTAGGCACCAGTTACTTTGGTGGTATGGGATGGAGTCCTACTCCTGTCATTTTTTTGACATTACTAAAGAAACTAGTTTTTCCTTTATTTTGAACACCTGCACATGGTGTCATCTACGATTATCGACGCTATTGAACTCAAAACATACAGGCAAAATTGCCTTGTGGTCTAAGGTGTTGGTTGAAGGCACCAGTCACTTCAGTGTTGTGGGTTTGAGTCCGATTCCTGACATTTTGTTGTTCTTGCTATACAAAGTATTGTATGTTTTATATTGGACACCTGAAAATGGTGTCATCCACCATCATCCATGTAATTGACCTCAAAACATACAGGCAAGATGGCCTTGTGGTCTAAGGTGCTGGTTTATGGCACCAGTCACTTCGGTGGCGTGGGTCTAAGTCCCATTCCTGATATTTCATCGACATTGCTATACAAAGTATTGTATCTTTTATATTGGACAACTGGAAATGGTATCTTCTACCATCATCTATGCTATTGACCTCAAAAAAATAAGGCAGGTTGGCCGAGTGGTAAGAGGCGCTGGTTTGAGGCACCAGTCACTTCATTGGTGTAGGTTCGAGACCCACTCCTGTCATTTTGTTGACATCCTATACAAATTATTGTTTCCGTTATTTTAAAAACCTGCACCCCATTATTGATGCTATTGACCACAAAATATACAGGCAGTAAGGCCGAGTTGTATGTGGCGCTAGTTTATGGGCATCAGTCACTTCAGTGGCGTGGGTTCGAGTCCCACTCTTGTCATTTTGTTGACATTCCTATACAAAGTATTGCTTCCTTTTTTTTGAACACCTGCACCTGGTGTCATCTACCATTATCCATGCTATTGACCTCAATAAATACAGGCAGGATGGCCTAGTGATAAGCGGCGATGGTGTAAGGCAACACTCACTTTGGTGGTGTGGGTTCCAGACCCACTCCTGTCTTTTTGTTGACCATTTTATACAATATATTGTTTCCTTTATTTTGAAAACCTGCAGCCGATTATTCATGCTATTGACCACAGAATATACAGGCAGTATGGCCGAGTGGTATGAGGTGGTAGTTTATGGGCGCCAGTCACTTCGGTGGCCTTGGTTCGAGTCCTACTCTTGTCTTTTTCTTGACATTCCTATACAAAGTATTGCTCTCTTTTTTTTAACACATGCACATGGTATCTCCTACCATCATCCATGCTATTGAACACAGAACATACAGGCAGGATGGCGGAGTGGTCTAAGGCGTTGGTTTTAGGCACCAGTCACTTCGGTTGCGTGGGTTCAAGTCCTAATCCTGTCATTTTTGTTGACCTTCCTAAAGTAAGTATTGTTTCCTTTATTTTGAACACCTGCACCTGGTGTCATTTAGCATTATCCATGCTATTGACTTCAAAAGATACAGCTAAGATGGCCCTGGGTTTAAGGTGCTGGTTTAAGGCACCAGTCAATTCGGTGGCGTGGGTTTGAGTCTCATGACTAACATTTTGTCGACAAGGCTATACAAAGTATTGTATCCTTTATATTGAACACCTGCAAATGTTATCTCTTACCATCATGGATACTATTGACCACAAAACATACAGGAAGAATGGCCGAGTGCTAAGAGGCGCTGCTCTAAGGCACCAGTTATTTCGGTGCCGGTGGTTCAAATCCTACTCCTGTCTTTTTGTTCACATCCTAAACAAAGAATTCTTTCCTTTATTTTGAAAACCTGCACATGGTATCTTTTACCATCACTCATGCAATTGAACACACAACATACAGCAGCATGGCGCAGTGGTCTAAGTAAGTGGGTTAAGGCACTAGTCACTTCTGTGGTGTGGGTTCGAATCCAACTCCTGTCATTTTGTTGACATCCTATACAAAGTATTGTTTCCTTAATTTTGAAAACCTGCACATGGTATCTTTTACCATTATCCATGTTTATGACCACAAAACAAACAGGCAGTATGGCCGAGTGGTATGAGGCGTTAGTTTACGGGCATCAGTCACTTCGATGGCGTGGGTTCGAGTCAAACTCCTATCATTTTGTTGACATTCCTATACAAAGTATTGCTTCCTTTATTTTGAACACCTGCACATGGTATCTCCTACCATCATGCATGCTATTGACCGCAAAACATACAGGCAGGATGGCCGAGTGGTATGAGGCGCTGCTTTCAAGGCATCAGACACTTCGGTGCCGTGGGTTCAAGACCCACTACTGTCATTTTGTTGACATCCTATACAAAGTATTGTTTCCTTTATTTTGAAAACCTGGACATGGTATCTTCTACCATCATCCATGCTATTGACCTCAAGACATACAGGCAGTATGGCCGAGTTGAATGAGGTGCTGGTTTTAGGCACAAGTCACTTCGGTGGCGTGGGTTCCAGACCCACTCCTGTCATTATTCATGCCATTGACCACAAAATATACAGGCAGTATGGCCGAGTGGTATGTGGCGCTAATTTATGGGCACCAGTCACTTCGGTGGCGTGGGTTCGAGTCCCACTCTTGTCATTTTGTTGTTATTCCTATACAAAGTATTGCTTTCTTTTTTTTGAACACCTGCACCTGGTGTCATCTACCATTATCCATGCTATTGACCTCAAAAAATACAGGCAGGATGGCCTAGAGGCAAGAGGCGTTGGTTTAAGGCACCAGTCAGTTTGGTGGCGTGGGTTCGAGTCCCATTCCTGTTGTTTTGTTGACATTCCTATAAAAAGTATTGCTACCTTTATTTTGAACATCTGCAAATGGTATCTCCTACCATCATCCATGCTATTGACTACAAAACATACAGGCAGGATGGGCAAGTGGTATGAGGCGCTGGTTTTAGGCACAAGTCACTTTGGTGGCGTGGGTTTGACTCCTACTCTTGTCATTTTGTTGACATTTCTAAAGAAAGTATTGTTTCAATCATTTTGAGCACATGCAAATGGTGTCATCTACCATTATCTATGCTATTTACCTAAAAACGAACAGGCAAGAAGGCCGTGTGGTCTAAGGTGCTTGTTTAAGGCACCAGTCCATTCCCTGGCGTGGGTTTGAGTCCCATTCCTGACATTTTGTTTACATTGCTATAAAAAGTAAAGTATTCTTTAGATTGAACACCTGAAAATAGTATCACCTTAAATTATCCATGCTATTGACCACAAAACATACAGGCAGGATGGCCGACTGGTAAGAGGCGCCGGTTTAAGGCACCACTCCCTTCGCTGGTGTTGGTTCAAGTCCCACTCCTGACACTTTGTTGACATCCCTATACAAAGTATTGTTTCCCTTATTTCGAACACCTGCACATGGTATCTTCTACCATAATCCATTCTATTGACCTCATAACATACAGGCAGGATGGCCGAGTGGTAAGAGGCACTGGTTTATGGGTACCAGTAATTCCGGTGGTGGGGGTTCGAGTTGCATTCCTGACATCTTGTCGACATTGCTATACAAAGTATTCTATCCTTTATATTGAACACCTGCAAATGATATCTTCCACCATCATCCATTATGTTGACCATAAAACATACAGGCAGGATGGCCGAGTGGTATGAGGTGCTTGTTTTAGGCACCAGCCACTTGGCTGGTATGGGTTGGAGTCCTACTCCTGTCATTTTTTGACATTACTAAAGAAAGTAGTGTTTTCTTTTTTTTGAACACCTGCACGTGATGTCATCTACCAATATCGATGCTATTGAACTGAACACATACAGTCAGGACGGCCGAATGGTATGAGGTGCTGGTTTTAGGCACCAGTCGCTTGGGTGGCGTGGGTTTGAGTCTTACTCCGGTCATTTTGTTGACATTACTAAAGAAAGAATTGTTTCCTTTATTTAGAACACCTGCACATGTCATCTACCATTATCCATGCTATTGACCAAAAAAAAATACAGGCATGATTGTCGTGTGGTCTAAGGTGCTATTTTAAGGCACCAGTCAATTGATTGGCGTGAGTTTGAATCCCATTCCTATCATTTTGTTGATATTGCTATACAAAGTATTTTTTCCTTTATTTTGAAAACATGTACATGGTGTCATTTACCATTATCCATGCTATTGACCTCAAAAAATACAGGCAGGATGGCCTAGTGGTGAGAGGCGCTGGTTTAAGGCCCCACTCACTTCGGTGATGTGGGTTCAAGACCCACTCCTGTCTTTTCGTTGACATTGCTGTACAAAGTATTGTATCCTTTATATTGAACACCTGCAAATGGTAACTTCTACCACTATCCATGCTATTGATCACAAAACATACAGGCAGGATGGACGAGTGTAAGAGGCGCTGGTTTCCGGGCACCAGTCACTTCGGTTATGTTGGTTCAAGACCTACCCCTGTCATTTTGTTGACATCCTATACAAAGTATTGTTTCCTTTATTTTGAAAACCTGCACATTGTATCTTCTACCATTATCCATGCTATTGACCACAAAACATACAGGAAGGATGGCCGAGTGGTATGAAGCGCTGGTATAAGGCACTAGACACTTCGGTGGTTGGGTTCAGTCCCACTCCTGTTACTTTATTGACATTCCTATAAAAAGTATTGTTTCCCTAATTTAGAAAACCTGCCCATGGTATCTTCTACTATCATCCATGCTATTTACCTCAAAACATACAGGCAGGACGGCTGAGTGGAGTGAAGTGCTGGTTATAGGCACCACTCACTTCGGTGGCTTGGGTTTGAGCCCTACTTCTGTCATTTTGTATACACTCCTAAAGAAATTATTGTTTCCTTTATTTTAAACACCTGCACTTGGTGTCATCTACCATTATCCATGCTATTGACCACAAACATACAGGCAGGATTGCCGAGTTGAAATAGGTGCTTTTTTCAGGCACAACACACTTCGGTGGCGTGGGTTCGAGTACTACTCCTGTAATTTTGTTGACATTCCTAAAGAAAGTATTGTTTCCTTTAATTTGAACAACTGCACATGGTGTCATCTACGATTGTCCATGCTATTGACCTCAAAACACACAGGCAAGATGGCCGTGTGGTTTAAGGTGCTGGTTTAAGGCACCAGTCAATTCGGTGGCTTGGGTTTGAGTCCCATGACTAACATTTTGTCGACAAGGCTATACAAAGTATTGGTTGCTTTATTTTGAAAACCTGCAAATGGTATCTCTTACCATTATCCATGCTATTGACCATAAATCATACAGGCAGGATGGCCGAGTGGTATGAGACGCTGGTTTAAGGCACCAGTCACTTCGGTGCCGTGGGTTCAAGACCCACTCCGGTCATTTTGTTGACATCCTATACAAAGTATCGTTTCCTTTATTTTGAAAACATGCACATGGTATCTTCTACCATTATCATTGCTATTTACCACAAAACATTTACCACAGGCAGGATGGACCATTGTTAGAGGCGTTGGTTTCCGGGCACCAGTCACTTCGTGGGCGTGGGTTCGAGTCCCACTCCTGTCATTGTGTGACATTCCTTTTGAAAGTATTGCTTCCTTTATTTTACTAACCTGCATATGGTATCTTCTACCACTATTCATGCTATTGATCACAAAACATACATGCAGTCACTTCGGTGGGCTGGGTTTGAGTCCAATTTCTGACATTTTGTCGACATTACTATAGAAAGTATTGTATCCTTTATATTAAACACCTGCACATGGTATCTTATACAACATCCATGCAATTGAACACACAACATACAGGCAGGATGGCTAGATTGTAGGAGGCGCTGGTTTAAGGCATCAGTCACTTCGGTGCCGTGATTTCGAGACCAATTCCTGTCACTTTGTAGACATTCTAAACAAAGTATTGTTTCCTTTATTTTTAAAACCTGCACATGGTATCTTTTACCATCGTTCATGCCATGGTACAAACAACATACAGCAGGATGGCGCAGTGGTCAAAGTAAGTGGCTTAAGATATCAGTCACTTCTGTGGCGTGGATTCGAGTCAATCTCCTGTCATTTTCATGACATTCCTACATAAAGTATTGTTTCCTGTATTTTGAACAACTGCACATGGTATCTTCTACCACAATCCATGCTATTGATCACACAACATACAGGCAAAATGGCTGAGTGGTCTATGTCGCCTGCCTAAGGCTTCAGTCACTTCTGTGGTGTGGGTTCAAGTCCCACTCCAGTCATTTTGTTGTCATTCCTATACAAAGTATTGTTTCCGATATTTGGAACACCTGCACATGGTATCTTCTACCATCATCAATGCTATTGACCACAAAACATACAGGCAGGATGGCCGAGTGGTAAGAGGCGCTGGTTTAAGGCACCACTCCCTTCGCTGGTGTTGGTTCAAGTCCCACCCCTGTCACTTTGTTGAAAGCCCTATACAAAGTATTGTCTCCCTTATTTCGAACACCTGCACATGGTATCTTCTACAAAAATCCATTCTATTGACCTCATAACATACAGGCTTGATAGCCGAGTGTTAAGAGGCACTGGTTTATGGGTACCAGTAATTCTGGTGGCGTGGGTTCGAGTCCCATTCCTGACATTTTTTCGATATTGCTATACAAACTATTTTATCCTCTATATTGAACATTATAAGAAGTTGTTATGAACTCTTATTGCAGGGCAAAGTTTTCACTAAGTTTCATGGGGAACTATAAGAAACTCTCGGTTTAATAAGTTTTAGGCTGTTTTAATGGACAGAACTGTTGCAATACATTGTTGACATTCCTAAAGGAAGTATTGTTTCAATTATTTTGAACTCCTGCACATGTTGTCATCTACCATTAACGATGCTATTGATTTCAAAACAAACAGGCAGGATGGCCGTGTAGTCTAAAGTGCTGGCTTAAGGCACTAGTTACTTCGATGGCGTTGGTTCGAGTCCTACTTCTGTCATTTTGTTGACATTCCTAAAGAAAGTATTGTTTCCATTATTTTGAACACCTGCGCATGTTGTCATTTACCATTAACGATGCCATTGGTTTCAAAACAAACAGGCAGGATCGCCGTGTGGTCTAAAGTGCTGGTTTAAGGCAACAGTGAAATTGGTGGCGTGGGTTTGAGTCCCATTCCTGACGTTTTGTTGACATTGCTATACAAAGTATTTTTTCCTTTATTTTGAAAACATGTACATGGTGTCATCTACCATTATCCATGCTATTGACCACAACACATACAGGCAGGATGGCTGAGTGGTATGAGGCACTTGTTTCCGGGCTTAAGTCACTTCGGTGGCGTGGGTTCCAGTCCCACTCCTTTCATTTTGTGACATTCCTATACAAAGTATTGTTTCCTTTATTTTGAACACCTGCAAATGTTATCTTTTACCATCATCCATGCTATTGACCACAAAACATACAGGCAGGACGACCGACTTGTATGAGGTGCTTGTTTTAGGCACCAGTCACTTGGGTGGTGTGGGTTCGAGTCCTACTGCTGTCATTTTGTTGACATTCCTAATGAAAGCAGTGTTTCCTTTATTTTGAACACCTGCACATGGTTTCATCTACTATTATCGATGCTATTGACCTCAAAACATACAGACAAGATGACCTTGTGGTCTAAGGTGCTGGTTTAAGGCACTAGTCACTTCCGTGGTGTGGGTTCGAGACCCACTCCTGTCATTTTGTTGACATCCTATACAAATTATTGTTTCCGTTACTTTGAAAACCTGCACATTGTATCTTCTACCATTATCCATGCTATTGACCACAAAAAATACAGGCAGTATGGCCGAGTGGTATGAGGCGTTAGTTTACGGGCATGAGTCACTTTGGTGGCGTGGGTTCGAGTCCAACTCCTGTCATTTTGTTGACATTCCTATAAAAGTACTGCTTCCTTCATTTTGAACACCTGCACATGGTATCTCCTACCATGATCTATGCTATTGACCACAAAACATACAGGCAGGATGGCCGAGTGGTATGAGGCGCTGCTTTAAAGGCACCAGTCAAGTTGGTATTGTGGGTTCCAGTCCCACTCCTGTCATTTTGTGACATTCCTATACAAAGTATTGCTTCCTTTATTTTGAATAACTGCTTATGGTATATTCTACCATCATCCATGCTAATGACCTCAAGACATACAGGCAGTATGGCCGAGTTGAATGAGGTGCTGGTTTTAGGCACAAGTCACTTCGGTGGCGTGGGTTGGGCTCCTACTTTTCTCATTTTCTTGACATTCCTAAAGAAAGTATTGTTTCCATTATTTTGAAAACATGCACATGGTGTCATCTACCATTATCCACGCTATTGACCTAAATGCGAACAGGCAGGATGGCCGTGTGGTCTAAGGTGCAGGTTTAAGGGACCAGTTCATTCGGTGGCGTGGGTTTGAGTCCCATTCCTGACATTTTGTTTACATTGCTATACAAAGTAAAGTGTTCTTTATATTGAACACCTGCACATGGTTTCATCTACAATAATAGATACTATTGACCTCAAAACATACAGACAAGATGGCCGAGTGGTGAGAGGCGCTGGTTTAAGGCACCAGTCACTTGGGTGGCGTAGATTTGAGTCTTACTCCGGTCATTTTGTTGACATTACTAAAGAAAGAATTGTTTCCTTTATTTTGAACACCTGCACATGGTGTCATTTACCATTATCCATGCTATTGACCTCAAAACATACAAGCAAGATGGCCGTATGATCTAAGGTGCTGGTTTAAGGCACCAGGCACTTCGGTGGTGTGGGTCTGAGTCCCATTCCTGATATTTCATCGACATTGCTATACAACGTTTGTATCTTTTATATTGAACACCTGCGAATGGTATCTTCTACCATAATCCATGCTATTGACCACAAAACTAAAGGCAGGATGGCCGAGTGGTAAGAGGCGCTGGTTGAAGGCACCAGTCACTTCACTTGTGTGGGTCCGAGACCAACTCCTGTCATTTTGTTGACATCCTATACAAATTATTGTTTCCGTTACTTTGAAAACCTGCACATTGTATCTTTACCATTATCCATGCTATTGACAACAAAATATACAGGCAGTATTGCCGAGTGGTATGAGGCGTTAGTTTATGGGCATCAGTCACTTCGTTGGCGTGGGTTCGAGTCCTACTCCTGTCATTTTGTTGATATTCCTATACAAAGTATTGCTCCCTTTATTTTGAACACCTGCACATGGTATCTCCTACCATCACCCATGCTATTGACCACAAAACATACAGGCAGGTTGGCTGAGGAGAAAGAGCCGCTGGTTAAAGGCATCAGTCACTTCAGTTCCGTGGGTTGGAGACCCACTCCTGTCATTTTGTTGACATCCTAAACAAAGTAATGTTTACTTTATTTTGAACACCTGCACATGGTTTCTTCTACAATCATCCTTGCAATTGAATACAAAACATACAGGCAGGATGGCCGAGTTGTAAGAGGCGCTGATTTAAGGCACAAGTCACTTTGATGGTGTGGGTTCGCGACCAATCCCTGTCATTTTGTTGACATTCCTATACAAAGAATTGGTTCCTGTATTTTGAACACGTGCACATGGTATCATTTACAATAATCCATGCGCTTGACCAAAAAGCATACAGGCAGGATGGCGGAGTGGTATGAGGCGCTGGTTTAGTCACCAGTCACTTTGGTGCCGTGGAGTCAAGACTCACTCTATTTAATTTTGTTGTCATTCCGATATAAAGTATTGTTTCCTTTATTTTGAACAACTGCACATGTTATCTTCTACCATCATGCATGCAATTAAACACAAAACATATAGGCAGGATGGCCGAGTGAAAAGAGGCGCTGGTTAAAGGTATCAGTCACTTCGGTTCCTAGGGTTCGAAACCAACTCCTGTCATTTTGTTGACATCCTAAACAAAGTATTGTTTCCTTTATATTGAAAACCTGCACATGGTATCTTCTACCATTGTTCATGCAATTGAACACACAACATACAGCAGCATGGCGCAGTGGTCTAAGTCAGTGGCTTCAGGCACCGGTCACTTCTGTGGCGTGGGTGCGAGTCAAACTCCTGTCATCTAGATGACATTCCTACAAAAAGTATTTTTTCCTATATTTTGAACACCTGTACATGGTATCTTCTACCCTAATCCATGCTATTGATCACATATCATACAGGCAGAATGGCTAAGTGGTCTATGTCACCGGCCTAAGGCTTCAGTCACTTCGGTGGCGGGGGTTCAAGACTCATTCCTATCATTTATAATGACATCCTATACAAAGAATTGTTTCCCTTATTTCCAATACCTGCATATGGTATCTTTCACCATCATCCACGCTATTGACCTGAAAACATACAGGCAGGATGGCCGACAAGATTGAGGTGCTGGTTTTAGACACCAGTCACTTCAGTGGCGTTGGTTCGAGTCCTACTCCTATCATTTTGCTGACATTCCTAAAGAAGGTATTGTTTCCATTATTTTAAACACCTGCACATGGTGTCATCTACCATTTTCCATGCTATTGACAAAAAACATACAGGAAGGATGGCCGAGTTGAATGAGGTGCTAGTTTTAGGCACCAGTCACTTTTGTGGCGTGGGTTCGAGTTCTACTCCTGTCATTTTGTTGACATTCTTAAAGAAAGTATTGTTTCCTTTATTTTGAACACATGCATATGGTGTCATCCACCATTATCCATGCTATTGACAACAAAACATACAGGCAAGATGGCCGTGTGGTCGAAGGCTCTGGTTTAAGGCACCAGCCACTTCGGTGGGGTAGGTTTGAGTCCCATTTCTGGCATTTTGTCGAAATTACTATAGAAAGTATTGTATCCTTTATATTAAACACCTGCACATGGTATCTTATACCATCATTCATGCAATTGAACACACAACATAGAGGCAGGATGGCCAAGTTGTATGAGGCGCTGGTTTAAGGTATCAGTCATTTCGCTGCCGTGAGTTTGAGACCCACTCCTGTCATTTTGTTGACATCCTAAACAAAATATTGTTTCCTTTTTTTTGAAAACCTGCACATTGTATCTTTTACCCTCATTCATTCAATTGAAGACACAACATACAGCAGGATGACGCAGTGGTCTAAGTCAGTGGCTTAAGGTACCAGTCACTTCTGTGGCGTGGATTTGAATCCAACTCCTGTCATTTTGATGACATTCCTACACAAAGTATTGTTTCCTGTATTTTGAACACCTGCACATGGTGTCATTTACCATTATCCATGCTATTGACTTCAAAAGATACAGCCAAGATGGCCTTGTGGTTTAAGGTTTGGTTTAAGACACCAGTCAATTCGGTGGCGTGGGTTTGAGTCTCATGACTAACATTTTGTCGACAAGGCTATACAAAGTATTGTATTCTTTAAATTGAACACCTGCAAATGGTATCTCTTACCATCATCGATGCTATTGACCACAAAACATACAGGAAGGATAGCCGAGTGCTAAGAGGCGCTGGTTTAAGGCACCAGTCACTTCGGTGCCGTGGGTTCAAATCCTATTCCTGTCATTTTGTTGGCATCCTAAACAAAGAAATGTTTCCTTTATTTAGAAAACCTGCACATGGTATCTTTTACCATCATTCATTCAATTGAAGACACAACATACAGCAGGATGACGCAGTGGTCTAAGTCAGTGGCTTAAGGTACCAGTCACATCTGTGGCGTGGATTTGAATCCAACTCCTGTCATTTTGATGACATTCCTACACAAAGTATTGTTTCCTGTATTTTGAACACCTGCACATGGTGTCATTTACCATTATCAATGCTATTGACTTCAAAAGATACAGCCAAGATGGCCTTGTGGTTTAAGGTTTGGTTTAAGACACCAGTCAATTCGGTGGCGTGGGTTTGAGTCTCATGACTAACATTTTGTCGACAAGGCTATACAAAGTATTGTATCCTTTAAATTGAACACCTGCAAATGGTATCTCTTACCATCATCGATGCTATTGACCACAAAACATACAGGAAGGATAGCCGAGTGCTAAGAGGCGCTGGTTTAAGGCACCAGTCACTTCGGTGCCGTGGGTTCAAATCCTATTCCTGTCATTTTGTTGTCATCCTAAACAAAGAATTGTTTCCTTTATTTAGAAAACCTGCACATGGTATCTTTTACCATCATTCATGCAATTCAACACACAACATACAGAGCATGACGCAGTGGTCTAAGTCAGTGGCTTAAGGAATCCAACTCCTGTCATTTTGTCGACATCCTATACAAAGTATTGCTTCCTTAATTTTGAAAACCTGCACATTGTATCTTTTACCATTATCCATTCTTATGACCACAAAACATACAGGCCGTATGGCCGAGAGGTATGAGGCATTAGTTTACGGGCATCAGTCACTTCGGTGGCGTTGATTCGAGTCCAACTCCTGTCATTTTGTTGACATTCCAATACAAAGTATTGCTTCCTTTATTTTGAACACCTGCACATGGTATCTCCTACCATCATCCATGCTATTGACCACAAGACATACAGGCAGGATGGCCGAGTGGTAAGAGGCGCTGGTTTAAGGAACCACTCCCTTCGCTGGTGTTGGTTCAAGTCCCACCCCTGTCACTTTGTTGAAAGCCCTATACAAAGTATTGTTTCCCTTATTTCGAACACCTGCACATGGTATCTTCTACCAAAATCCATTCTATTGACCTCATAACATACAGGCTGGATGGCCGAGTGGTAAGAGGCACTGGTTTATGGGTACCGGTAATTCTGGTGGCGTGGGTTCGAGTCCCATTCCTGACATTTTGTCGATATTGCTATACAAACTATTTGATCCTCTATATTGAACACCTGCAAATGATATCTTCTACAATCATCCATTATATTGACCACAAAACATACAGGCAGGATGGCCGAGTGATATGAGGTGCTTGTTTTAGGCACCAGTCACTTTGGTGGTATGGGATGGAGACGTACTCCTGTCATTTTTTTGACATTACTAAAGAAACTAGTTTTTCCTTTATTTTGAACACCTGCACATGGTGTCATCTACGATTATCGATGCTATTGAACACAAAACATACAGGCAAGATGGCCTTGTGGTCTAAGGTGCTGGTCGAAGGCACCAGTCACTTCAGTGTTGTGGGTTTGAGTGCAATTCCTGACATTTTGTTGTTCTTGCTATACAAAGTATTGTATGTTTTATATTGAACACCTGCAAATGGTGTCATCCACCATCATCCATGCTATTGACCTCAAAACATACAGGCAAGATGGCCTTGTGGTCTAAGGTGCTGGTTTAAGGCACTAGTCACTTCCGTGGTGTGGGTTCGAGACCCACTCCTGTCATTTTGTTGACATCCTATACAAATTATTGTTTCCGTTATTTTAAAAACCTGCACCCCATTATTCATGCTATTGACCATAAAATATACAGGGAGTAAGGCCAAGTGGTATGTGGCGCTAGTTTATGGGCATCAGTCACTTCAGTGGCGTGGGTTCGAGTCCCACTCTTGTCATTTTGTTGACATTCCTATACAAAGTATTGCTTCCTTTTTTTGAACACCTGCACCTGGTGTCATCTACCATTATCCATGCTATTGACCTCAAAAAAATACAGGCAGGATGGCCTAGTGGTAAGAGGCGCTGGTTTAAGGCACCACTCACTTTGGTTGTGTGGGTTCAAGACCCACTCCTGTATTTTTGTTGACAATTTTATACAATGTATTGTTTCCTTTATTTTGAAAACCTGCAGCCCATTATTCATGCTATTGACCACAAAATATACAGGCAGTATGGCTGAGTGGTATGAGGTGCTAGTTTACGGGCGCCAGTCACTTCGGTGGCCTGGTTTCGAGTACTACTTTTGTCTTTTTGTTGACATTCCTATACAAAGTATTGCTTCTTTTTTTTTAACACATGCACATGGTATCTCTTAAAATCATGAATGCTATTGAACACAGAACATACAGGCAGGATGGCGGAGTGGTCTAAGGCGTTGGTTTTAGGAACCAGTCACTTCAGTTGCGTGGGTTCAAGTCCTTATCCTGTCATTTTGTTGATATTCCTTAAGTAAGTATTGTTTCCTTTGATTTGAACATCTGCACCTGGTGTCATTTACCATTATCCATGCTATTGACTTCAAAAGATACAGCCAAGATGGCTTTGTGTTTTAAGGTGCTGGTTTAAGGCACCAGTCAATTCGGTGGCGTGGGTTTGAGTATCATGACTAACATTTTGTCGACAAGGCTATACAAAGTATTGTATCCTTTATATTGAACACCTGCAAATGTTATCTCTTACCATCATGGATACTATTGACCACAAAACATACCGGAAGGATGGAAGAGTGCTAAGTGGCGCTGGTTTAAGGCACCAGTTACTTCGGTGCCAGTGGTTCCAATCCTACTCCTGTCATTTTGTTGACATCCTAAACAAAGAATTGTTTCCTTTATTTTGAAAACCTGCACATGGTATCTTTTACCATCACTCATGCAATTGAACACACAACATACAGCAGCATGGTGCAGTGGTCTAAGTCAGTGGCTTAAGGCACCAATCACTTCTGTGTTGTGGGTTCGAATCCAACTCTTGTCATTTTGTTGACATCCTATAACAAACCCTCGTTGTAATAATTTCTACGCTGTTCCCATGGAAAGAACTGTTGTAATACGTATGTTTACAATGTTTTAGAGCAAACGGAATCGTTTTATTCCATTCGAAAGGTGTACTTTATAAGAAATTAAGGTAAACTCTTTTTGCTGGGCTAAGTTTTTACTAAGTTTCATGGGGAACTATAAGAAACCCTCGGTGTAATAAGTTCTAGGCTGTTCCAATGGACAGAACTGTTGCAATACATTGTTGGCATTCCTAAAGAAAGTATTGTTTCAATTATTTTGAACTCCTGCATATGTTGTCATCTACCATTAACGATGCTATTGATTTCAAAACAAACAGGCTGGATGGCCGTGTGGTCTAAAGTGCTGGTTTAAGGCACCAGTTACTTCGATGGCGTTGGTTCGAGTCCTACTTCTGTCATTTTGTTGACATTCCTAAAGAAAGTATTGTTTCAATTATTTTGAACACCTGCGCATGTTGTCATTTACCATTAACGATGCTATTGGTTTCAAAACAAACAGGCAGGATCGCCGTGTGGTCTAAAATGCTGGTTTAAGGCAACAGTGAAATTGGTGGCGTGGGTTTGAGTCCCATTCCTGACGTTTTGTTGACATTGCTATACAAAGTATTTTTTCCTTTATTTTGAAAACATGTACAAGGTGTCATCTACCATTATCCATGCTATTGACCACAACACATACAGGCAGGATGGCTGAGTGGTATGAGGCACTGGTTTCCGGGCACCAGTCACCTCGGCGGCGTGGGTTCCAGTCCCACTTCTTTCATTTTGTGACATTCCTATACAAAGTATTGTTTCCTTTATTTTGAACACCTGCAAAAGGTATCTTCTACCATTATCCATGCTATTGACTACAATACATACAGGCAGGATGGTCCAATGCTATGAGGCGCTGGTTTCCGGGCTTAAGCCACTTCGGTGGCCTGGGTTCCAGTCCCACTCCTATCATTTTGTTGAAATTCCTATACAAAGTATTGCTTCCTTTATTTTGAACACCTGCAAATGTTATCTTCTACCATCATCCATGCTATTGACCACAAAACATACAGGCAGGACGACCGACTTGTATGAGGTGCTTGTTTTAGGCACCAGTCACTTGGGTGGTGTGGGTTCGAGTCCTACTGCTGTCATTTTGTTGACATTCGTAAAGAAAGCAGTGTTTCCTTTATTTTGAACACCTGCACATGGTTTCATCTAGTATTATCGATGCTATTGACCTCAAAACATACAGACAAGATGACCTTGTGGTCTAAGGTGCTGGTTAAAGGCTCTAGTCACTTCCGTGGTGTGGGTTCGAGACCCACTCCTGTCATTTTGTTGACATCCTATACAAATTATTGTTTCCGTTACTTTGAAAACCTGCACATTGTATCTTCTACCATTATCCATGCTATTGACCACAAAAAATACAGGCAGGATGGCCGAGTGGTGTGAGGCGTTAGTTTACGGGCATCAGTCACTTCGGTGGATTGGGTTCGAGTCCAACTCCTGTCATTTTGTTGACATTCCTATAAAAAGTACTGCTTCCTTCATTTTGAACACCTGCACATGGTATCTCCTACGATGATCTATGCTATTGACCACAAAACATACAGGCAGGATGGCCGAGTGGTATGAGGCGCTGCTTTAAAGGCACCAGTCAAGTTGGTGTTGTGGGTTCCAGTCCCACTCCTGTCATTTTGTGACATTCCTATACAAAGTATTGCTTCCTTTATTTTGAATAACTGCTTATGGTATCTTCTACCATCATCCATGCTAATGACCTCAAGACATACAGGCAGTATGGCCGAGTTGAATAAGGTGCTGGTTTTAGGCACAAGTAACTTCGGTGGCGTGGGTTGGGCTCCTACTTTTCTCATTTTCTTGACATTCCTAAAGAAAGTATTGTTTCCATTATTTTGAAAACATGCACATGGTGTCATCTACCATTATCCACGCTATTGACCTAAAAGCGAACAGGCAGGATGGCCGTGTGGTCTAAGGTGCAGGTTTAAGGGACCAGTTCATTCGGTGGCGTGGGTTTGAGTCCCATTCCTGACATTTTGTTTACATTGCTATACAAAGTAAAGTGTTCTTTATATTGAACACCTGCACATGGTTTCATCTACAATAATAGATACTATTGACCTCAAAACATACAGACAAGATGGCCGAGTGGTGAGAGGCGCTGGTTTAAGGCACCAGTCACTTGGGTGGCGTGGATTTGAGTCTTACTCCGGTCATTTTGTTGACATTACTAAAGAAAGAATTGTTTCCTTTATTTTGAACACCTGCACATGGTGTCATTTACCATTATCCATGCTATTGACCTCAAAACATACAGGCAAGATTGCCGTGTGATCTAAGGTGCTGGTTTAAGGCACCAGGCACTTCGGTGGTGTGGGTCTGAGTCCCATTCCTGATATTTCATCGACATTGCTATACAACGTATTGTATCTTTTATATTGAACACCTGCGAATGGTATCTTCTACCATAATCCATGCTATTGACCACAAAACTAAAGGCAGGATGGCCGAGTGGTAAGAGGTATACCTATACAAATTATTGTTTCCGTTACTTTGAAAACCTGCACATTGTATCTTTACCATTATCCATGCTATTGACAACAAAATATACAGGCAGTATTGCCGAGTGGTATGAGGCGTTAGTTTATGGGCATCAGTCACTTCGTTGGCGTGGGTTCGAGTCCTACTCCTGTCATTTTGTTGATATTCCTATACAAAGTATTGCTTCCTTTATTTTGAACACCTGCACATGGTATCTCCTACCATCACCCATGCTATTGACCACAAAACATACAGGCAGGTTGGCTGAGGGGAAAGAGCCGCTGGTTAAAGGCATCAGTCACTTCAGTTCCGTGGGTTGGAGACCCACTCCTGTCATTTTGTTGACATCCTAAACAAAGTAATGTTTACTTTATTTTGAACACCTGCACATGGTTTCTTCTACAATCATCCTTGCAATTGAATACAAAACATACAGGCAGGATGGCCGAGTTGTAAGAGGCGCTGATTTAAGGCACCAGTCACTTTGATGGTGTGGGTTCGCGACCAATCCCTGTCATTTTGTTGACATTCCTATACAAAGTATTGGTTCCTGTATTCTGAACACCTGCACATGGTATCATTTACAATAATCCATGCGCTTGACCAAAAAGCATACAGGCAGGATGGCGGAGTGGTATGAGGCGCTGGTTTAGTCACCAGTCACTTTGGTGCCGTGGAGTCAAGACTCACTCTTTTTAATTTTGTTGTCATTCCGATATAAAGTATTGTTTCCTTTATTTTGAACAACTGCACATGTTATCTTCTACCATCATGCATGCAATTAAACACAAAACATATAGGCAGGATGGCCGAGTGAAAAGAGGCGCTGGTTAAAGGTATCAGTCACTTCGGTTCCTAGGGTTCGAAACCAACTCCTGTCATTTTGTTGACATCCTAAACAAAGTATTGTTTCCTTTATATTGAAAACCTGCACATGGTATCTTTTACCATTATTCATGCAATTGAACACACAACATACAGCAGCATGGCGCAGTGGTCTAAGTCAGTGGCTTCAGGCACCGGTCACTTCTGTGGCGTGGGTGCGAGTCAAACTCCTGTCATCTAGATGACATTCCTACAAAAAGTATTTTTTCCTATATTTTGAACACCTGTACATGGTATCTTCTACCCTAATCCATGCTATTGATCACATATCATACAGGCAGAATGGCTAAGTGGTCTATGTCACCGGCCTAAGGCTTCAGTCACTTCGGTGGCGGGGGTTCAAGACCCATTCCTATCATTTATAATGACATCCTATACAAAGAATTGTTTCCCTTATTTCCAATACCTGCATATGGTATCTTTCACCATCATCCACGCTATTGACCTGAAAACATACAGGCAGGATGGCCGACAAGATTGAGGTGCTGGTTTTAGACACCAGTCACTTCAGTGGCGTTGGTTCGAGTCCTACTCCTATCATTTTGCTGACATTCCTAAAGAAAGTATTGTTTCCATTATTTTAAACACCTGCACATGGTGTCATCTACCATTTTCCATGCTATTGACAAAAAACATACAGGAAGGATGGCCGAGTTGAATGAGGTGCTAGTTTTAGGCACCAGTCACTTTTGTGGCGTGGGTTCGAGTTCTACTCCTGTCATTTTGTTGACATTCTTAAAGAAAGTATTGTTTCCTTTATTTTGAACACATGCATATGGTGTCATCCACCATTATCCATGCTATTGACAACAAAACATACAGGCAAGATGGCCGTGTGGTCTAAGGCTCTGGTTTAAGGCACCAGCCACTTCGGTGGGGTAGGTTTGAGTCCCATTTCTGGCATTTTGTCGACATTACTATAGAAAGTATTGTATCCTTTATATTAAACACCTGCACATGGTATCTTATACCATCATTCATGCAATTGAACACATAGAGGCAGGATGCCCAAGTTGTATGAGGCGCTGGTTTAAGGCATCAGTCATTTCGCTGCCGTGAGTTTGAGACCCACTCCTGTCATTTTGTTGACATCTTAAACAAAATATTGTTTCCTTTTTTTTGAAAACCTGCACATTGTATCTTTTACCCTCATTCATTCAATTGAAAACACAACATACAGCAGGATGACGCAGTGGTCTAATTCAGTGGCTTAAGGTACCAGTCACTTCTGTGGCGTGGATTTGAATCCAACTCCTGTCATTTTGATGACATTCCTACACAAAGTATTGTTTCCTGTATTTTGAACACCTGCACATGGTGTCATTTACCATTATCCATGCTATTGACTTCAAAAGATACAGCCAAGATGGCCTTGTGGTTTAAGGTTTGGTTTAAGACACCAGTCAATTCGGTGGCGTGGGTTTGAGTCTCATGACTAACATTTTGTCGACAAGGCTATACAAAGTATTGTATCCTTTAAATTGAACACCTGCAAATGGTATCTCTTACCATCATCGATGCTATTGACCACAAAACATACAGGAAGGATAGCCGAGTGCTAAGAGGCGCTGGTTTAAGGCACCAGTCACTTCGGTGCCGTGGGTTCAAATCCTATTCCTGTCATTTTGTTGGCATCCTAAACAAAGAATTGTTTCCTTTATTTAGAAAACCTGCACATGGTATCTTTTACCATCATTCATTCAATTGAAGACACAACATACAGCAGGATGACGCAGTGGTCTAAGTCAGTGGCTTAAGGTACCAGTCACTTCTGTGGCGTGGATTTGAATCCAACTCCTGTCATTTTGATGACATTCCTACACAAAGTATTGTTTCCTGTATTTTGAACACCTGCACATGGTGTCATTTACCATTATCCATGCTATTGACTTCAAAAGATACAGCCAAGATGGCCTTGTGGTTTAAGGTTTGGTTTAAGACACCAGTCAATTAGGTGGCGTGGGTTTGAGTCTCATGACTAACATTTTGTCGACAAGACTATACAAAGTATTGTATCCTTTAAATTGAACACCTGCAAATGGTATCTCTTACCATCATCGATGCTATTGACCACAAAACATACAGGAAGGATAGCCGAGTGCTAAGAGGCGCTGGTTTAAGGCACCAGTCACTTCGGTGCCGTGGGTTCAAATCCTATTCCTGTCATTTTGTTGGCATCCTAAACAAAGAATTGTTTCCTTTATTTAGAAAACCTGCACATGGTATCTTTTACCATCACTCATGCAATTGAATACACAACATACAGCAGCATGGTGCAGTGGTCTAAGTCAGTGGTCTTGTCATTTTGTTGACATCCTATAACAAACCCTCGT